>JAPQNM010000017.1:1764178-1861678 GCA_029783475.1 Metacarcinus magister | reverse complement strand
TCTCTCTCTCTCTCTCTCTCTCTCTCTCTCTCTCTCTCTCTCTCTCTCTCTCTCTCTCTCTCTCTCTCTCCCTCTCCCAGCAGTGTCTTCTCCTATCAATCTCTACTACCGAGGAATGAAGAGGTACGTCCGATGTCATTAATCAGGTAGGAAGGTCCAATCAGCAGGGCTCGTGAACAATACCTGTCAGGCCACAACTAGTCGTTCAATGGATATGACGCTATCTCCCCCCCCCCTCCTCCCTGCACCCAATCAGCCAATCAGTGACGTCCTCCTACTCACAGACTCAAACAGACCCACTAATCACTGAGCTCAATGGTATCCTGGCACGGCGCCCTCAACCTCCCCAACACGATAGCATTGGAAAGACGAAGTGGAAAAATTAAGTGGTTCAATTGATTAGGGAAACATTTGCCGATGAGACATAATTAATGATGTCTCAAGTCTGTGAGCATGGTTTGATATTATCACAATTAATATTATTGTTATTGTTATTATTATCATTATTATTGATATAATTATCATTATTATTATTATTATTATTATCATTATCATAATTATTACCATTATTGATTACATTATCATTAATATTATTCTTATAATTATTATTATTATTATCATTATTAATACTATTATTAGTAGTATTATCATTATTATTATCATCATTATTGTTATTGTGATTATCATTATAATTTATATTTTTATCATTGTCAATATTATCATTATTATTGTTATTATTATTACAAGAATTCTACCATCATAATCCCTGTGGTTCGTAAAAGGTGATAAAAGGGACTTGGCAAGGTGTCTGGGAAGCCTCTTCTCTGTATAATTTCCTACAATGCGTAGAGGAGGAGGGGAGAGTAATGTCTCCACGAACCCTGACGTGCCTTGTCATGGCTATCCCCCTTTAGGGAGATATCTTTCCAAAGTAAAATTGGTGAAAAATGTAAGATGTCTGCCTTTTTCTATTCCAAACTAAAACTAACACAAAATGCCAACTTTTATTTTTCATTTCGAATTAAGACGAGTATCAAATCAAAACTCAGCTTTGTGGTACAAGTTCAACAACACTAAACTAACACAAAAAATATAACACCAAGTCGAATACAAAATTATCGATTACATAGGTTGAGAAAAAATATTATTCAATCAAACTTCGTGACACTGAGATTTAGAAAGATAAGGCGCAACATTCAACACTTGACAGAAACTATTGAACGCAACACACCACTCCAATCATATTTGCAAAAAAACTAATAATTAATAAAACTCTGACTCGGTACAAAGACTAAAGGTACACAAAACCGGAGAGAGAGAGAGAGAGAGAGAGAGAGAGAGAGAGAGAGAGAGAGAGAGAGAGAGAGAGAGAGAGAGAGAGAGAGAGAGAGAGAGAGAGAGAGAGAGAGAGAGAGAGATGAATGAAGGCATAAGGCACAGGCAGGCTTCTGGAAGGTAGAATTGCAACCTGTTGGAGAGGAAGAAGAGAAAGAGGAATAAATCTTTTCTGAGAGAAACAACACAAAAATCGGATGCTGGAAGACAACTCCCTCTCTCCCCCTCCCCTCAACCACCCACCTCCTGACAAATCTGACACTGGCAATATAAGCCTCTACGTGTGTGTGTGTGTGTGTGTGTGTGTGTGTGTGTGTGTGTGTGTGTGTGTGTGTGTGTGTGTGTGTGTGTGTGGCTCCTGTCGGTTTTGCTTTTCTTCCTTTTTTCTGACTTACCCACTAACCAGGTATCCCTCCCACCCACCTCCTCGTTCCACCAGTCCCTTTATTCACCAAAGCACCACCGTACCCCTTCCCTCGCACACCTGTCCCAACTGCTTATTTTCCTTCCACAGTCTAACTTTTTCATCAAAGGAGTTGATCTTGAATCCTCACGCCGAATGCAAATGGGACTCTCTCTCTCTCTCTCTCTCTCTCTCTCTCTCTCTCTCTCTCTCTCTCTCTCTCTCTCTCTCTCTCTCTCTCCATATATGTATATATATATATATATATATATATATATATATATATATATATATATATATATGTGTGTGTGTGTGTGTGAGTGTGTGTGTGTGTGTGTGTGTGTGTGTGTGTGTGTGTGAGAGAGAGAGAGAGAGAGAGAGAGAGAGAGAGAGAGAGAGAGAGAGAGAGAGAGAGAGAGAGAGAGAGAGAGAGAGAGAGAGAGAGAGAGAGAGAGAGAAGAGAGAGAGAGAGAGAGAGAGAGAGAGAGAGAGAGGAGAGAGAGAGAGAGAGAGAGAGAGAGAGAGAGAGAGAGAGAGAGAAGAGAGAGAGAGAGAGAGAGAGAGAGAGAGAGAGAGAGAGAGGAGAGAGAGAGAGAGAGAGAGAGAGAGAGAGAGAGAGAGAGATCAAGGCAGATAGTACGTTTCACACACACACACACACACACACACACACACACACACACACACACACACACATACGCCCCTGTGGGTCAGTTATTAACTTCCCCGCCTGTCACGGGACAAGACGTGGGTTCGAATCTCTCTCAGGTTGCTAAGGATTTTTCACTGACAGGGAGCAGTCACTGTGCCCCTTGAGTAAGGGGGAGAAGGTGTATGAGATGTGAGAGGTCTCAGCTTTACCCATAGATCTTTCTTTGTGAGCCCTGAGCTCTTTTGTGGAGGGTAATGGCTGACGATCACGAGTCCAGCGCGTGATCCTCCAAACCATGATGAATAACACACTGGTCGCCATGACTGACTCGGCATCGAACAGCTTAGCATTATTATGTTTCACGTTCTCCGCCAACTAGGAATATTACCTGGAGGTATACATATATGTTTTAATCTATTTGTAGCTAACTGCAATTGTTAAATATTTAAAACATTCATCTTTTCTACGGCGTAGCAATACATACAGTCTCATCGCTGTACATAAATTATTCCTTGAGACACATTTACACGTTTTTATCGTAATTGTAACCTTATAAATTATGTGAGATGGCTAAAACATTCCTCTTCTCCACAGTATAGCAATGTGCATAATTCTTCAATGCACAAAAAAATGGTTCCTGGGGACATATTCACACGCTTGTCTTTTCAACTAGTATATGGATCACTATCATTATCACCATTATCATCACCAGCCCCTTTCAATCCACTGCAGAACAAAAGCTTCTCTCAACCTTCACTTATCTCTATCGGCCGTCCGTCAATTTCAGGCTACCACAATAAAACTACCTAATTCATCTCTCCATCTAATTTTCCGTCTACTCTGCATTTTTGGGTTACCATAAGGTTACTTTCGTTGTCCATATATTATCTGTTTGGTGCATGACATTTCCTGCTCATGTCCACCCACATTTTCTTTTAATTACAATCAAGATATCTTCAACTTTGATTTGCTTCCTAATCCATGAATCTCTCTTCTTATCTCATGTTATGCCAAACATTATTCTTGCCATTCCCCTTAGGGCACTCTGAAGTGTTCGTTCCACGATTATCATAAGACAATGTTTCAGTTCCTCCTCTACATAGCACAACAATGTAGATGACTGTGCATACTTGACGTCTCAGTAATCAAATGTTAAACTTTCCAGACTAAGGGAAGAGCCACTTAAAGTTGAGATTCATGGTTCCTTGTTCTTCTGCGCTAAAATAGGTTTGTATGTTCGTCTTAGAATATCAAATTTCACTCATGATATTATATGAAGAATTCAACTTTACGAAAACTATTAATAAGATAAAATTATATCGTATATGAGATGTTACAATATTAGTGAGGAAAGTTTGCTACATGAAAGTAAACCTGTATTTTGTTAGCGGCTGTCACGGCAAGTCAGCGAAACCCCTGCTGCCACCAAACGTGAGAAATTTCCACCTAAAAATCTATATAGTTTGGCGGCAACTCCACTTGCCTTTCTCGCCTCTCCTTTCACCGATTCGCTTGTTTTCCTAAATTACTTGTGAAGTTTTATCGATAATTCCTCTAGCACCTTGATTTTAGTGCATTCTTCCTTTCTTTTTTCTATTAGGGTGGGTGAAAACTTTTTTAAAAGCCATTATTTTACCATGATGAATAGAAGCCCGTTAGGTCATGGTGCAGTAGTGCTTATTTGGCTCAAAGCCAACTTTGCGGACACAGCAGGAACGAACATTGTTATAACTACCACACAGGTAAAGGAACGAACATTTTTATAACTACCACACAGGTAAAGGCACGAACATTGTTATAACCAGCACACAGGTAAAGGAACGAACATTGTTATAACCACCGCCCAGGTAAAGGAACGAACATTGTTATAACTACCACACAGGTAAAGGAACGAACATTGTTATAACCACCGCCCAGGTAAAGGAACGAACATTGTTATAACTACCACACAGGTAAAGGAACGAACATTGTTATAACTACCACACAGGTAAAGGAACGAACATTGTTATAACCACCGCCCAGGTAAAGGAACGAACATTGTTATAACTACCACACAGGTAAAGGAACGAACATTGTTATAACTACCACACAGGTAAAGGAACGAACATTGTTATAACCACCGCCCAGGTAAAGGAACGAACATTGTTATAACCAGCACACAGGTAAAGGAACGAACATTGTTATAACTACCACACAGGTAAAGGAACGAAAACTGCACTAACCTCACGGATGAAAGGATAGACACTGACCTCCCAACACAGGTAAAGGGGTGGACACTGCCCCCACCACACAGGTAAGGAAGTGGACACTGCCCCCACCACACAGGTAAAGGGGCGGACACTGCCCCCACCACACAGGTAAAGGGGCGGACACTGCCCCCACCACACAAGTAAAGGGGTGGACACTGCCCCCACCACACAGGTAAAGGGGCGGACACTGCCCCCACCACACAAGTAAAGGGGCGGACACTGCCCCCACCACACAAGTAAAGGGGAGGACACTGCCCCCACCACACAGGTAAAGGGATGGACACTGCCCCCACCACACAGGTAAAGGGATGGACACTGCCCCCACCACACAGGTAAAGGGATGGACACTGCCCCCACCACACAGGTAAAGGGATGGACACTGCCCCCACCACACAGGTAAAGGGGCGGACACTGCCCCCACCACACAAGTAAAGGGGTGGACACTGCCCCCACCACATAGGTAAGGAAGTGGACACTGCCCCCACCACACAAGTAAAGGGGCGGACACTGCCCCCACCACACAGGTAAAGGGGCGGACACTGCCCCCACCACACAGGTAAAGGGGTGGACACTGCCCCCACCACACAGGTAAAGGGGCGGACACTGCCCCCACCACACAGGTAAGGAAGTGGACACTGCCCCCACCACACAGGTAAAGGGGCGGACACTGCCCCCACCACACAAGTAAAGGGGTGGACACTGCCCCCACCACACAGGTAAAGGGGTGGACACTGCCCCCACCACACAGGTAAGGAAGTGGACACTGCCCCCACCACACAAGTAAAGGGGCGGACACTGCCCCCACCACACAGGTAAGGAAGTGGACACTGCCCCCACCACACAGGTAAAGGGATGGACACTGCCCCCACCACACAGGTAAAGGGGCGGACACTGCCCCCACCACACAGGTAAAGGGGCGGACACTGCCCCCACCACACAGGTAAGGAAGTGGACACTGCCCCCACCACACAGGTAAAGGGATGGACACTGCCCCCACCACACAGGTAAAGGGGTGGACACTGCCCCCACCACACAGGTAAAGGGGCGGACACTGCCCCCACCACACAGGTAAAGGGGAGGACACTGCCCCCACCACACAGGTAAAGGGGTGGACACTGCCCCCACCACACAGGTAAAGGGGCGGACACTGCCCCCACCACACAGGTAAAGGGGAGGACACTGCCCCCACCACACAGGTAAAGGGGTGGACACTGCCCCCACCACACAGGTAAAGGGGTGGACACTGCCCCCACCACACAGGTAAAGGGGCGGACACTGCCCCCACCACACAGGTAAAGGGGTGAACACTGCCCCCACCACACAAGTAAAGGGGTGGACACTGCCCCCACCACACAGGTAAAGGGATGGACACTGCCCCCACCACACAGGTAAAGGGGCGGACACTGCCCCCACCACACAGGTAAAGGGGTGAACACTGCCCCCACCACACAGGTAAAGGGGCGGACACTGCCCCCACCACACAGGTAAAGGGGTGAACACTGCCCCCACCACACAGGTAAAGGGGTGGACACTGCCCCCACCACACAGGTAAAGGGGTGAACACTGCCCCCACCACACAGGTAAAGGGGTGAACACTGCCCCCACCACACAGGTAAAGGGGTGAACACTGCCCCCACCACACAGGTAAAGGGGCGGACACTGCCCCCACCACACAGGTAAAGGGATGGACACTGCCCCCACCACACAGGTAAAGGGGTGGACACTGCCCCCACCACACAGGTAAAGGGATGGACACTGCCCCCACCACACAGGTAAAGGGATGGACACTGCCCCCACCACACAGGTAAAGGGATGGACACTGCCCCCACCACACAGGTAAAGGGATGGACACTGCCCCCACCACACAGGTAAAGGGGTGGACACTGCCCCCACCACACAGGCAAAGGGACACTGCTCTGATAACACGCAAATGACACAACACAGCCTCAACATCGTATAACATTATCAGGTCATTCCTAACCTCCCGCCATGCATAATGCTCTCACCGCCGCTGTAACATTCATAACACACACGCCCTATTGTATTTTAAAGCTGTAACATTGCTTTTTTTTCTTCTTCTTTTTCTTTTATATAAAACAAACCATATATGAAATTACTATGATAAACACTAATGTAGAGAACCTCTAGCGTGGACATATGTATCGTACCAATGACTAAAGTAATAATAATGCAAAAATAATGATGATATTGATCTAGTTGCAATATTAATATAAGTAATCTTAATAATGATAATAGTAATGATGAAGATAGTAATGATGATAGTAATAGTAATAATAACAATAATAATAATGATAATAATATTCGTCATACTTCTAGACTAATAATCTACTAATGCTCCTCATCATTACACTGATCATACTAATAATGCTATAATAATACCTATGTCATCATCCTAATAATGATCTTACTCATATTACTTGATCTACATACTCATCCTCCTCCTCATACTCATCCTATCGTCCTCCTACTCCTCCTCCTACTCTACATCCTCCTCTTCCTCCTCATCCTGCTGCTCCTCCTGCTATCCTCCTCGTCCTACTCCTGCTGCCCCTATACTCACTCATCCTCATACTCACTCACCTCCTCATCCTCATCCTCCTTATCCACTCCTACGCACACCCGTTCTCTCCCGCTCCCTACGCGGCTGCCTCAAAGGAGTAATAATCCATATCCGAAAAAAGAAAAAAATGCGTTTTTACAGAGGCACAAATTTTATCGTGGAAAAAAGGCGTTTAGATTGAATATAGAAGGAAAGCAATCAATAAAAAAATTGAATGACATTTCCTTTTTACACTTCTCCCCATCTTCAAATGAAAAGAGAGGAATATTGTGTTAAATGTGCAATTTCCGAGCAATCTGCTGTAAAAATTAATCAGGTGAACCCCATCAATTTCCGAGACTTTAATGGAAATTTGTCCTGAACTTCAAGGTTATTTCAGTATTGTGAACACACACACACACACACACACACACACACACACACACACACACACACACACACACACACACCCACCCACACACACACACACACACACACACACACACACACCCACCCACACACACACACACACACACACACACACACAGAGGCACCTCAATATCCTACCTTCCTGACGTAGAGTCAACATGTAGATGAAGGTGGGGGTGCTAAGGTGAGCAGCTCGGATGACCCTTGAAGTGTGATACGGGGGTGTGCGAGGCGAGGCAGAAAAGGAGGTGGAAGAATGAGTGGTAGAGGTAGTGCCAGTGAGAGTGACGGTGCGTTACTCCTCCTCGGCTGCCGTCACCACAGTGAGGAGACGCAACCACTACCACCGCGCCACGCTCCTCCACACTCACTCCCCCCCCCCTCTCTCTCTCTCTCTCTCTCTCTCTCTCTCTCTCTCTCTCTCTCTCTCTCTCTCTCTTGCCCCGCCCCTGCCGCCCACGCGCACCCCCTCCCGCCCACACACACTCTCTCTCTCTCTCTCTCTCTCTCTCTCTCTCTCTCTCTCTCTCTCTCTCTCTCTCTCTCTCTCTCTCTCTCTCTCTCTCTCTCTCCCTATTATTCTATCTATGAATGGCAGAAAAGCAAATTTTGTACACTCATGGATGAGGAAATCGTCTGGCAAACCATTTACCGTCATTGAAATTATCACGCCGATATCGTTTCGTCGTCACACCAACACGTCCCTCTCCTCTCATTTAGATCCCTCTCCACTTAAACAACTCCATACCCACTTCAACATCTCTGTCGCTCACCCGTCACTGCCAACGTCTATACTGGCAGCAGTGAGACATAAAACACGTTCTTCGATACGGTCTGGATCATTATCTCTTTCTACACTTCCAATTTCGCGTAACATATCAACTCTCGGTGTCTAAATATAAATTGATATTCTGATTCCCAGCCCAGCAGTCGAGGTGAAAGGATATGTCCACTCCCGCTCTAGCCAGAGTTGCGGAGCTCCTTTACACCCACACCACCCCTACTTGCTTCAGGTTCAGCCATTGCTTTACCTGTGTTTCAGGGTACTCCCTTCTGTTTGAGGTGCTCGCCCAAGAATTGGCGGAAATACTTCACGTCTAAAAGTAGAAAAAGGTTTCTCAATAGTTGTTGCCTAAGGACTTTTTAGTCTTACTGTTAAAAGAGAACCCCCTTTTTGTTTCAGGATTGAGCTGCACCACCTGGTGGCCTCATGGCTACCTGGTGTGTGTTAGGATCCTCAATATGAATTTAAGGTCTTTCCCTACTGCTAAAATGTTTTACTTTTCTACCATAAAGTCGTCCCGGAGTTGATACGAAGCCAAGCCAGAAGGGCATTGCCACGACCGGAAGACCTGGGGTAGGGCAACTTCCTCCTAATGTCAAATTACCTACGATTATAAGTTATTCATCCAACATGGCATAGAAGAGCTCCGTGTAGAAGTGGAGAGGGAAGGTATTTATCATAGACAGTTTACTTAAATAAGTGAGGGAGGTTAGAGTGCCCATCCAGGGCGCGATCACTACTTTTGGTATTGGGTGATTTCTGGATTTTTGTTGTGGTTTTGCTGTATGTTTGTCACTAGGCAGCATTTGCAGATAGGATGTAAGATATCATTATGCATTTATTAAAACATTGTCAATAAAATGGCACGAGTCCAGAGTCCATCAATGGCAACAAATAAAACACTACTAAGGACTCTTTCAAAACATCGTATATGCAACTAAAGTAATAGATGTCAATGACAGGTACATCCTCTTAACAAAAAGTGACGAATATCTCGATTCCATGTTCCAAGGCAAATGCTGCAAAGATTTGAAAGGCGAAGACCCCTAACCAGTATTTCCTTCTGAAATTCGTGCAAAGAGAACTATCATCATCTTCAGTGTAGATGAGATGACTATATATACCAACACATTGAAAAAGAGTCAGAGGAAGAAAAAATATGTAAAAATTAATGGGTATCAGAAGGAAGAGGAAATATTTACAAGTTCCCAAGAAGAAGTATAATCAAGATCAGATTTAAACCAAATAACAGCAAAAAATGCAACAAAAAATGGACTGCTGAGACATGAGTATCCCCTCCCATAGCATAAAGATAAACGAATAATATAAACACCTGCATGAATTTTTTTTTCTATATCATAAACCGTTGGCGCTAGTAGGCTTTATGGAGACAAAGTTGGACTTGCCTCTTGCTTGTTATTTGGCGTAGGTTTTTAGATTTTTTATAGTGACGCCTCGAATGTTTACGTACTCTCTTGAACTGTTGAGAACGCGAGTAGCTATTGCTGCTACAACCTCAAATCCATATAAACATTGTAAGTCCCGTCTGAGGACAGTATGGCAGCAATTTGGGTAGTCTTTGGCCACTCGGCGGTAATACCAAAGAAAGAAAAGTGGCCAGCGGATATCGGGGGATCGAATCCGGGACCCTTGGTTCGCATGCCCGAACGCTGACCATTGTACTACCGCCTCCCCAAATTAGACGATCACCTCACAAAACAATGTGCAGTAGAAAAAAAAATGTATGACATGCTCAGAATGCAGCAGCCAACAGCACACATGGAGAGACTGCAACTCAAATAAAAAGAAATACATTCACTATGGAGGTCATTACCGGACAAACAAATGCCCAACGAGAAGAAAAAAATAAAGAAAAAATAAAAAGAAAGAAAAGAGGAGAAGAAGCTAACCTATAGCCAAGCAGCAGCATCCAACACACAAAAATAAACATATAAATAAACCCTCTCACCACTAATCTTAATAAGGATACAACAACAATAACCTTAACATGTATGTTTCATGCCCATCTTCCAAACATTTAAAATCCAGGGACATATAATAGTTAAATGAATAAGCTATTTGATATAAATAATCCAAGATCAACTTACTATACAACAATCTATCTTACAACATCTTAAATATATCTAAACTTATTCTGAAGGAGAAGAATAAGAAATGGAAGAGAATTCTTAGAGGCAAAGACATTGGCCTCATGATCTATACGACTAATCAACAGGGTGGCTTAAGGACACTAAAAATATATTAGTGAAAGGAATAGAACACACATTCAAAATCACACACACAGAAGAACTAATTAATTAAACTAAAATAGTGGATCAAATAAAAAAATAATGAGATAGAGTTGGAAGATTGCTTCTAAAGAACAGAAGACAATCAGTTTATAAAATTAAGAATGGGACTAATAATAGAAAGAACACCACCATCAAAAGATCCCAGAACGAGAAAAAAAAAACCATCTTATTAAGTAAATAATGGATCCAATAGAAATATTAAAACATAATGTAACAAAATGGAAACCATATCGATTTCATCTGATCAACTCATACAAACACATCGATCCATAAATTATGCTTTTAAACAGTCATGGTCTAACAGAGGAAGAGACATTAAAGATACATGGGTACACCACTCACAAAGTGAACACAAGCAACGAGCTGCAGGATGGATCTGTAATCTTGGTAAAAACACACATAAATCACAAAATAGAAGATAACTTCTTCACAGATATCATTCAGATAACAAGTGAAACAAGAAAAGAACCAATATACATTGCTATTACCTACCTTCCCCCAAGAAGACCCTACTTACCTATCCCAGACTTCACGAACTTACCACACACACCTCACCAACATACAGCATTGCTGATTCAAATGCAAAACACCATATACTTGGAAACAGTTCGACAACACAGTAAGAAGAGGTTTAAAAATGATTTTTGAAAATGATCAGCTGAAAAATATAAGATCCAATTTTCCAACATATATTGAACACAACTCACATGCATCACCAAACATTGTATTAAAAAATCACAATGCATACCACAATTACTTAATAGAACCAGGTTCAGTCACTATGTCTGACATTATTTCAATAATACTAACAAAGTTACATATTACCATGAACAAGGTGACAAACTATTTACATTGAAACTTTACTACGGGTTTCAAAATCCTCCCCGATCTGGTAGTTACAGTTGGTGGTAATGGGGGTGTGGTGTCGGTGGAGGTGTGCGAGGGGGGGCTGGCTCGTGTTGGTTCGTGTGAACTATGAGGCGGTATGAGTGGGGCAGGTCTGTCAGTTGTGATATCAGTTTGTTGTATATGTGTATTATGTTGTGCAGTTGTGTTATCTTTATGTACGTGTATTTTGTTCTCTGTTGTGCTGGTTTGCGTTGGCGTTGAGCTCCTCTTTGATGTGACCGACACAGCTGGCGTGGACTCTTCAGGCCAGCCCTTCTGTATCACCTCTTTTAACTTCACTAGTGTCTCGTCCTTTCTGGTCGCACGTCGTATACTATCCAGACGGTCGGGTTTCAGCGAGGAAAATGTCACATTGTTGACCATCACCATCTCCTCTTGTAAAGATTTTCCTGTCGGCGCGCGAGAGAGTGCGTCAGCTACAGGTATGTCCTTCCCTGGCTTGTATGTTAATACATAGTTATAATCATGTGCGCGCAGCATCATCCCTTGGAGACTCCTTGGGGCCCTTGATAGGGGTTTCTTATGAATTGCAATAAGTGGCTTGTGGTCTGTGATCACCAGTGTTTGGCTGCAATAAGTATAGTGGCGTAATTTTTCCAGCAAGCATTTCTTTCTCTATCTGTGCGTACATTTTCTCTGTCTCAGATAAAGAACGATTGGCGTACGCTATAGGCTTGCCTTTCTGCCTCAAAGCGGCTCCCAGACCATACTCACAGGCATCTACTTCGAGCGTCAGTTCAAGCTGGGGATCGTAGAATCCAAGAACTGGAGAGTTGGTTACCATATCTTTAAGCTTCACGAATGTTTCGTGCTGTGTTGTCGCCCACTTTACCTCCTTTTTCAATAGATTATGTAAAGGTTGCATAATTTATGTGGCCTTGGAGACAAACTTAGCGACATAATTGACCAAACCAAGGAAGCGACGCAGCTCGCCTACCTTGTATGGTGGATTCATATCATTAATTGCTCCGACTTTTTCCGGGTCCACTTTCAGTCGTTCGTTCGTGATCTTATGACCCATAAAAGTAATATCGTTCATTCTCAGTTCTAATTTGTCTCTGTTTAACTTTATACCCGACTTTCTACATCTGTCTAACAGTCCCCTCAAATTCTTGTCATGTTCGGCTCTGTCTTTGCCATGAATCACAAGATCGTCAGCAATGCTTATTACACCAGATAAATCATATACTGCTTCTAATAGTTTTTTTCCAAAGATCTCGGCAGACACTGAAAGGCCATAGGGCAGATAGGGCAGACGCAGGAATTTATACCTTCCAAAGCACGTTTGGAAAGTAGTGAGCTTGCTCGATTCTTCATCCAGCTTGACATGCCAGTAAGCAGAGGATAGATCAGCCTTAATGAAGACTGTAGAGTGTTTGAGCTCGTGTAAAGTGTCCTCAAGTATTGGTAGAACATAGTGCTCACGCAGCAGAGCTTTATTCAGTTCCTGGGGGTCAATGCAGAGTGTGAGCTTCCCATTTTTTTTAGTGCGACTACCACTTGGCTGACCCACGGAGTTGGCTCGTCGACTGCTTCCATCACTCCTAGTGACTCAAGTTTTGTCAACTCCTCTCGAAGCTTCGGTCTGATTGCGATCAGTATCCTTCTGCTGGGCATGATGAAAGGCTTGATGTTAGGGTTTGTGTTAAGGTGTTGCACGCCTGGCAAGGATCTTAGTTCACCCATGAAAACTTGCTCGAACTCAGATATTTGTGACACTTTCAAAGTTCTTATTTTGCACCTTCACAAGTTTCATTGCTTCACTTGCTTTCAGACCCGGGATGGAAGTGTGATTACCTTCGAACACTAGGAATTCAACAGAGTATTTCTTTTGGATACGAGGATTTCTGACACTAGTTCTACAGGTACCCACAGTGCTGAGTTGAGAGTCGTTCCACATTTTGAGCACACGAGCATCAGGCTTAACACTATCAGCATATTGAAGTGGTAACAGGTTGGCAGTAGCGCCCCGGTTAACTTGGAACACTGCGTCTTTACCACCAACAATCATACGACAATTTATAACATTCGAATCTGCGCCTTCTTTCACCATACTTATCCACTCTTCCTCTGAGGAGGATATACTTTCTTCGTCAAGTGTGTGTACTCTGGGAACTTTCTTAGCTTTCACATTCTCTGGTGTTTTTTTCTGGCACTCAGAGGCGAAATGATTCGCTCCATTACACTTGTTACACTTTTGCCTGTACGTAGGACGCAGTTCTTTTCTTAGCATGTGTATAAACCCACAGAACTTGCATTTGCGTTTAGCAGCTCGACTCTTGTCAGTAACACTCAACTGGCAAACTTTGTCGGGTTTTAGCACTTTGTTACGCATATCAGCACCTTCTGCTGCTCGGCACAAGTCAACACACTGGGCAAGAGTCAATTTTCTAATCTTCAGTAACTCTTGTCGTGTAACAGAGTCTATAATTCCAATAACAATTATGTCACGTAGCACAGAGTCTAGACATTTGTCACAATAATTGCACGTTTTTACCAACACACGAAGATCACTGTGAAAGTTTTCAAAACTCTCACCTTCCTCTTGGCAGCGATGATTGAAAATGAACCGCTCGTAGGTTTCATTCTCCTCCCCAACTGCATAGGCCTCGAGTTTGGCGAGAATCTCTGCTGTAGTCCTCTCTCCGTAAGGAGTATCAAAGTGAAATCCCTCGTAGATCCTCATGGCGTCGTAATCCAGGTTGTTATCAAGCAGTGCTACCTGGTAGGTACGAGGCTTGTCTTCCAGGCCAGAGAGGATAGTGTAGTTTAGCCACCTCTCCTTGAAGAGCTTCCAGCTCGCCGCAGGGTTTGAACCAAATGTAAGAGGAGGGAGAGTGATCTTCGGGGCAGCCATTGTAAGTCAGCTGGTGTACAATCAGGGTGACAGTAACAGTAGACAGGAACTAGTCAGAGTGTGGTGCTCCTCGGAGACAACAGGAATACGAAAACATCAGCTGCCACCATGTCAAGTTACTAGTGCTGTGTAACTTGGTGTAAATCAGGACCCAATAGCTCAGTACCAGAACAAGGGTAGAGAGAGACAGAATGGCATCTGCTAGGTCCAGCTATAGACTGCTGTTTTATTGTGCGTGATTAAACATTTGAGTTTGGGTTCGATTAACACTTCGAACCTATTCATGAAACAGATTCATGAAACATTAAAGATATAACGAAACACAGGTTACTCCAACAAAACTTCTTATCTCATCTTCATTTACCATCCCTGGGCTGCTATTCTGTTACTCTAACAGTACATCTATTTTCTCTTCATTTCATGACGTGTCCTGCCCACGTTCACTTTTTTTTCTTTTAATTGTGCTCAAGATGTCAATTTTGGTCTGCTCCTTAATTCATAATGTTCTCTTCCTATCTCTCTATATTATGCTAAACATATTCTTTCCATTCCCTTTTGGACACTTTGAAGTTTTCGTTCCAGGGCTTTCTTAAGACTCCTGATTTCTAATCCATATTTTAGAACTGGTAGAATACATTGATTGTATACCTTTCTCTTCAGCGATAGAAGAAGATTACTTTTCATAAATTGTCTTGTCTACCAAAAGTACTCCATCCCATCCCTATTCTTCTTTTGATTTCTCTTCCATGATCTGAATATGCACTAATTTTCTGTCCTAAGTAGTCGTAATCTTGGACATATTCTATTACCTCGTCATGTATTTTAATTTCATGGTCTCGTATGAAATTAATGAACATCACATTAGTTTTCTTCATATTCATCATCATATAGCCTACTTTCTGGCTTTCTCTTTGTAACTGCAAAATTGTCTGCTGGAGCTCATCTGTCGATTTGCTTATTAGAGCAATATCATCAGAAATTTAAAGATTATTTTGATATTTTGGATTTATCTAAACTCATGTCTTTTTCCCATCCAAGTTCTTAAATATTTTTTCTAAAACTGCCGTGAATAGTTTAGGAGAAACAGTGTCACAGTGTCTGACTCCTTTCTGTATTGAAATTGCCTCGTTGGCATTATGTAGCTATATAACGGCAGTGTGTGCCTTATAAATGTCTTCTAATATCTTCACATATATTTCCTCTACAACCTGTCTTCTAAGTGCTGTCATAACTGCTGACATTACCACTGAGTCAAAGGCTTTTTCATAGTCATTTTTCATCATTTTCTGCCTTGCCCCTGCTCATTCCTTTTAGTACTTTCTTTATTTCACACTCCATGCTGGGGTCTTCAGCTTACCAATCATTACAACTATACAATTTCGTATAAAATTCCTCCGCTACCTAGATCACCTCATTTTTATTATTTACAATGTGATATGTGTAATGTGTAATCTTTTAAAGCATAAATTTGCTTTCTGCCAATGCCAAGCTTGTTCCCTTGTTTAGTTTCCTCAATCATTTTCATATTGTACTTTTGAATGGCATCAATTTTTCTCTTGTTTATGGTTTTATATAGTTTAACCACTTCTTTTTTGTCTCGTATTGTTTTTATTACTGTTATGCAATGTTTTTAAATGAGATCATTGGTAGCTGTTGAGAGTTTTCTGCTGTTTTATTTGGGTGCCTTCTACCTATTTCTAACGGTAATTCTAAGACTATATTATTTAGGCTGTCATTTAAGCTCTCTTTGTCACCATTTACCTCGTTAACTTCTTGTGAATACTTGTTCTTGATTCAAATCGCAAACTCATCTGACTTCTCTTTGACTGTTGGAATACTTTACATCTCATCATCCTGTGGTCACTGGACTTTTGTTTATTTAATATTGCCATATTCTTTACAGTGTTCAGTTTGTTAGTAAGAATGAAGTCGATTTCATTCCTAGTTCCACTGATTGAACTTTTCCATGTCCACTTCTTACTTGCCAACTCTGCAAACCCTACGAGCATGTCACCTCTTTCATTTCAATTATCTATTTCAAAGTTCCCTAGTGCTTTCATTTCTTCACTCTTTTTCCCGGCTTTCGCACTAAAGTTACCGATTATGAAAGAATACTGAGTTTTGTGAAATTCCATAGATGCTTTTACATCTTCATGAAATCTTTCCACCTCCTCGTCATCGCAGGATAATGTTGCTGCATAAACCTGTATGGTTTTTATTTTATATTTGTTCTTTAATTTGCTTATCAAGCCTTTTTATGCAAATGGAAAACCAGCCAAGGGCAATAAAACAAAAAAAAAGTTCACTTATATTGCCAGTTCCCTAAAGGAAAAAAAACAATCAAAAGAAGGGATGCCAAATTAGTGTAGCAGGTGTCTTGATACTCCTATTTTATATTAATTCAAGTCGTAATAGGGTGGAAATACAGATTTAGGTCGAGAAATCTAGAGTTTACCAGTAGAAGGGAAGAAAGAGTGAAGATACGTGTTAACCCTTGCATAAGGAAGGTGGACAGAATAGGGATGAGAGTGAATAGAAAGTCGTGTGCAACTAGGCCACGAGAGAGAGGGAGGCATAATTAGACATCATTATGGCGGAGTGTAAGAGGTTGAATACAGTCAGTAGGAGAAGGGGAGTCAATAACACGAAAAACGTGCGACTCAACCTTGTTTAGCAACTTTGTTTGCGTGGAGCCCTGCCATACGTGAGATGCGCACTCCATACAGGGGTAGATAAGGCCCCTGTACAGAGTCAGCAACTGGTAGGGGTTAGAAAAACTGGTGAAGACGACACAAGACACCTAACTTCTTGGAAGCTGATTTAGCAAGAGAAGAGATATGAGACTTTCAGTTAAGAGTTTTAGCAAAGGATAGCCCAAGGATGTTCAGTGTAGAAGAAGGGGACAGGTGTGTGTCATCGAAGCAGAGGGGATAGTTGTCTGGAAGATTTTGTCGAGAGGATAAATGAAGAAATTGAGTTTTTGAGGCAATGAACAACACAAGATTTTCTCTGCTCCAATCTAAAGATAAAGATAGATCAGAAGTTAGGCGTTCTGTGGCGTTCCCACGTGAGTCATTTACCTGTTTCTAATTTGGGCGTCTGGAGAAAGACGTGGAGAAGTGCAAGGTAGAGTCCTCAGCATGTGAATGGATTGAGAAGGCCATTAATGAATAATAGGAAAAGAGTGGATGATAGGACAGAACCCTGTGGAACACCATAATTGATAGGTTTAGAGGAAGAACAGTGGCCGTCTAACACAGCTGCAAAATAACGGTCAGAAAGGAAATAGGAGCAGAGAGAAGGATAGAAACCGAAAGAGGGAAGTTTAGAAATCAAGGCTTTGTGCCATACTCTATCAAAAACTTTTGATATGTCTAAGGTAACAGCGAAAGCTTCGCTGAAACCCCCAAAAGAGGATGACCAAGAGTCATTAAGAAAAACCAGAAGATCGCCAGTAGAGCGCCCTTATCGGAACCCATAATAACGATCAGATAAAAGATTGTGAGCAGATAGATGCCTCTGAATCTTCCTGTTAATGAAACACTTAAGACTTTAGAAAGCCAGGAAATCAAAGCAATAAGACGATAGTTTGAGGGATTGCAGCGGCCACCCTTCTTTGAATGTATGCATACTTCCAGTAAGAAGGATAGGTGGAAGTTGATAGGCAGAGACGGTAATGTTTGACCAGGCAAGGTGCAAGCACAAAAGAACAGTTCATGAGAACAATAGGAGAGTCTCCATCAGGACCATATGCTTTCCGAGGGTTAAGGCCAGCGAGTGTTTGAGAAACATCATTACGAAGTATTTGAATATTAGGCATGAAGTCGACAGAATGTGGTGGAGAAGGAGGAACAAGCTCAGAATCATCCAATGTGGAGTTGTCAGCAAAAGTTTGAGCGAAGAGTTCAGCCTTAGAGACAGAGGAGACGGCAGGGGTGCCATCTGGGTGAAGTAAGGGAGGGAAAGATGAAGAAGAGAAATTATTGGAGATATTTTTGGCTAGATGCCAGAAGTTACGAGGAGAGTTAGAACTATAAAAGGTTTGACATTTCTTATTGATGAAGGAGTTTTTGGCTAGTTGGAGAACAGATTTGGCTGGATTCCGGGCAGAAATGTAAAGAGCGTGAGTATCAGGAGATGGAAGGCTGAGGTACCGTTTGTGAGCCACTCCCTATCATTGATAACACGAGAACAAGCTAGATTTGTGAGCTTTGGGGCTGGACAAAGTGTGTTGGGTGTACGCTTCCATGGCAGAGACAATCATTTCCGTTTTGCGTTTGGCACTAAGAGATGGACCTCTGACACGGAAGCAGTAATCATTCCATCGAAAATCAGAATATTACCTACTCAGTTCATCCCACTTAGCCGAGGCATAATGCCAGAAGTACCTCCGCCTCGGTGGGTCCTGAGGCGGCACTGAAGCGATATGAAAAGATACTGAAACAAGACGGTGATCAGAGGAGCCTAACGGAGAGGACAGTTTGACAGAGTAAGCGAAAGGATTAGAGGTAAGGAAAAGGTCGAAAATGTTGGGTGTATCACCAGAGCGGTTAGAAATACGAGTAGAGTGTTGCACCAGATATTCTAGATCGTGAAGGATAGCAAAGTTGAAGGCTTGTTCACCAGGTTGGTCATTGAAAGAAGACGAAAGCCAAAGCTGGTGGTGAACATTGAAATCTCCAAGTATGGAGATCTCAGCAAAACGAAAATTAGGAAGATGTGCTCCACTTTGGAAGTTAAATACTCAAAGAATTTTACATAGTCAGAGGAGTTAGGAAAGCAATAAACAACACAGAAGTATTTAGTGGTAGAGTGACAATTAAGTCTAAGCCAGATGGTAGAAAATTCAGAAGATTCAAGGGCGTGGTCATGAGACCTAGTTATGTCATTGCTTATGTAGACGCAACAGCCAGCTTTAGATAAAAAATGAGAATAGAGAAAGTAGGAGGGAACAGAGTAGTAGGGGAGGCGGTGGTGCAGTGGTCAGCGTTCGGGCGTGGGAGCCTAGGGTCTCGGGTTCGAATCCCCGATATCCGCTGACCACTTTCCGCTGACCACTTTTCAATATTTGATATCACCGCCGAGTGGCCAAAGACTACCCAAATTGCTGCCATACTGTCCCAGACGGGACTTACAACGTTAATATGCATCTCAGGCTGTAGCACCTCACACGTTCTCAACATATTCATGAGAGAACTTAATCAACTTAATCATTCAAGGCGTCACTATAAAAATTATAAAAAAAACCTACACCAAACAACAGGCGAGGCAAGTCTGTGCCTCCATATGCCTACTGGTGCCAACGGTTAATGCCAACGGTTAATGCCAACGGTTAATGATATAGAAAGAAAAAAAAAGACAACTGGGTATTGGTGAAGAAAAGAAGATGAGATTTAGAGGAGGAGAGGTGGTGTTCTACAGATTAGAAATTAGACCTAAGACCACGAATGTTGAAGAAATTGATGTAGAAAAAGTTAGAGGAGGTATCAAGACAACTGGAGTCGCCATCAAGAGAGCAGTTCGTCTTGGAGACTTTTTTGGTCCCCTCCCAGTTAGGAACTCCGAGGCTGTCCGTGATTTTGCCATTTAAAATTTCGATTTCATTTTTTTAAGAGAGTGTGTGCATGTGTGCAACATGCATGTAGTATAGTGTAAAAAGAAGATGAGTATGTCCTTAGAAGGCATTCTGCAACTGATCTCTTTTTTAATGTTTCTTGCAAGTTCTTTATTCAATGCGAAGCCAATGCCGTGTTTTTTCATGTCTTTTTGTCCTCTGTAACAAAACTGTGACCATTCTTCAGTTCTATGAACTCTTCTCCAATTCTTCGTACCTCACTTAGACCTATGATATCCTATTTGATGCGTTTTAGTTATTCATATAACACTTCAAGAATACCTTCACTAGCTAGTGTCCTAACATTATAAGTGCCAAGGTCAAAGTTCCAAAAGCGGCTTGTCCGAACCCATAATTTCTTAGCACCCCTGCTCTCAAGCAGGTGTTGCGTAACGCAATAGGCAGGGCAGATAAAGATAATACTTTAACACAGGGATTCTCGAACACTCGTGGAATGGTCAAGAAACGCCCTAAGACCCGACTATCTATTAATAACACAACACCTACTGTACCTAACTGTCTATATACAGATAGAGGCGACATAAAATAACAAATTTGATAGGAACATACCTTAATTATATCTGACATGTAAGTATTAACCTCGGGAGAAGACACTAATGTTATCTCCATATTATTCCTCAGCTAATTTCATTTTCAATTTTTACACAGTGCAGTCTCCCAAACATGTACATACTTGTATTCATTAATTTATATGGGTTTATGTCTTGAATGTTTGTTTATAATCTAAGATAATCTAATCTATTGTATTTACAAGTCAATAAATTTTCTTGGTTTTCTATCATGTTTACCTTAAAAGACATTATTTTCTAAGTAAATTACAACAATAATTTGATATGAATACTGAGATGGTTTGGACACCTGAAAAGACTGGGTGAGTTGCCAAGAATGATGTACAATGCTGGGATCACCTTCTGGGTAAGGTAATCCTTCAGACCACACTTAGAAAATAAATATATGAAAAAATAAAGCTCATTAAATGTATTCGAAACTGCTGGTAAATCTACATAACTACTGCTCGGACGATATCAATAGAAATATGAAGTCCTACATACTATACATAGTGTACTTAACACATTTGTGAAGGTTTCAGGTGGTGCTCGTCATTATAATCAAATATAGGCCATAAGGTATCCGGTAAATATTTCGAAATCAATTGCTCGACAGTAAATTGCTCGAAAAATAATATCTCAAACAATCAATTGCTCGAAAGGTAGATTGCTCGAAAAAAGTAGTTTAATGAATAATATCCAAAAATAAGATAAAGAAATATAACTTTATTATTGTTAATTGAACAGTTAAAATCAAGAACGGGTACATTTCTATTTAGGTTAGGTTATTATTTAGAGCAATTTACTGTTGAGCAATTGATAGTTTGAGAAATTATTTCTCGAGCAATTGATTTCGAGTAATTGACTTAGAGAAATTGACTTAGATTCAGGCTTTAATATGGCAATCCGGAAAAAAATCTAGAGTGAAATGCCTAACTTTTGGGTAATGAAATATAAAAAGCTTATATAACCGAACCTAACCGAGCCAAACCGTACCCAACCAAACCTAACCTAACCATAACCTAATGTAACCTAACCATAAACAGTATTACTTTACATCTTCATTAGAATGCTCTAGAGAATTCAGGGTTGTATTTTTGCATTACCTGTTGCATTTTGAAAAGGTTTTCTTAATTAAAATTCCGTTGCAAATTCTTAGTTTGTGAGATATTCAATGTTTTCTGTGAGACCTCTTCAAAAAGTAAGGTTTAGTTTGGTTTGAACAAGGTTCTGTTATTTGTCAATGTAGGTTAAGGTTTGGTTAATTTAGGTTATGTTATGTTAGGTTCAGGTAAAGATTCGGAAGACGACTCAGATTGTTTTTTGGACAAAGCAAATTTTTTCTGATAGATTTTGATGTGTTTTGAATTAATCTGATGTTTATTTGTTATGCCAGGTAATTTTTTTTCCCAAGGTAAAAATTGCCACAAAAATGTCAGATTAATTCAAAACCATCAAAATCAATAGGAGAAAAATTGCTTTAAGTAAACTTAATTAAACCTAATCAAACCTAATTAAGCCTAACCTAACTAAATCTAGCCTTACATAACCAAACCAGGTAAAGATTCGTAAGATGACCCACTCGATATCTCACTACCTTTGTAATGCACTGCAAATTCAACCTCAGATACTTGTTCAGATAGGTTAGGTTAGGTTTAATTAGGTTTCCTTTGGTTAAGTTAGGTTTAATTAGGTTTGCTTAGGCTTACTTAAAGAAGTTTGTTCTCTTATTGATTTTGATGGTTTTGAATTAATCTGACTTTTTTGTGGCAATTTTTACCTTGGGAAAAAAAATGCATGGCATAACAAACAAATATCAGATTAATTCAAAACACATCAAAATTTATCAGAAAAAAATTGTTGTCCAAAAAACAGACTGGGTAGTCTTTCGAATCTTTACCTACGTTAATTTAGAAGCTATTAAATGTCCTATATGACCAACAATAGGAAGTTGGACGCGTTGCAGACAATTTATTTCGGTGAAGATGTAAAATTCTACCCCATAACCTAACCTAACATAACTTGAAAGATTCTTTACCGGCTAAGTAATGGTTAGCACCGCCTGAAACCTTTACAGATGTGTTAAGTACACTATGTATAGTATGTACGACTTCCTATTCATATCGACATCGTCGAAGTAGTAGTTATGCAGAATTACCAAACTACTTACTGACAATCATTGTATTTTGTCTTCCCCCAAGAACCACGCATTCCCACAGGTCCCCAGAATTGTTGGGGGTTGATGGGGATGTCTTATTAGATATGCATTTGTGACGAAAATGAATGTCAAAATCGTTCAAAATGGATCAATATTTATACGAAAAGTGTGTTATTTACATCCAAGTGCATTGGGAGGAACTAGAAATTTACTAGCCACACTATCATTTACGCAATATCACCACGCTCACAGGAGTTTACGGCTTCTTTTATTTCCTCACATCTTCTAGCCATCTAAATACTGTATTTATTGCGGCTATAATTGCAATAAGGGTGCCCACGAAAAGGATGCGCCGCCATCTTGGATCAGTCAGCTGATCATCACAACACAACACATCGACGTGCATTGGTGTCCTTTATCGTTCAGTTGCCGAAATCTGCCCCCCCCCCACCCCGGTAAACTCGCCCATAATCTAATACTTTTATAGTGGATGAAAATGATAAGGAATGGTCAGAGGTGATACATAGAATGGTATACACAGGTGTGGATGAAGTCTAATAAACTACCTCCATTCCGGAAAATGTACAGGTAATTAATACTAGTTTCCTTCCCTCGGCGGAGGAATGCAACCCCCCCTGTCTCTGAGAGTGAGACAAGTATTTTTCCATTCCATATAAGGAGTGGAAAAGTATGAGAAAAAAATTAACATAAAACGTTTGCATGGTAACTGAATACATACAGACATACACACACCATTTGACCTAACTACTCCCTAAATGGCCCGAACAGCCTGAAGGAAATCATGACGGTCAGTAATAGTTTCTCTACTCACATGAGGAGCGATAAATTCCCCAGGCAGGCGGAGAGTCTCTCCATAAGTCAGTTCGGCAGGAGAACAGCGCAGGTCCTCTTTGTAAGAAGCCCTGATGGAAAGTAAAACTAGGGGAAGAGAGTCTACCCATCTGTATGGGTAAGGCTGGCACTTCAACCCCTCTTTAAGGTGGCGGTGAAATCTCTCTATCATCCCATTGGACTGAGGGTGGAACGCTGTGGTTCCCTGACGTGTAGTTCCCCGAAGCCGAAGGAGCTGCCGCCATAAGTCAGACTCGAACTGAGGGCCGCGGTCTGTGATGACCGTAGCGAAAGCACCAAACCGTGCCACCCATCTGTTCAAGAACACACCCAAGCCGTAGTCTCAGCAATGACGTCAAGGATGGGGATCGCTTTAACGTGTGAAACGGACAATACACATGAAGAGGTGTAGGGAGCTGAGGTATTATATATATATATATATATATATATATATATATATATATATATATATATATATATATTTATCATATTATATTCATATGTGGCGCGCTCATGTCTATAATGTATGTGGCAACTATATTGTGACGTCTGGCAACTGCGACCCAGCGCGTCGCTTCGCCTGAACTGACCTCCCAGCCGCCCAGCAGTCGGGCACAAATCTTTATACAGAAAGATCACGCTCATCTCCTCTGTCCAGGATCCATTGTTTATTGTTTAATAAACCCACAGCCACGTCTCCGAAGCCTTATTCACCCAGCTACGCTACCATAACATACCTTACAGAGGTAGGAGTACCCACTGGACGGGGTCAAAGGCCCCACAAGATCGACGTACAAAGAAAGAACACACAACAACAGTTCTACTGGACCTAACGAGGTTGTCCGTGTAGCTACACTTCTATTAAATATTTACTTGATAGAGACAAAAGGACACCAAAGTGTAAGGCTCCACCCCAGACATCCCTCCCTCCAGCCGAAGCTGGCCGGAAGAGGAAGTGATACCATGTAGTATGGAAAAACTATCATGGAATTTGTATAGAAAAGTGAAAAAAAAAACGGGAATAATCTACGGCTATTACTACCACTAGAAGAAAAAAATTACTCTGTAATGAAATACTAGATTTGTTAAATAGATGCTAAGTGCTTATCAAGTTTTTTTCTTAAACGATTATATTGTGTTACTGTCGTTTATGTTAATATTATCAAAACCGTGGACAATTTTGAATACCTCAATTAGGTCGTAGCTTACGTTTGGATAAAGTGAATAAGTTCAGCTCCTTTAGTCGTTCTTCGTAAGACTTGTTTCGCAATCTAGGGATCATTTTAAATATTGATGAAGGCGTGAGGCCTTCATCAATATCATTGACATAAAATAGAAAAAGAATGGGATCAAGTACTGAGCCCTGTGACACACCCCTTATAAAATGATTTACCGTTTATAACAACGAGTTGTTTAAATTCGGAAAGCCAGTCTTCAAGCCATTTAAGAAGTTTATCAGCTATGCCATGTGACTCTAATTTTTTTAGTAATCGTTTATGGAGAACTTTGTCAGACGCTTTTTGAAAATCAAGATAAACTATATCTAACGCTTTTGTCTCGTCATAAATGTTGAATCCATCGTTATAAAGTCAATTTCTTACCTTGTTAAGCAAGCGCGTTTGTTACGGAAACCATGTTGAGAATTATAAATCATGATATTGTCTTCTAGAAAAGTCACTAGTTTATCACGTATTATAGTTTCCATTAACTTAACATCTACGGATGTGAGGCTGATTGGTCTGTAGTTAATCGGTAGTGATTTATCTCTGCTGATTTCCAAATATCGGGGACTCTTTCAGAATTTAAAGATTTATTGAATAGTGTTGCAGGAGGTTTGCTGATTTGATACTTTGTTTCTTTTAAGACTCTCGCTGCAATAAAATCAGGACCAGGAGTTTTATTTACTTTAGTTTTATTTAGTGCCTTAGTTACAGCATCCTCAGTAAAGTCACAATCGCCTAAAGGAATATAGTTAGGTTGAGCTGGTGTTATTTCCTGAATTTTATAGGTGTCTTCAACGGTAAAAACAGATGCAAAGTAATCAGTTAGTAAAGGGAAAATTTGCATGACTAAGATCTTTACCACAGAAACACCAGGGAGAATCGCTAGTTGAGTCATGCTGTCCCACGTGTGGGATCTGCAGCAGTAAATCGCCACTTTCCTTTGCTAATAATTTTTCCAATCCGCAATAGCTTGCTCGTCTGGCCCTGCTCATAGATATCACTACGCACCTAAATGACCGCAATGTGAAGCTGCAAAGACTTTATAGTCACACACATGTATTCGCACATCACCGCCTTCGAGGTAAAGCTGCGCTTGTGGGAGGTTCAACTGGCTGTTGGTTAGTTTATGCATTTTCCTCGTATTGTGGCTTGTGCACCTGATGACGTGGACCTGAACATTTGTGTTGGTGTTGTCATCTCTTTGCGAGAGGAATTTGCCTCCATAGGTGTCAGGCCACCGGTTCCGGGCTTCAAGCTGTTCACCTCCCCCTTTGACTTCCCTGTGGACGAAGCCTCTGCCCCCCTGCAGATGAAGTTGGTGGAACTTCATTGTAATGACGAACTGAAGGCAAAGTACCGTACCGCTTCTCCACTGTCCTTCTTCCGTGACCTCGTTCTCCTTTCCAACAAATTTCCAAATTACGTTGAGCATGAAAAACGCATCGTTGCCATGTTTGGCAGCACTTACTGTTGTGAACAACTCTTTTCAAAAATTAAATATACACAGTCTCGCATTCACTCCCAGCTAAGTGACTGCCACCTCATGACATTCTGCTCTTGTCTACCTCATCAATCGATCCAGACATTGAATCACTTCTCCATGGCAAACTGCACCAACCATCCCACTAATTTGTATGTTTCCTGATAAAATTGTTTCCTGCAGTCACTGATTTAAATGTTTTTCAATAAATTTCTAGTAATCTAGTCACTGGTTTGCCTGCTTTTCTACAAATTTTGTGTATATTGTCACAAACTGTTTTCTGAAGTCACTGATTTGAGTGTATTTCAATAAATTTTTTGTAACCTAGTCACCGGTTTGCCTGCTTTTCTATATTTTTTTGTATATTGTCACAAATTGTTTTCTGCAGTCAATGATTTGCATGTTTTTCAATAAATTTCTTGCAATCTAGACACTGGTTTGCCTGCTTTTCTGTAAAAATTTTGTACACTGTTACTTTTGGGTTCTCTTTGGCACTCCGGTCCGCAGGCCACTCCTAGAACTTTCTCATCCGCCAAAGGGGAGAGGCGGGTTACATACACCAGACTGTGCCGATGCCTCTCTCATGAGTTACAACAGGACGTAGAAGTTTCTCCGTCCTGTGTTCCTTGCATTTATACTGTAATATTCTGTATAAAGTTTCCCAGTGTTTACAGTAATCCACCTGAACATCCATGTGGAACGATTGTAACTAGCAAACTGGGAAACGAGTAATAGTAACTTAATCAACATTCTACCAGAAATCAGACATGTTCAGTGAAGCAAATATCCTTAGTGTATAAGAACATATGAATATAAGGAAGCTAAAAAAGGCACGAAGGCCTGCACTAGGTAGTTCCTGTTACTCCAATACTCCCTTATTACCTACATCCACCTCTCATCCCCAACCATAAAGTTGTCGAGTCTTCTTTTAAAACTCCCTATCATCTGTACACTAACTACCTCATTACTGAGTCTGTTCCAATCATTTACCACCCTATTTGTAAACCAATTTCTGCCTATCTCTTTACTAAATCTACATTTCTCTAGTTTGAATTCGTTATTTCTTGTTCTATCCTGATTACTGATCATAAGAACCTTTCCTACATCCCCCTTATCAAAACCCTTCACCTACTTAAATACTTCAATTAGATCTCCTCTTACTCTACGCCTCTCCAGTGAGTGTAATTTCAAAAGCTTTAGTCTCCTTTCATAACTAAAATTACGAAATCCCTCTATCATTTTGGTCATCCTTCTCTGCACTGACACTAACAATCTTTTATCCATTCTATAATGCGGGGACAAAAACTGCACTGTATAGTTGAGGTGAGGTCTGACTAACGCCAAATGCAACTTCAGAATAACCTCAGAACTTCTACTTTTAGTACTCCTAGCAATGAATCCTAACACCCTATAAGCCCGATTTCTAGCCTCAATACATTGTTTTCTAGAACGGAGGTCTGAGCTAACCTATACACCCAAATCTCTCTCACATTCAGCTGATCTATTCAGTGTTACCTTGCTTATGTTGTACCTGTTGTGAGGATCTTCCCTACCAACATTCATTACTCTACACTTGTCAATATTAAAATCCATCTGCCACCTAACCACTCACTCGTTTAGCCTATCTAAGTCTCCCTGCAAGTCCTTTTCGTCAGACTCAGATTTAATAATCCTACCTATCTAAGAATCATCAGCGAATTTACTAATATCAGTACTAATCCCACTGTCTAAGTCATTAATGTATATTAAGAATAATAATGGATCAAAATCAGATCCCTGTGGAACTCCACTTGTTAACCCCCCCTCTCCCCCCCAAACTAAGACTGACGGCCATATGTTAAGTCAAATATAGGGTCTATCTTCTAGGGTCTATAGTCAATTCATTATGTTAAAATGTAATCACGGCCCTATACTTTGGGAAATACTATATTTATGGAAAGAATTCCAATACTCCTTTTTAGTCTGCTTCGGTGTGTCTTTCGGGAACCCTATATGTCATTATTATCGTCAAATGAACTACTTACCAATTTAAAACATACCTATGCTAGTCTGATATTTGTGAAAAAATAAGGAAAGTTCTTGTGTGCAAAATATCTCAACACGAACACAATTCGTAAATTTCTAAACACTGACGCTGCTACACCCTATATTGGAGTTGGAGTCAACATCAACACCCGGGGATGACTGTCTTGTCAGGACCCCATGAGGAGTCTATTTGCAGTATTAGAAAACACTTTTATTGTTTGAAATGCCTATTCAGAAGTTAAATACTTCAATGTCTCATGTATTGAGAAATTTTGACCATACATAACTTTAGTCAACAAATGTTGGTTCAGAAAAAGAAAATTAAATACAATTATTCACTACTTACTTCCCCTTTGAGTTTTCTCATATCTTCTTCAGCTGTTGTTGAGTTCTTTGAGGCCCATAACCAGCAGAATTAAACAATGTTGGGATAATATTGAAATAAACTTAGCGTTAGGTTAGCCACGGAGGGTTAGTTAGGTTACATTAGCCCTGCAAGGATAGGTTTGGTTAGGTTAGCCACGGAGGGTTAGTTAGGTTACATTAGCCCTGCAAGGATAGGTTTGGTTAGGTTAGCCACGGAGGGTTAGTTAGGTTACATTAATCCTGCAAGGATAGATTTGGTTAGGTTAGCCACGGAGGGTTAATTAGATTACATTAATCCTGCAAGGATAGATTTGGTTAGGTTTGACACGGTGTTAGTTAGGTTACAATTAGCCCTGCAAGGATAGATTTGGTTAGGTTAGCTACGGAGGGTTAGTTAGGTTACATTAATCCTGCAAGGATAGATTTGGTTAGGTTTGACACGGTGTTAGTTAGGTTACATTGACCCTGCAAGGATAGATTTGGTTAGGTTAGCCACGGAGGGTTAGTTAGGTTACATTGACCCTGCAAGGATAGATTTGGTTAGGTTAGCCACGGAGGGTTAGTTAGGTTACATTAATCCTGCAAGGATAGATTTGGTTAGGTTAGCCACGGAGGGTTAGTTAGGTTGCATTGACCCTGCAAGGATAGGTTTGGTTAGGTTAGCCACGGAGGGTTAGTTAGGTTACATTAACCCTGCAAGGATAGGTTTGGTTAGGTTAGCCACGGAGGGTTAGTTAGGTTACATTAGCCCTGCAGGGATAAGTTTGGTTAGGTTAGCTACGTAGGGTTAGAGTTAGGTTACATTAGCCCTGCAAGGATTGGTTTGGTTAGGTTAGCCACGGAAGGTTAATTAGGTTACATTAGCGCAGGGATAAGTTTGGTTTCGTATATTTCAAAATGGTAACAGTTATGCCGTTAGCATTGTAAAAGCATTATATCCTACCCAGAAATGAATAGTCAGTGTTTCAAAATTAGTAGGCTAAGCTTATCTCAATAATCCCCCAATGTTGTTATTTCTTCCCATGCCTCTTTCTTTTCATTAATGATGCAGTAGTCATGACTCTTGTCAAACAATACACCTTCCTCTCTTCTATAAACCTTAATAGAAAATCTTGCTCATTAGCAGTGATGTATTTCGTTCAAAATCTGTTCTTGACTTCCATTTTTCTTGAGTTTTTTAGTGGGTAGGTAGGTAGATAGGTGACGAATGTGCGACATATGCAATACAATTTATCTTTCCCGCCCAAATTATGTAAATAAATGTTGTCGCGGCATACCAACTGTTCATCGATACCCGTATATGCTTGGAGCAGGAGTACCAACCGCTTCCTTTCCCTAAACCAGATCTTAACATAACGAGTTTGAAATTAAGGTCTGTTTACCCTTTCCATAGTGCGAAAAATAGTACCTATAATTTGGGAAACCTATATTTGGCTTAACATATGGCCGCGAGTCATCCATTTGAGATCGTTCTTACGTGATCTTATCGCCCTATAAGGAATATTTTGTTTCTGACCTGCAATGAAATTGTTAAGGAAAAATGTATATGCCTCCTCAGCCCTGGGGTGGGATTATCGAAAGCTCGTAACGGCCGCTAAGATCATCGTAGCGCCTACGATAATCGTAGCACCCTCATAAGTCGCTAAGGTGTATTTTCAAACAAATGTTACGATGATCCATCCGCCATATTTGCTCGTAGCGCTACGATTCCTGGCGAGCACCCTTAAGCTGATCGTAGGGACGCGCAGTGGAATTGAATTGAAGGTTTCTCCAATAAACAACCCGTGTATATGTCTAGTGATGCTCGACTTTGTTTATTCTGTGAACGAAGATGGAATTGCAAGTGCTTTTATAACATGACTTGACTTTACAAAGAGCGATGAGACGTGAGAGGTCATACACAGACAGAATATATCCATTTGCGTAGTGACAAACATTTACTTATATATTATAGATTTCCCAGACAAGAACTCCTTCATTGGTGTGCTAGACTAGAACCACGAGTTGGACCAGCCACAAAAAGATCCCGTGCTGTGCCATGTCATTTGCAGGTGTTGATAACATTACGATTTTATGCAAGTGGGACATTCCAGAGTGTGTTGGCAGACACAGTAGGCTTAACACAGGGGTGTGTGAGCAGAATAATTAACAGAATGACATACGAGTTGTACAGGATAGCTCTTAGGGAAGTTATGATGCCCAGAGGTAATTAGAGAATGATAAATTGGTAAATATATCGATCCGGACATTCCCTCTTATAACCTAAACCTAACCTAGCGTAACCTTACTTAACCTAACATAAACTAAACTAACAACTGCTCTACTCAGAAAACGGCCGCCAGACAAAATAAAGAAAAGAAGGAAATTTAAACTGCAATCTCTGATATTAAACTGATTAATATAGGTAACCTAATCTAACCTAACCTAACCTGTTCCACTCACATATGGTGACTTCTTTAATGGTGGGGAATTATGACACACAGTCACACTTTAGCATTCCCCAGGGTACCTACCATTATCTTATCACCTACTTGGTTGGGGGCAAATAAATCACAATAAGTTATAATCCTGTAATAGCAAAATATTTCACCATTTATCATACCTATACAGTACTATTAATGATAGCATGAAAAGAAAAGGACTTATTTACAGACAAGGAAATATGGAAATTAAATATGAAATCTTTGTAAAAAAAAATGTTTTGCTATAAGAAAGTAGGTACTGTAGCAACATGTGACAAAAATTCCTTCAGAGGCCTCAACATTCTCCTGAAATGGTTACATTTTTAATAACTTTAATCATTATAAGCATAAATAAGATATTTTCCTTGGCAAAGAAAACCACAAAATAAAAGAAGGAATTATATATACAAACATTGAGAGGACTGCACTGGCAAATCAATCACAATAACTTATTATGTATTACCAAAATATTCTTCCATTTATCATACCGGTACAGTATTATTAATGAGAAAATGAAAAGAAAGGGACTTATTTTAATATTGGCAAGTGTATAATAATAAATATTGGTAGGGAAAATCCTCAAAACAGATACAATATAAACAGAGTAATGCTGAATAGGTCAGACTGTGAGAGGGATTTGGGTGTACAGGTTAGCTTAGACCTCCGTCCCAGAAAACAATGTATTGAGGCTAGAAATAGGGCTAATAGGTTTAGGTTAGGATTCATTGCTAGGAGTAGAAGTGCTGAGGTTATTTTAAAGTTGTATTTAGCGTTAGTCAGACCTCACCTCGACTGTGAGAGGTGGGTGTAGATAATAAGGGGGTATAGGATTAACAGGAACTACCTAGTGCAGGCCTCCGGGCCTTTTGTAGCTTCTTTATATTCTGTTGTTCTTATTTAGAGATTAAAAATAAAGGAAATTTGGAAATGAAACATAAGATCTGAGTCAAAAAAAATTATGTTATAGTAAAATAGCACCATGAGCAATATTTGGTGAGTGATCACACACCCTTTCAGTAAAGTCTTTCAGAAAGTAATTTCGATACTCAGATACTTGTTCAGATCACCTCAAATAGTTATGCCGCTGAATTACAGAAAAAAATGCGTTTTAGGTTAAGTTAGGTTAATAATTAGGTTTGGTTAGGTTTAGTTAGGTTTGGTTGGGTGAATTTTGGTTATTCTTATTCAACTGCAGATCTTGGAAGGTTATGCTAACAAAGCAATTTCTATTTTGTAAATTTTTACATCTTCACCAAAATGGCGTGTGCTACGAAAAGAAATAGCGTCTGCACCTCGCACAACCCTCTACTTTTACTCATAGAAAACATTTGATAGCTTCTAAATTAACATAACAACCTAAATAAACCTAACTAAACTTAACGAAACCTAACTTAACCTAAACAAATTATAAATCGTTTTTTTCTGTAATTCAGTGGCATAACTGTTCGAGGTGATCTGAACAAGTATCTGAGGTTGAATTTGCAGTGCATTATAAAGGTAACGAGATATCGACTGGGTCGTCTTACGAATCTTTACCATTTTCTTCCCCATTTCTTTCTTACTCATGCTCTGTATTCTTGTTACTGTTATTCCTAAACTTTCCATGTTTTTCCTAGCATCTTTACTCCATGCATCTGATCCCTCTTCTAACGTGTCCCTCATTACTTTTTCTACCATCTCATTTCTATCTCCCTATAGTGTGCTCTGAATGTATGACATTTTGCTTTTTATGAGCCTTAAGGCTGATAAAGGTGCAGACGCTATTTCTTTTCGTAGCACACGCCATTTTGGTGAAGATGTAAAAATTTACCGAATAGAAATTGCTATTGTTTCAAAAAGTGATGACTCTATTTCTCCTCTTATTCATTCTGCTGTGTATTTCCTAGCATTGGAGTGTATTTGTTTACATTTTCAGACTACATTGTGATTGGCTCCCACTTCATGAAATCGCTCTTCTGATTGGTCTAGCGCCAATCAGCTGAGCTGCATTATGGACGGTCGGAACGAAACGGAACGGGTTTTACGATTACATCATTACGATCATCGTGAGCTACGAGCGTTGCTGCGAGCTTTAGAAAATACACCTTAGCGGTTATCGTAGGCCACGATAAAAGATGGCCGCTACGAGCACGTAACCATGATCGTAGCGGCGTCTGGCTACGATCTTTCGATAATCCCACCCCTGGCCTTTCTGACTCCCCCTCCTGTAAAAACCTGATCTGATCTCCCTTCACCTGCTTCCTCCCTCTCTTAACCTGACGTCACATCACCTTCCCCTTCTAACAGACTCCAGCTAATCCCTTCCAGGTGTCTTCTTAATCCCTCATAATTTGCCCTTCTAAAGTCAGATAACCTATGCTTATTGGCACTCCTAACGTCTTTCTCCCCTTTCAAGATAAACCTAATTTCACAATGATCGCTGTTACCTAACTGCCCACCAACATCTGTTTCCTTGACTAAATCATCCCCGTTAGTTAGTATCAAATCTAGAATATTATCTCCTCTAGTAGGTTCCCTGCTTACCTGGCTTAAAAAGTTATCCTGAACTAACTTTAACAAATCCTCAGCATCCTTATCACCCATAGTTAGGTTCCAGTCAATGTTCCTTAAATTGAAATCTCCTAATACACATAACTGATCATACTTACTCATCCTCGATTTATCTCCTGTCATATAGGAATAGAATCCACTTTACTCAAGTTTGGAGACCTATACTTTATACCCAGAACATTTGTTCCTGCTACCTCCCTAACTTCTACCCATATGGATTCCACACGGTCATCTGTTTTAATCACATTATTTACACTACATTGCAATGTATCCCTAACATAAAGTGCAACTCTCCCTCCTTTCCTTCCTTTCCTATCCTTGTGAAATAACTGGTACCCCTCTATCTCTACTTCTGGACCGAATATCTTCCCTGACATATCCAACAATGTTTCTGTTAAAGCAATAATATTAAAGTCTAATACACTAGTCAACCCTCTAAGGAAGTCTATTTTGTTAACAATACTAGTGCAGTTTGCATAATAAACCTTCAAGACACTCTTCCTTTTCTTACTAAAGCCATTTCTCATGACTCCGGTATCCTTCCTTCTACCGTCTACTTGAAAAAAGACTGCAGGTCACTCATTTACCTCTACAACCTCCCTAAAAATCCTTCGCTCCCAAATCTCTATGGATACTCCAGGCCAGAGCCCCTGTTCTCCCTCCTGAAAGGTGAACACCGTCCCTAGTGTACAGGTAATCCTTGCCGAAGAACTAGGACCAATTGTCCACGTACAACCACTCATTTCTCCTGCAATGATCAGTCAGGCGGCTGTTCAGGGCACACGCCTCAGACCACCACTTCTGTCCCATAAAGCGACGGGGCAGTATACCACACAGGACAGGGGTCCCTCCCAGGTCCCTAACCCTTCCCAGTGCCTCCTTAAACCTCCTGAAAAGCTCCTCAGACCTAATCCTACCGATATCATTCCCACCTACGCTAATACAAACTGTGGGAGCGTCACCCTCCCCGCCCAACACATCCTCCAGCCTATCAAAAACCTCTCCTATACCTGCGCCAGGAAGACACACACACGTCCTCCTCGCACTGTTCCTGGCACAAAACACCCTGCCTAGGCCCCTCACCTGACTGTCCCCAATAACAACTATTTTACCTGAAGACAGGGTGGTCTCTTCTGTCTTATCCTTAGGGTCTCCGGTGCACTGATCCTTAAGAACGGTGAAAGCGTTCTTGGTGACCAGTGCAGGAGTATCCTTCCTTTCCTTCCCTACCTTCTTGACAGCAGTGCCCCTATTGCCATTTCCCACTTATCTACGTCCTCGTCCTACCACTGTTCAACTAGCCTCCGCCTCGCGACAAAGAGTGAGGGAGACATTTTTTGCTTGGGCTCCTGAGGATCCAAGCAAAATCCATAACTCCCTATTCTCTTGTCGCAGCGTCTCCACTTCCCTTTGAAGGCCTTGGAGAGCCTCCACTTGACGCTGAAATGCTTTTACCTCACTGAGTAAAGACTGAGCCTTGGTCACAGTATGACACCTCACAGGGAGCTAGCGACCACACACGTCTGCTCGTAAGAAGAGCTAAGAGCTGACTATTTTTTCAGGGGTGTCTTGAATATTTCTAAGTAAGCAGGTATTTTCCTTTCCCATTCGTTGACCCATTCATTCAGTTTATTACAAGGTAATAATCATATATTTTTTTTTCTTCATTTCTATTAAGAATTACAACAACCAGAGGATGTATATCCCAATATGTTGTAATGTTACATGCAAACTACTGAAGAAATGAAAAGATTGAAATCATAATCTAGAACATTTTACAAATAAGGATGAAAATGTGGCAGAAATAATTATAGTTCGAATCACTTCCACAAATGAATAAAGAATATGCATATATTGCATTTGGTGTAATATTACTAACCAAATTGGAATATTTACCATACCAATAGGGAGGCGGTGGCCTAGTGGCTAGCGTGCGGGGTATACCAGCCTTGAGTTGCGAGTTCGAGTCCCGCGACAAGGTGGCCACTTTACTTTGGAAAAAAACCCAAGTGGCCAAAGATCACTTACGTGCTGCCATAACACTATCCTCGACTGGGACTACAACGTAAAATGCAGCGAGGAGCTTCCTCGGGCAGCATGAGCCTCTCAATAAGAAACGAGGCGTCACTTTAAAAAGTCTAACCTGTGCTACAAACGGGTGAAGGCCGACCATTCAACGCATCCATCAAGCCTACCGGCGTCATAGGTTCAAGACATTAAAAAAAGGAGCTCACTGAATTCTTCAAACGTGATAACAAGACAAAGTCACTTGAGTTCACCAAGTAATTATCATAGAAGCCAGTAGCTTCAGAACCTGGCCTACCTGACTGACATATTCTTACGTCTCAACTCATTTAACTAATCCCTCCAAGGCCGTTTTGCCACAGTGATTGATTTCATGGACAAACTAAGGTCATTTACCATGAAGCTGGAGCTTTGGGAAGGGAAGGTCAAAGATGGAAATCTTAGCATGTTTGTACACCTTGGTGAGGCACTTGATAAAAGTTTTAAAAAAAAACTGGAAAACTAGATGTGGTGCAGCTTGTGCAATCACATCTAGCTTCTCTGCGTATAGAGTTTCAGTTTTACTTCCCCGAATTGATTGAATTAGAATCAAAATTTATTAGAAACCCATTCATTGTTAATGTGCACCTTCTCCTAGATAACATGCAAGAAGAATTCTTAGAGTTGGTGAACGACTCTGTTGCAAAATATGCATTTGAAACACTTTCCCTGACCAAGTTCTGGGAAAAAAATGAGTGAGACTTACTCTGTTGTATCTGATGTTATTTTGAACTCTTTACTGATGTTCCCTAGTACTTACCTGGGTGAGCAAGGATTTTCAACGCTGTTGAACATGAACACTAAACATCGATCACGGCTTAATGTGGAGCATGACCTACGAGTGTGTCTGTCTAATACTGCTTCTCGAATTGAGAAACTTATTTGCAACAAACAGGCACAGCCTTCACACTGAAGTTCAGTATTGGTTGTTAATGAAGTAAATAATGTTTCACTCCTGCATGTGTAATATCATTGTAAAATGTTTGCAATATTAATGCTTCTGCTTAATAAAGTCATTAAAATTTGAATCATTTGATAGTATCCTTTGCAGTACTATTGTATATTGAATTAGTCACTAAATTACCATTCTATTCGGTGTCAGATTACTGGGGATTTGGGTAGATGGTCTTATAACTCAGGGGTACTTAACGGGAAAAAGGTTGAGAATCGCTGGTCTAATACATTAAAAGGCAGATTATGGTAAGATGATTGAGGAATTGAACAAGCAAGGAGGCAGTGTGTGGATTAGGAGAAGTGGAGGCTTTTTGCCGTTGCCATCCCCTTGGGAGATGTTTCCAGAAATAAACGAGGCGTCAGAGACTATAGATAGAATAGATAGATAGACATGGAAGCACATATAAAAGGTTGTGGAGTGATGGAAAGCAAGGCTGGAAGTGTGGGAGAGGAGGAAAGTGGTGTGGTGTGGAGTGGATGGGAAATGCAAGGTAGGGGAACGGAAGGGTGTACACTCTTAATGTTCTAAGGGTATAGGAAGGCATAGAGGACACCTGGATGGAAAGTGTCCTGGATAGTGTGAACAGCTTTTTTTTTTCATCCCTTACCCGTGGCGCCGGTAGGCTTAATGGAGGTCTTAGATGGTCGGCCTCCGCCCGTTAGTAGCGCGTGTTAGATTTTTTAAGTGACGCCTCGTTTCACATAGAGAGGCTCATGCTGCCCGCGGAAGCTTCTCGACCATATAGCTTTGCAGTCCCGTCGAGGATAGTGTTATGGCAGCATGTGGGTGATCTTAGGCCACTCGGCGGTAGTAGCAAAGAAAAGTGGCCAGCACTTGCCGGGGATCGAACTCGAGACCCAGAGCTAATATGCCCGACTGTTAGCCACTAGGCCACCGAATAGTTCAATATGCAATGGTCTGTATGTATTGTTATGAGTTACTCACTTAACAAATATTGTTTTAATTTTGTTGTGTGCCAAAATGCAAGTATATGTTATTCTCGGCCGCGTTATCGTTGTGTCCCCCCCTCTGTGAGATAAGGATAGGCTGAGTGAAATGTCGACACCAAAGAGAAGATTAAGCTTAAATTTTTTTTTTATTTTTTTTTTATTAAGGAAAGCGAGGATGTCACAAGATACCCTATGTGTAAACTTTACGTGATGCAATAGAGGTGACAGAAAGCGAGGAGGATGTGAATACTCATGTTTACCCATCACTTCATGATACGACTGAGAGGTGACAGAAAGCGAGGAGAAGAATTATTTCGTCATTCGTATTGTCATTTTAAGATGGAGAAGGCGAGGGGGTAAATTACGCCTTCCGTCTGTGTTTGCATACCCACACGTGACTAGGGGTATCGTGTATCTTTAAAAGGGCCAGGCACACTTTCTGAAGACAATCTCTCCTTTCAACACTTGAGTGAAGGTGGTGGGTACACCTCACTCTGAGATTACTACAATCTTTCCTCTAACACTTCTGAGTGAAGATTCTTTGTACACCTCACTCTAAGAGTACAAGTATTGTTATTACGAACCACTGTGTGTACGTTCGTAAGAGGCATTAGTCTACGGAAGAGTCCTGTGTGCTTTTGACTGTCCATATTTGACTTGCCTGGCCTCTCCTGATTTTTGTATGAGTACTATTCTGTTAATTCCTCAGGTATTTATTTTGTGTTTTAGTAATTGAGTCTGGTTAAGGTAGGACTTAAGTTAGTTTTTGTAATACAGACAAAAGGATAGCAAAGTGGAAGGCTCCTCCCCACCCACTCCACCCTCCAGCCGAAGCTGGCCGGAAGAGGAAGTGTTACCATGTAATATGGAATTTCTATAGGAAAGTGAGAAAACAGGAGTAATCTACAGCTGAAAGAAACTGAAAGAAAAAAACACAGGAATGAAATACTCGATTTGGTGAACTGATACTAATGCTAATCAAGTTTTTTCTTAAACGATTCTATTGTTTTACTGTTAACTATTTGTGCTGGTAGAGAATTCCAAATTCACGATTCTATAAAATAAAAAAAGTGCTTCGCTTCATTCAATCTAAAACACTTACCAATGATTTTGAAGCCATTGTTACGAGTGGTGTTTGTGAGATCGGTAGTTACATATTCGTTTATGTTGATATTGTCAAGGCCACATAAATTTTTAAATACCTCAATTAGGTCCGCTCGTAGCCTACGTTTGGATAAATTGGGTAAGTTCAGCTCCTTTAGCCGTTCTTCCTAAGGCTTGTTTTGCAATCTAGGGATAATTTTAATAACTGTTCTTTGTATTCTCTCCAGCTTATCAATATTTGTTTTCTATACTATGGTGACAAGATCTTAATGCAATATTCTAGATGAGGGCGTACAAGTGCATTAAATAGTGTAATGATAACTTTTTTCAGTTTTATACTCAAAAATTCTTCCTACGAAGCTTTCTTAACAACGTCTGAACAATGTTTACTTGGTTTAAGGTCGTTACTATCAGTAGGGGAGGCGGTGGTGCAGTGGTCAGCGTTCGGGCATGGGAGCAGATTCCGGGTTCGAATCCCCGATATCCGCTGACCACTTTTCAATATTTGATATCACCGCCGAGTGGCCAAAGACTACCCAAATTGCTGCCATACTGTCCTCAGACGGGACTTACAACGTTAATATGCATCTGAGGCTGTAGCAGTAATAAGCCTCACACGTTCTCAACATATTCAAGAGAGAACTTAATCATTCGAGGCGTCACTATAACAATTCTAAAACCTACACCAAATAACAGGCGAGGCAAGTCCATCTGTGCCTCCATATGCCTACTGGCGCCAACGGTTAATGATATAGAAAAAAAAAAAAAAAAAAAAGTTACCCTAAATCTTTTTCATGGCTAACTTTGGAAAGTTCGGAGCCATTCATTGTATATTGTGTGTATTGATTATTGTTACTGATATGCAAAACTTTACACTTACCAACATTAAATTTACTTTGCCACTTTTCTGAACAACTGACTAAGATATCAAGATCTGATTGAAATTGTAGCTTATCGGCGGTTGTAGTTACTTTACTCGTGATTTTCATATCGACGGCAAATTTTGATATCTTACAGGTGAGGTCTTCATTGACATCATTGACATAAAATAGAAAAAGAATGGGGCCAAGTACAGAGCCCTGTGGCACACTGCTTATAAAGTCTTGTTAGTTAGATGATTTATCGTTTATTATAACGCATTGTTTTCTCTTGGAAAGCCTGTCTTTAAGCCTTTTAAAAAAAAATTTCAGCTATGCCATGTGACTGCTTTTTTTTTACTAATCGTTTATGGAAAACTTTGTCCAAAGTTTTTTATGTCAAAGAGTTTCATTAAGCAATAGAGTGTATTATATAAGTCGTGACCCACATGAGATTTAAGAGAATTGTCCTATGAAATGACAGGAAGATTAAAGTTTCCAAAAATTACACTTTCAAATTAATCACTTACTTCGATTATCTGATCGTATAATATTATATCGCTATTAATATTGTGTGTCTATAAATGAGTCCGATAATAATTTTCTTAGAATGTGTGTTTTAGTTGTAAAAATATAACATCTACGTTAGTGTTGTGGATAGGGGAGGGAAAGGGAGGGTGAGCCCTCCCTTGTGTGAGGTGGAATTTCCTCCCCTGTGTGAGGTGGAGTGTAGCAACAAGTTTGGGTTGTTAGCTACACAGGAGGAGGAAGAGGTCGTGATAGAAGTAGGAGCAGGAGAAGGGGACAGGACACCCAAGGCGAAGATAGTGAGGAGGTAGTTAGATGGGAAGGAGAGGAAGGAAGGTGGGCAAGGTGAGGAAGGACAGGGAAAGGTTAGAAGGGTCGCAGGAAGTGTTAGTTCTGGGTGACTCCAGGATTAAATATTTAGATGAGACTTTCTGTGAGGCCGACAGGGAGAGGAGGATGACGTGTTGTCTTCCTGGGGCTGGAGTGCAGGACGTGATAGAGATATACAGGAGGGTAGTGGAGGGGACGGGAAAGGAGGCGTTAGTGGTGGTTCACGTTGGAGTGAACGATGTAGGCAGGGTAAGGTCAGAGGAGCTAGTGGATAGGTATAGGGAGCTTCTGAGGGAGATAAAGGAGAGTGATAGGAGGTGTATAGTGTCAGGGGTGCTCCCTAGACAGGGGGTTAGAGGCTGGTAGCTCTCACATGCCCTTGGCCTCAACGAGAGGTTGATGAGGATGTGTGGAGAGGATGGGGTAGGTTTTATGGATGAGTGGAGCAGGTTTTATGGGAGACAGGAGCTGTATGCCAGGGATGGTGTACACTTCAGTAGGAAGGGGGTGCAGGAGCTTAGTGAGTGTCTTGAGAGGGCAGTTAGGCAGTCCAGTCAGGGAAACTAAATATTAACAGAGGTAAGGGTAATAGTGACAAAGGACGGGGTAAAGAGAGGGAGGTACATGAACTTAGTGTCTTTTATACAAACAGTACAAGTGTAATAAATAAGATAGACACACTTAGAGGTATTGCATGTGTAGAAGAGTTAGGTATTATAGGTATTACAGAAACTTGGTTAGATATTGCAGGCAAACATTTCTTACCTGAAGTAGGAATAGATGGGTACACTTTTCTTCACTGGGATAGAGTAGGGAGGAGAGGGGGAGGTGTGGCACTGTACGTTAGAAACACATTAAATAGCTAGGATATAGAATCATTATGGATTGACATTATTATAGGAGGGAAAAATGTTTGTTGTAGGGATTATATATAGGCCTCCGGATTTAGACGAAGCAGCTAGTGCACCCCTGATGCAGGAGCTTGCAAGGGCATCTAGGTATAATAATGTGTGCATTATAGGGGACTTTAATTATAGGAGAATAGACTGGGATAGTATGACAGGAGACGGGTGCTCGGAAGAATTCTTAAATGTCGTCCAGGATGGTTTTTCCACACAACTTGTAAGGGAACCAACGCGACAGGGAAATATTTTAGATCTGGTCTTCACGAATAATGAAACTTTGGTCAGTCAGGTTGAGATAGGAGCTAGATTTGATGTTAGTGACCACCACGAAATTAGATTCAAGATTAATGCAAAGAGGGAGATAGAACAAAACACTGCTTTAGTACCAGATTTTAGAAAAGCCAATTACCAGGGCCTCAGATGCCACCTCCAGAGTATAGATTGGGAGGGAATAGGAGTAGGCAGAGAGGAGGATCAAAACACTGAGGTAGAATTACATTATAATAGCATAGTTAGGGAAATTCATACAGGGCAGGAACAGTATATACCTAAGAGGAGGATTAGGTCAAATAGAAATGATCCAAAATGGATGAATAGCAGCATTAGAAGGGAAATTGGATTAAAAAGGTGACTCTATAGGAGAATTAAAAGGGGAGAAGTACAGGTAGTAGGACAGTATAATGACCTAGCTAGGAAAGTTAAAAAGGATATTAGGACCGCAAAGAGGAATTATGAGGTTAGGATAGCTAGAGATGCCCAGAAGGATCCAAAGGGATTTTATCAGCTGTACAAGGCTAAAACAAAGGAAAGAATAGGACCTCTTAAAGGAATGGATGGCAGCTTGATAGAAAATGGTGAGGAAATTAGTAAGGAATTAAATAAATACTTCTTGTCCGTATTTTCTCAGGAAGAGTCGGGTAGGGAACTGGAGCCAGTACAGATCTTTAGGGAACAAGAGGTTGAAAAATTAAGCGAAATAGTCATAAGTAGGGAAGTAGTTAGCAAGGAAATAGATAGACTTAAAAAGACTAAATCTCCAGGGCCGGACGACATTTTTCCGAGGATTCTTAGGGAATGTAGAGAAGAACTCGTTGAACCCATTGCGATGATTTTTAGAAAATCCCTAGACACAGGAGTAGTTCCCAGGCTATGGAGGCAGGCAAATGTAGTTCCTATATTCAAGAAAGGAGATAAGGCAGAAAGTAGTAACTACCGCCCAATTAGTTTAACATCAGTGGTAGGCAAGATGTTAGAAGCTATCATAGCAAGGGCAATTAGAAAACATTTAGATGAACACAAGGTAATTAGACATAGTCAACATGGTTTTAGCAAGGGGAAATCCTGCCTGACAAATTTATTAACCTTCTATAGGAAAGTATTTGAAACCATAGATAAGGGGGACGAGTATGATATAGTTTATTTGGACTTCAGTAAAGCCTTTGACAGAGTACCCCATAGGAGACTGTTAAGTAAAGTCAAGGCTCATGGCATAGGTGGGAAGATACTAGAGTGGATTAGGGGATGGCTTACTAGTAGGGAACAGAGGGTACAGATTAATGGGAAGAAATCAGAATGGGGTAATGTCACTAGTGGGGTACCACAGGGATCAGTACTAGGACCATTGTTATTCATAATCTATATAAATGACTTAGAGACAGGAATAAACAGTGATATCAGTAAATTTGCCGATGACACAAAGATAGGAAGACCGGTAAAGAATTTAGATGATGCTAGGATGCTGCAGGATGACTTAAATAGGCTGTATGAGTGGTCAGAGAAATGGCAGATGCAGTTTAATATTAACAAGTGTAGCATTATGAGTGTAGGTAAAGGTAATAGGCCTGTAGACTACACATTAAATGACAATACCTTAGGAAAGTCATATAGTGTGAGGGACTTAGGAGTTCAAATAAGCAGTGACTTGCGCCCCAGGGAACAGTGTATTATAGCTAGAAATAGGGCCAACAAGATACTGGGATTTATTAGTAGGTGTGTGACAAATAGGAGTTCTGAGGTCATTCTGAGGTTGTATTTAGCGCTAGTTAAACCCCACCTAAATTATGCAGCTGAATTTTGGTCCCCTTATTATAGAAAGGATATAGGCTCCTTGGAGGCAGTCCAGAGAAGAATGACCAAGATGATTCAGGGGCTGAGAAATTTACCCTACAAAGATAGGTTAAAACGTCTTAATCTCCACTCCCTAGAAAGAAGGAGGGCAAGAGGGGATTCGATTGAGGTTTTCAAATGGGTAAAAGGAATTAATAAGGGAAACATTGATCAGGTTTTAGAATTTAGTAGTCAGGATAGGACACGTGGAAATGGGTACAAGCTAGAAAAACTTAGTTTCAGGACAGACATAAGTAGATATTGGTTCACTAACAGAGTCGTGAATGATTGGAATAGGCTGGGTAGACATGTAGTAAGTGCTGAGTCAATAGGTAGCTTTAAAAGACGGTTGGATCAGAGTATGGATATGGATGACAGGTGGGATGGCTAAATATTGGATTATTCCAAGGGTGAGGGACAAGGAGCTGCCTCGTGTAGGTCATTAACTGGTGTCTTGCAGTCTCCACATTTCTTATGTTCTTATGTTCTTATGTTCTTAATCTCCCCTCCCTCTTTACACCTTTTTTCAAAGTATTAAGAGGAAGAAACAATGCATAGTTTGGGTACCCCAGCTTTCTTGCTCCATCCCTATTAATAGCCATTTACAACACAGAGGGAATATATTGGCAGTATTCCTCTAACTTGGCTGTTGATGTTCAACTAAGCCGGGTGCCCCTACTAAAAGGTAAATTTATAGGAAGTTACATCTCACCAAAATTATGGGTATAAAAATATCATATCGTGTATGTATTTATATTTTCTTAAAAAGTTAAAAAGGTAAAATGCTTTGTTTGTAAGGCACATTTTAGACCCTGAACACTAAGAAATAAGCAAGCCATTGTCACCATTACATGGACATATTTGTGAAAATACACTTCAAAATAATTTGTAGCTCATCTATAAAGAAAAATCGGTAAATCTAACAAAATCATTCATATGTACAATCATTCAGTGCATTATAGCTAGAAATAGAGCCAACAAGATAATGGGATTTATTAGTAGGTGTGTGACAAATAGGAATTCTGAGGTCATTCTGAGGTTGTATTTAGCGCTAGTAAGACCCCACTTAGATTATGCAGCTCAGTTTTGGTCCCCTTATTATAGGAAAGATATAGGCTCCTTGGAGGCAGTCCAGAGAAGAATGACCAAGATGATTCAGGGGCTGAGAAATTTACCCTACAAAGATAGGTTAAAACGTCTTAATCTCCACTCCCTAGAGAGAAGGAGGGCAAGAGGGGATAGAATTGAGGTTTTCAAATGGGTAAAAGGAATTAATAAGGGAAACATTGATCAGATTTTAGTATTTAGTAGTCAGGATAGGACTCGTGGAAATGGGTACAAGCTAGAAAAACTTAGATTCAGGACAGACATAGGTAGATATTGGTTCACTAACAGAGTGGTGAACGATTGGAATGGGCTGGGTAGACACGTAGTAAGTGCTGAGTCAATAGATAGCTTTAAAAGACGGTTGGATCAGAGTATGGATAGGGATGACAGGTGAGATGGCTAAATATTGGATTATTCCAAGGGTGGGGGGCAAGGAGCTGCCTCGTGTAGGTCATTAACTGGCCTCTTGCAGTCTCCTCATTTCTTATGTTCTTATGTTCTTATCTATTTTTTCCTGTTTTTGTGTGACTGTTGGGTTAGAACTGGCTTTCACGTAGAGCAAAACAACTCCACTTTTTTATTTTGTCATTCGCAGCTAACATTGAATAATTTGGCAAATCATATTCAGCTAAAAGTCTCTATTTTCAGTGTTTATACAAGATTCCGATACGCCAATATTGTGGAACTCCTCCGATGTCGCAAGTGCTTATAGATCTGAATACTTATTTTTGAGGCTGTACGTGTTAAACATGCAAGTTTTTTATAAAATTATTTACGTTAATTTTTCTTCATGTGTTGTTACTTACGTAGCTGAAGCTGTGCGAGGCTGGATATTGTTTTTCCTCTTGAAATAAAAAAAAAATGTTATTTAGTAGCCTTCCAAAACAAGCTGCTCCAACTAGATTGAGGTGCAGGCCATCGTCTTTTAATAGAAAAAATTTATTACAAAAGTCATCCCAGGAGTTGATGAAATCAATACCTTGTTCTGTACAAATAGACTTAAGACAGTTATCAGTGCTGAAGGCCCTGTTGTAGAAAGCTTTTGATGCAATACTCCGGGGAAGGATTCCTGAAAAAATTATTTTGTTAGACCTACACTTATAACGCCGAATTATCCTCATGTATTTCTCCAGCAGCTCCTCCGATCTGGTATTTATGACGTCATTCGTACCTACATGAATAATTAAAACAGTGCTATTATCTGCCATACTGGTTGCCTCATCACAGGCTGCTGACATGTCATCCAAACGACCGCCAGGCATGTACATCCGTTTCCTGGTGGATCATGCTCTTGAAACTCTAACGATAGAGTCGTAGATGAGTCTCATCTTATGGTCCTCTTCTTCATCTTCTGCCAGGAACTTGAAACTGTTATAAGTCGTAATGGGTAAGAAAGATTTATTATTAGTTCGTCGGGCACAATTTCGAACGGAAATGAGCGTTCAGGAAGATAACCATGGCTGAAAAGCCTCGACCTCTAGATTTTTTTTCAAGTATTCAAAGATTTAAGTAAACCAGCATCAGCATTTGATTCTGCTATTTCTATTTCACAAAAAAATATCTGTCTCTCGTACCTAGCTATCTTCTGAGAATGACAGCGCAAATGCTATGGCTTGTTTCCTCTTCCCTGTACTCGTCATTAGCTGTCATGCTGCCAATTCTATCTTCAAGCTGTCATAGCTCATATCTCCATCAAACACAGTTAGCAAACACTTTCCATCTTGGTTGTTCATCTTGCACTGTTACTGTAGTGAGCTCGGCTACCTACGTAGTAAGCTGGTGCGCGGTGCTCATCACTTATTTTTGGTCTTCTGCCTTGCTGTCACTGACCATTCTTGTCACCAAACCACGCTCCGCTATCATTTGTTACACCTCCATACTGTCAAAGAATAGTTGATGGAGTGACAATTTTATTTAGAGACCACTCGCCAGTATACAATCGCGGATCGGCGGCCAAAGTGACTGCTCTCAAACCAAATCACAAAGCAAAAGACAATTTAGAACCCGACTCTTATAGAAAAACTTTCACTTTGCTCTCCATTCACCTACACACACGCACTTGCCTCCCTATAAAATGCTTTTACTTTTTTTTTCTAGGTATATGAAGACAGCATATAGGCTTTCATCCTACCCTTAATACTTCTCTACCATCATTTTAATTCCAGATATTTGATCTACACATCTTTGTACACAAATTGCTGAAGAATTATACCAAATACCTAATCTTGCAGCAATTAATATCAGCCTATATGAAATGGGACTAGAAAACAAAAAGTAGACTTGTAAACATTATAAAAGATTAGCTCTATATGAATACAACTTTAGTTGGTTTAAGAAACAAGCATTACACTTAAAAGAAAGGGAAACCAATAGCTCGATTCACAGAGATAATTAAACTTTCAATAAAAACAATTAATTACCATATGTATGTGTTTCCTGTTCTACGACAGCCAATATATAGGGTAGTTATGATTCTACATGGAAAAAAAATAATGCATTTAAGAAAATAATATTCATTAAATAATAGTTGGAGTCAATTCAGATGGAATTCATGTTTAGTTATAAAAATGTACTACGTATGTATGTGTGTATTAAAAAGTAAAATGATTAGATATATAAATCGAGAATAAACAAATTAATTCAAGAAAAAAATATAGAAATATATATTCAATTAACATTTTATAAAAATCTCCAATAGCTGCCAGTATAAATCACATAAATATCAAGCCAAGGAAAGCGGGAGCAACAAACAACAATTTAGCAATATTTATAAACGAAAAAAAAAAAAAAAAATTCAACAAATTGTATCAAAATCAGTAGATATAAAATGAGAAAGAACTACATTAAATAGAACAACAAAGACGAAATGACCAGCATGCCAGTCTTTTTATCTCTCACTGTATTTAACATTTTCCATTAAACTTTTCTCTTTCATGAACCCTTAATTTCACCCTCACTGTTAATCCACCAGCTTCGTTCGTTCATTCTCCTCTCATTTCATCTCTCTTTACTTATACATACAACTCCCTACCTAATTTACTTAATCTCCCTGTCGCTCACACATCACTGCCAACGTCTATACTGGTAACAGTGATACATAAAATACATGCATGTCTGGATCATTATATTTTCTACACTAACAATTTCACTTACCACATCAACCCGCCGTGTCTAAATATATGCATACATTACAAATAAATGTTCTCACATGTCTTATTTTCGAAGCAGTTTACATAATAATATTTTGTTCTACGTATGCATATATTACGTCTTCAGAAAGGTATTTAGTATGAATATTTTCAATTATATGAGTTTTTTCCTGACATGGTTGCGACTTAACTACTTCAAAACAACATATTTGTCTAATTAGTTCCTTCGCCCGTATCGTACCGTATTTCGGTGTTGATTAGATGTTGCCTTACTCTGCTCGCCTAACAACCCATTCATCCACGCAACTTCTTCACGAAATATTTCGCTAGCATACCGTATTTATCATCCACCTCCTCTCATTCCTCCAAAGTTTCAAAAAACAAAAAAACTCAAACACATTACCATTCATTTTACTCAGAAAATATCTACGCTCTTCAACCCGCTACAATCTTCCTATATCTTACTCATAAACATAATTTTTCCCTCATTCTTCCTCGTCACGCTTCCCTCTATTCCGCAACTTTTCCCAGTGGACTGTTTGCTGTGATGATTATTATCAATTTCATCATAATTATCATTATTCTTACTTTGATTGTCATTATCATTATCATTATCATTATTATTATTATTATTATTATCATCATGATGATCATTTTTTTTTATTATAATTATCATTATTATTATTATTGTTAGTTATTATTATTATTATTATTATTATTATCAGTATTATTATTATTAGTAGTAGTAGTACTACTATTATTATTATTATTATTATTATCATCATGATAATTTTTTTATTTTTATTATAATTATCATTATTATTATTATTATTATTATTATTGTTATTGTTATTATTATTATTATTATTATTATCATTATTATTATTGTTATTATTATTATTATTATTAGTAGTAGTAGTAGTAGTACTACTACTATTGTTATTATTATTATTATTAGTAGTAGTAGTAGTACTATTATTATTATTATTATTATTATTATTATTATCATTATTATTATTATTATTAGTAGTAGTAGTAGTAGTAATAGTAGTAGTAGTAGTAGTAGTACTATTATTATTATTATTATTATTATTATTAGTAGTAGTAGTAGTAGTAGTAGTACTACTATTATTAGTAGTATTAGTATTATTATTATTATTATTAGTACTATTATTATTATTATTATTATTATTAGTATTAGTAGTAGTAGTAGTAGTAGTAGTACTATTATTATTATTATTATTATTATTATCTATTTTGTATTGATGTTTTTATTCTCCTTATTATTGTTATTGTTATTATTGTTTTAATTATAATTATTATCATCATTATTATTATTATTTTTCTATAGTTTTATTTCCTATTATTATTATTATTATTACTATTATTATTGTGGTGCCGCGTGGTTTCTTATCCTTGTATTTTCCTTAAAATCTTTATATATTATTGATCTTGCTGCCACCACCCATGGTTTGTTGTGTAAAGGGGCATGGGGGCCCTTTGTGAGATTTTCTTTTTCTTTAAGGGAAGTTACTTTAAATCAACAATCCAAAAATTAAAATCTATACACTTAAAACTTTTGGTAGAGTAGGCTGAGTTCTCCACAGGACACGTGAGAACGTTGGATGTTTTTCATATCCTAGTTTCAAGAGTGTTGAGCACCTCCAAGTTACTTACCTCACCACTTCTGAGTCAGGGTTTAATTTAAAGAATTGATCAGTGAAATTTTGATATCAAGTACATTTCATTCTTTCAAATTTAATTTCTCCCATTATTATTATCCCTTGATAATAAGTGAAAGAGTCACCAGAACTGACTAACTGGTACAAACTAGGTCCGATAACTTCCCTAGGTTTATACAAAGCCACACACGTTATATCCCCCTTATCTCGAAATCTATAATTTTCCCCCCTCCCACTTTTGAAAATATTTCCCCGGGCATATTATTGTTAATGTGGATGATTACTAGGAGTGGTTAAATAACCGTCTCTTAGGATGTTGATCGAAGGATCTCACATCATACTTAATCGAGATTACTGAAGGCTACCCACTATTAACATACTGTTTATTTTCTGTGTTCCCATATGGGATAGCTACAGGCCCCTAATTCTCTTCTATTCTTTGCAATAACTGGTTAACATGGTCACACGTGGTCACTGTTCTGGATAAAGGACAATATATTATGTTAGGCGCCATCCCCACTTTGGCTTTGGTTTCCACTGAGTTACATATTGTAATGGTGTTCACTGTGTATTTGTGTTGTCGTGGCGACCGCTGTAACAATACACCATATTAAGACGTGTTCCTGTCTTGAAGGCTAGCAGGGAAGAGGGGTGGTGACCATGAGGCCATATTTCACTTCCTTATTTCACCTATACGGGTAAATATTATTTAAATTCACTTACATATTATTGACAACCTTCCCTACAGGGTGATAATACTGATATTCTAGAGGGGTTTCTATATTAGGGAACGTAAATATCTCACCTGTAACAATACACTATATTAAGACGTGTTCCTGTCTTGAAGGCTAGCAGGGAAGAGGGGGGTGCAGCGTGGCTCCCTCGTACCCAAGATGGGCGTCCTGCCTGGTAGGTTGTCAACTAGTGTTTACCTATTTCCCCGTTGCTTTCTCTTAACTCCTTACGAAATTAATCCCTTAACTAAACAATACAAAGAAAATTTATAGGTAATGTGAGTAAAAATATTTAGAAGGCGTACAGTGTGGGGTTTGAAGGGTGTTACAACCACATAAATAGCGGCCAAGGAATGTGACACTCTCGACTCGGCGGGAGTTTCTAGCGCGCCAGAATTCAAAAAGGTATAAACAAAAAAAAGAAACCTAAAAGGGGGGGGGGGCTCATTTCGTGGCATCACATTATTATTGTTATTATTATTATTACTATTATTAGTATTGTTATTATTATTATTATCATTGTTGTGTTCGTTGTTGTCATCTTTGATGTTGTTGTTGTTGTTGCTGTTGTTGTTGCTGCTGTTATTATTATTATTATTATCATTATCATTATCATTATCATTATTATTATTTCAAATGTTATTATCAGTTATTATTACCATTACTATTATCATTATTATTATTATCATCATCATTATTATCATTATCTTTGTCATCATTATTATCATTATCATTATCATTATTATTATTACAAGCGGTCGACCCAAACGTTTGGCTCCGTCCCCGTTATCACCGCCTCTCTTATCACCTCCCGAGTGGGTCTGCAGTTTACTTGCTCTCTCATCTGTTCGTCCCGCATCGCCAACGATCGGAGGGAAGGAAGCTGACACTCTCCCTCCCCCCCCTCCCCCCCACTCCAGCCCACCAGAGAGAGAGAGAGAGAGAGAGAGAGAGAGAGAGAGAGAGAGAGAGAGAGAGAGAGAGAGAGAGAGAGAGAGCGGTAAGAAGGAAGGTTCAGTCAGAGAGGAGGGTTAAGTCGCGAGAGGGAGGGAGGGAGGGAAGGAGAGACGGATAGAGGAAAGGAAGGAGGAAGAGGCAGGTAAAGGGCCGCCTGCACGGCTCATCACTCCTGCCTGGGAGAACACACATCACTAGGTCATTCCCTTTTTACCCTGGAGGAGATGGGCGGAGTTGTGGAGTGGTATAGTGGTTGTTGGGTGGTGGTGGAGTAATAGAGTGACGTGGTGGTGTAGAAGTATGGGGAGTAATGGTGTGAGGAGTGGAGTATTGGAGCATGAGGAGTATTAGTAGTGGTAAAAGGTAAATCCCCGGGGGCATACGTTGTAGCTGCGCGCGCACATATCCCGTCACGTTGGCCTTTGAGCCTGTGGTGGAAATTAATCCCTTACCCCTGGACACTTGGCCACTGTGGCATCCGAGTTTCTACAGTTTACCTTCCCCAGGTTTTTCTAGGCACACATTTATCGACCAACCCATTTGGGAGGATGAAGAGCTGAGTGCCGACTGCCCTCGTCCGGGATCGAACTCGGACCAGCAGATTCGTAGCCAGACATGCTAACCACTGCACCACTGAGTGGGGGTGGTATTGGATAGCTGTGGTGGGAAGTAGCACATACCTATCTCACTATTTTTAATTTTTAGACCCAAATTCCCCCATTTATTGCAAAATTTGCTTCATAACGGCTACAAATTATCATGGGAGCACTTAAATCAAACACTGCATAAAAAGTAACACCAATGGACACTGCCATGTGCAAAAGTATACTACAAAAGTAAGATGGATATATTAGAAAAAATTAGGTTTAATTAAAATTATCATAAAAGTTAAAATATTAAAACTTAGCTGTGTTGATGCCAAAATCATACTTCCACGGCACAATCACCTCTATAACGTTATAGCATAAGCTACATGTGACAGGACAGTTTACCTTTGGCAGGTGCCTTGTTAAGTCTAATTATTTCCAGCACCTTTTTGCATCACTGATCTTTACCTAGATACGCGATACCTTTTATTATGTATTTTTCTGCTAATATATAACACCAAAGCAAAACTGAAGTACAACGAATACGTAGTATTACGTATTACATTCCACCTATTCATTATGAATCTTATGATAGTAAATCAATATTTCCTTTCTTTAATTTATGTGTATTGTCTTGTGGAGTATAAAACGGAAGAAATTTAAGGAAAATCTGTGCTGAACCACCAACTACCCAAAGTAGGTAATGGAGTGAAATGTAAAGGCAGAACATTCCTCTATGAAAAGAGTTCCTGTCATATCATATTGTTCCTTGAGATTTTCTCTCTCTCTCTCTCTCTCTCTCTCTCTCTCTCTCTCTCTCTCTCTCTCTCTCTCTCTCTCTCTCTCTCTCTCTCTCTCTCTCTCTCTCTCTCTCTCTCTCTCTCTCTCTCTCTCTCTCTCTCTCTCTCTCTCTCTCTCTCTCTCTCTCTCTCTCTCTCTCTCTCTCTCTCTCTCTCTCTCTCTCTCTCGCTCGCTCTCTCTCTCTCTCTCTCTCTCTCTCTCTCTCTCTCTCTCTCTCTCTCTCTCTCTCTCTCTCTCTCTCTCTCTCTCTCTCTCTCTCTCTCTCTCTCTCTCTGTGTGTGTGGGAGTCGGCCATGATGCTTTGTTTATCAACAAGCACCTTTACACAGCTCTACAGTTTTTGCTGATTTCTGAGAGTCCTAGCGAGCTGCAACCTTCCAGCGTGTTCCGTGAGCTACAGTAAGACATAGTCGTCGTCATAGTGTTACCAGTGTGTTTGAGAGTTTTTTTGGACTTAGTCTGTTGCTCATATAAAAATTCAGACATCTGGGTAAAACCCCCAATGGTTGGCGGGCTTCAGGCTCGCGCATGCGCAGTACGAGATGTGTGACGTCACGAGTACATCACAGCTGTGAGCTTACTCCTACACAGTGTTGCCACCGCCTCAGGTACTCCTGACTTTGGACGTTATGGAGTACTCTGGACCAGCCCCTATCACTGAGGTTGATCTTGCACTCAATGATGATGACTCGTCCAAGAAGAATTGGCCCCTCCTTGAGCCCCATAATAATCGTGAGCTGGCAGCTGATACTGTGAGCCCACACCCTCGCCCTCTGGCCCCCGCCTCTCACAAACGTCCCATGGAACATGGATCAGATACCAGTAGCACACCATCGTCTTCTGTTGCTAAAACATCTAAGCGTGGTGAGCCTCGCACTCAACATAGCTCATCTGATTACCCACTACCTTATTCCCTTCCCCAGACTGCACCCTCGCTGCCCCTACCTGCTGCCTCAGCTTTTGCTCCTCGGGATGAGTATATCAAGCTGGCCTTTAAAGAAAACCTGAGCTGTGATGTGAAACTTCGTTGGCTAAATGAAGTCACTAACGCATTCCGTCTCGATCGGGAGCTGGCAGAGGTGAAGATGCCCGCTATTACTTCTCGCTTTGTATACACCCTAAGGCGCCGTAATGACATCATTGAGAGGGTCATGGGTGGCGAGTTCCTATCTATACACGTACCTTGATAATCAGGACTCGATTGATAGGCCCCGTAAGTTCCCTACTTACCTCATAACTCTCTACCCTGTCGGAGTTGACCCCTCTCTTGCCAAAAACGAGCTGCCAGGTGTGCACGCTGTCCGTCGATTCCTTCAAAACGGGACGCCTATCAATCGTCTTGTCACCTAGAGTCTCCTGGAACCACCTCCGTCTGTCTACTACTTCTCCTTCCTTCCTTGCCTTCCTCCCTGTGAGCTACGCAGGATGAACAGCCTTGGTGCTTTAAATGCTGGGGTATCGGCCATATCTCACGCTACTGCTCTGCCTCTGAGAAGTGTGCGAGGTGTGCTGCTGATCATGCTACTCGTTCCAAGCCCACATCGTACGCATTCCACACCTACTGATGCTGCTGCCTCCGCCTCTACGTTGGAATCCCCATCCACGCCTGCGCCTGATACCTCAAAATGGATGTGCCCTAGATGTAAAATGCCAGTAGTTAATGTTTGGCAGGGGTGTGCTAAGCGGCCCCGCGCCGCCCCACCTCAGCGCTCTGCGCAGCCACCACCACCACCGCCAACACCCGCCACCCCGCCTTCCCCTCCTTGTCTTACTGATTCTGCTGAAGTCATTGCTCTCCGTCAATCTGTTGCTTTCCTGGAATCTCGTTGTACAGCTCTCACGGCACGTTTTGGTGCCATAGATGCCCGCATTGACAGCCTGGTCAGCCAGCAAGCTAAAACTGAATGTACTCTTGCTGGCTTAGTCGAGTCGCAACAAGTTGTCATCACCTCTGTCACGGCACTCACTGAAAAGCTCGAAGTTATTGCCTCCCGCCTTGAGATGCTGGGTAATCTGGCGCCAACCAAAATTCCACCTGACAGCACGCCCACTCTCGCCTCTGCATCTCTGCCTCTATCTGCCTCCCGCAAAACAAAGAGTAATCTTCGCTAGTCACACGCCGCTTCATGTTATCTCATGGAATGCCTTCGGAATCAGACACTACTCCAAACTCACTGCACTTAAGGCCTACGTTCATCGCCATCACCCACAGGTCATATTTATTCAAAAAGTTTTTCTTTGTGGTGTTCTGCAGAGGGAAGCGGCTCCCTCGCTTTCTGGCTACACCACCTACGTACACCATGCCAGGAATGGCCTCATTGCCTACATTCATTCCTCCATGCCTCACAGGCTGCTCTGCACATGCTGATATGACCTTTCAGCTTTTTGAGGTCACTGTGGGAGACGGCAAACTCAAACTGTGTAATGTTTACTATGCCCCTGGCAAGATTAATTTCCCAGCCCTTCCGACACCTACAGATCGTGGAATGATCTATATGGGGGATTTTAACGCTCGACAACCTGCTCTTGGTGACGTTTCTCCCATTTCCAACCGCAGTGGTGTTCCTCTGCTCAACTACATCCACTGCTACCGCCTCACTCGCTGTGAAACTGGAGGAGCCACACATGCACGTGGGGGCACCCTGGATCACATCTTAACGTCTGGTCTTGTGGCGTCCCGTGTTAGCTGCCATTCTATCCCTTCTCTCTTCTCTGATCATATTGCCCTCAGTCTGCAGTATTCCATATTGACTCGTCCTACACTCCCTCACCACCGCACCCGCATCTCCATCCCTCCCAAGTACTGCCCCACGCATGTCTCGTACATCACTAGTCTTCTTCCCACTTTTGACTTCCTTTCCCCTGATAATCTCTATAACTCTCTGGTAAATGTTACACATGACTTCTACAGCCGCTATATCATCAGACCTCACATTCAACGTCGCCCTATGGCCCATACCTGGACGTTGGATAATCGCATTGCCCAAGCGGAAAGGACGGCGGCGGATGCTGGCCTCGCCTTTCAGAGGCAACCCACACCTGATCGTCTGCGTCAATACCAGGTGGCGAAGGACGACTTGATCGCCCTTCAGAAGTGCGCCTACACCGAGTCATGGCAGAAGTATACAGACAGCATCAACCATCAGACTAACGTTGGGACCATGTGGCATCTAATAAACAGGACTATCAAGAAAAGACCCACCTGCGCCCTCCACCACAGTCCACATGAATATGTCCAGAACCTCATCATTACTTGGTCAACACAGTCGCAAACTTGCAATCTTCCTGCGTACATTCAAGAGGCACTCTCTTCCCAACGCAATGTTGGGAAGAACTACGACGTGCTCTTGCTGAGACTATGAGTACTGCCCCCGGGGATGATGGCCTTACCTATCAAGTCCGGATCACCCCAGCCATACCCACACAGACACGGATTCACCCCATCGTAAAAGATCTACTTGACCGTCTGCAGCCTCGCTTGCGACCAATGTCACAGGTGTCTCTATCCCGGTGACAAGGACCCTTCACAATCTGTTTCTTCGGTCAGTTATTGACTATCTGTCCCCTGCCCTTAGTCAACTTCCCAGAAAAGCACTAGAGCCTCTTGATAAATTCCAGAATCGAGTCATGAGGTTCATCCTGGGGTGTCCTCTCTCCACTCGTATAGTCAACATGCAGTCTGAACTCGACCTGCCCCCACTTGTAGAGATGATTTTTGCCAATGTAATATATTTCTCTGTCAAGTGTCTCCACTCCCCCCATCTTGCTCCACACTTCTCTACTGTCATCAGAACATCACTCAACCCAGACGCACCCAGACTCCCACTTCGACCAGGTGGTCACAACCTCGTCAATGCAGTATGCGACAATCTTCGTGGCCTTAATATTAATGTCCCCGAGGAGACAGCTGTCCCTGGCTTACCACCGTGGCAGGTTCCCCTTCCTGTTGTTACATATACCCACCTCTAAAGACGCCCTTCCCCTCCTGCAGAAGCAACTAGCCCTGGAAACCATCCCCAGTGTGTCCACATCAGTCTCCGCTGCACACCACATATATGTTGATGGTTCAATGCAGGCAGACAAGAGTACAGCGTGTGCCATATTCTGCCCCACCATGGAGCCGTTTGTGGAGGATGAATGGCTCGGCCGCAGGCTACCCAACTCATCAAGCTCCACCTTCTGCGAACTTCACGGCATCCTGCTTGCAGTAATTCTCCTTGTTCGACGAAGAGTGAATGGGATAATAATGTGTGACTCCCAGTCGGCTTTTTTCGGCAATTATCAAGCCGATTTCATCCCGCGCCGGTGATTTTGCAGGCGGCGAGGTTGGTTAGGGTGGTCACACGGTGCTGGCTTTGTGCTCGCCGATATTTCGGTGAGCAGCATCATTCGGTGCTGAGCCGAGCCGGAGTAGTATATATTTCATCAAAACAAAAGCGGACACATGGTGTTGTCAAGATGGCCTCAAAGACTCCTAAATATTTAAAGCACTTAACCTCCTCAAGTATCTCACCATTCAAAGCCACATTCATTCTCCTCCCATCGACGAGCCTTGAACATTTCATCACTTTACTCCTACTCAAATTTACTCACAGTTTCCTTCGTTCACGTACTCTTCCAAATTCCCCTACCAGTTGTCTGAATCAGCCACCAGAGCAGTATCATCCGCAAATAATAGCCGATTCACATTCCATTCTCTACCCTAAACACGAAGCGTCTCCACAACAGCAATAGGCTTGGAAACGGGGGGGCCCTCCGTTTCCAAGCCCATTGCCGTTGTGGAGGGGCTTACGGACCAGAGATTGAGGTCTGATGCTGCGAAGCTTCAGACTTCAGTATCTGGTCCAACCAATTTTCGCTTGGCCTTTTTTCGCTTTCTAGCTTTGCTTCCCCTTGTTTCATCTATCTTTTCTTCTTAGCCTCTCACTATCCCCTTTTTCCTAAAGTGTGAGAGCCATGCTGAGAGGATGAAAGACTAACAAGAAGTTCAGTCATGAACGGCCTGAGGGTGCCATGGGCACAGTATACCCTTCCTTTTTCATTGCCCTTACTCTCCATGTGGGTTATGGGGAGCAGACCAATTATATCCCCCACTTAAACTCAGCTCATCATGGCCAATTATGAAAATTTAAGTCTAACAGATGCACTGGGGAATGCACCTCAAAAAATTCATCCCCCCGACTTCCCTGGCTTTGACAAGGATACGCCTCTGACCACGGCTCTGAAAACTCCTCTAACCACCCACCTGTCAACTCCCTCATCTCAACCACCTCCTCTTTGACCTATTTCTCAAACACCAACACAACCCCTACTTCTACATCTGTATCTTCCTCCAGTATAACCACCATTAAACCATATATACCACCAAAAAAACACTTTCCAATTTCAGAAATGCATCCAAAGACAGGTGGGAAGGGTAACCTTCCACACACGACCTGACAAATCTCGCCTAGTCATTGTTGACTCAGAATCCGAAGCTGAAGCAATGCTCACTCTAAAAGACTTTGATGGGAAACCATTCCCTGTGTCCCCTGATACCCAACACAACACTCGTACTGGTACCGTTCTCATTCCCAATGAAATCTACCCAGACGGCGTCAGTTGGTCTGACTGTTCTCCTGAACTTACTGAACTGATTGCAGACGAACATGATATCACTCATGTGTCCTGCTTTACCATTAATCCTTGTGGCCGTCGCAAACATCCAGTAAATATTGAAAGAATTGTATTCGAAGGACAAGATCTTCCAGACAGGATATATATATAGGAGGAGCCTTCCATAAAGTTAAACCTTATATTCCTCCCCCAAGTCAGTGCCAAAACTGCTGGAGATTTGGACATCCAGCAAAATACTGTAGATCCACCGCACGTTGCCCTCTCTGTGCCTTACCTGGCCCTACTCGTATAAACTGCCCTTCAACAATACGCATCTGTGCAAACTGCACTCAAAAACATAATGTCTTCTTTAGAGGCTGCCCTGTTTACAAATTTGAATCAGAGGTTGCTGCCTTCCGCTTCAAACATGGCCTAACACTCAAAGAAGCTAGGCAAGAAGCCCGTTTCTGTGGCTTCCAACAGGTTCCTCTCTCAACGCATCTCCATTAACACCCCACAAACCACGACTAATACTGACTTTCCTTCTACTACATCCCATCCTTCTTCTTCCACTCACACTGCTCCCTCTCCCACTCCTCTTGTTATTTCATCTAGCACAAATACCTCCTCCACTTATCTCACCCACCCTGTAGTTACTTCAGTGCCAGTGAATAATATGGTTTATCTCCTAAACCCAGATACCTCAACCTATACTCCTTCAATTCCAAACCTTATCCCCCTCGACGTCGTATTCCAGTACCTAACACCAAGCGTTGCTCCTGTGCTTCTCCTCCAAAACCTTCTACTAACTCTACTTCCTCTTTAATCACTAAAACTTCTTCCCTACAACCTCCAGCCAAGAAAATGTTTACTCCCACTCTCTCATCCCCTACTTCTCCTAGTGAGACCATCTCTGACATTGAAGCCTTCATAGCAGAATCTTTCATTGATACCTCACTCCCTTTTCCATCCTCTACCCCACCACATACACCTTCGAGAACACCATCTGTGTTTCAGCAGAAGTTCATCAACCACCCAATAACCTTCCTTCCACTCCTATACCCCTCTCCCTACTTCCTCTCCTCCTCCTCCTCCTCTCCCTTCTCCCCCCCTCATCCTACTCCTACCCCTACTCCTCTCCCATCTTCCTTTCCTCCTTCCCCATCACCCCTTTCCCATTCTTCACCTCTCACCCTGACAGCTACATCTACTAGAAAATCTCCTCTTGAATATCCTTTACCTCCTGGAGTCTCGTGAATCCCTGTTAAATAATTCCTCAATCTAAAATCCCTCCTGCCCAGATACTGCCCTTACTTCTATAACTCCTACTTCTGATCACCCCACCTCTACTAATCCCACTGCTCCTATCCCTGCCATTATCACAACTCTATAATTTTCTTTCATTCATTATTCAACAATGTCCATTCTCCACTTGAATATCCGTAGTTTCCGCTCCCATAGAAATGACCTCCGCTACTTACTCTCTATCTATGAACCTCATGTTATATGCCTTCAAGAAACCTTTTTGGTTCAACCACCCACACCAATTCCTAACTACCACTTCATCCATTCTCCTCATTCTATTGCTGCTTCTTCTATTCTTATGCATCATAAGACACCATATACTTACCTCAACATTGCCACTACTATTCCTTGTACTGTGGTACGAATCTTCATTCAACGTTGGATTACTATTGTCTGTTTATTTCTCACCTTCCCATCCTATTGATTATGATAACCTCCACGACCTAATATCCCAACTTCCCTCCCCATTGATGATAGTCGGCGACTTAAATTGTCGACATACGCTATGGGGGGATTCAGTGGTGAGTTCCTGTGGTCGCTCACTTGAGTGTTATCTGTCTGCCTCTAACCTTTCTATTCTCAATTCAGACCGTCCTACGCATTTTGATACAAGAACTCAATCCTTTTCTTGCTTAGATTTATCCATATGCACCCTTCCCCCAATCTGTATTTTCATTGGTCAGTTCTAGACCAATATCCTTTTATTGACCATTTATTTCCCTATCTTACTCTCTCCCAACTCTTATGTTCCAATCTCTAATCCCCCCTGTTGGTGTTTTAAAAGAAATGACTGGCATTCTTTCACTTTATTTTCAAATCTTACTTTACCTCCATCATCTTTCTTTACCACTATAGACATGCTAACTTATTTTTGTGTCTTGAGTGCCGAATTTATTTCAATCCCCCGCACCTCTAGACCTTTTACATCCAAATGCGTTCCTTGGTGGAACCTAGACTGCACCAGAGCTTTACGTGAAAAGCATGCTGCCTGGTGTAGTTTTTGCCGAAAATGCAACGCACCTGGATACCTCTCAGCTTTCATATCCTTCAAAAGATCTTCTTTTAGAAAAACTATAAACATCTCAAAAAGAAAAAGTTGGCGCAATTAAGTTTCCTCTATAACATCAAACTCGCCACTTTCAGCTATATGGAGACGTATACACATTAACAATGAACACATTGCCGATCCACTACTGGTAGCTAATGAGCTAGGCTCTTTTTTTTTTGGCAAAATCAGTAGTGGATCTCATCTCCCTTCACAATTCATTGATATTAAATTGACAGCTGAACAAAACCCGATAACCTTCTCCCTATCATCCACACAGTCTTATAATACTCCTTTTTCCTCCCTTGAACTAACATCAGCCCTTAAGTTCTGCCACAACACCTATGAAGGTCTTGACGGTATCCATAACGTTATGCTTAAACACCTACCACCACTATCCTTAGTTTTCTTACTAGAAATTTTTAATAGAATCTGGATGATAGGAGATTTTCCTGCTACATAGCGAGAAGCCCTTATAATCCCCTTCCTCAAACCAAAAACATCTGGTAATCTCCCACAAAATTACTGGCGTATTGCTTTGACCAGCTGTTTATGTAAACTTTTAGAAAGAATGGTAAATACACGCCTAATGTAGCTCTTAGAGTCAAAATTTTTTATTTCATCTCAATTCGGATTTCGACGAGCTAGGAGTACTGCAGATCCACTTGCATACCTAGAAAATTACATATTAACAGCCTTTGCCCGTAAGCAAGCCGTCCTCGCAATATTCTTTGACTTAGAAAAAGCTTAAGATACTACCTGGAGATATCATATATTCCATCAACTATCCTCCCTCAAAATTATTGGTAACATGGGTGTATTTTTCATATCTTTCCTTCATAATCGAACCTTTCGTGTCCGAGTTGCCTCAATATGAAGGTGTCCCTCAAGGTTGCGTTCTTAGCACCACCCTATTTCTTATTGCCATTAACAACATCATAGCTTCCTTACCAATAGGTGTAAGATCATCCCTCTATGTAGATGATCTTGCCATCTATACCTCTGGGTCCTCCCCGTCAACACTCCAACAGATTATACAATATGCTATATCAAATATTTCTTCTTGGGCCACTAATCATGGTTTCAGATTTTCAACTACTAAATCCTATTCAATTTTCTTCACCCGCTCCCATACAGTAACTGCACCCTTGCTTTATCTCTATGAAAATCAATTAGAATCCCGCTCCTAAGGCAAAATTCTAAGCCACATTTTTTTTACCATAAACTTACCTGGAAAGAGCACATTGCAACCATAAAACAAAATGCTTTCCGACGCCTCCAACTTTTAAAAACTATTTCCCATATATCTTGGGGTGCAGATAGGAAAACACTTCTTCATCTACATGTTTCCTTAATACTCTCCACTCTTGGTTATGGATGTCATATATACTCTTCAGCTTCTGCCACTCTCTTAACCTCACTTCATCCAATCCATCACTTAGGATTACGCCTCGCTCTTGCCGCTTTTCATTCTTCCCCAGTGGAAAGCCTGTACGCAGAATCAGGCTTACCATCACTTTCCCGACGCCGCACTCTCCTTTCCCTTCGAAGTTATGTCAGACTATACCAGTTTTTCACCTCTAAGATCACTATTCCACAAGCTCTTCAAAGTAGTTTCTCCTCCCATCCACGACTACCACGACCACTTTCTGTTCGTACGCACTCCCTTCTCTCGCACTCCCCCTTTCTTGATTTAAATGTACTCCCTTTCCATACCCATTCATTTCCACCATGGCTTATACCCACCCCCTCAATTTGCTCTTCTGCCCTTTCTAATTCTTTCAAGTCTGATACACCCACTTACATCTTACGAACCCTTTTTCTTGAACACTTTACTACTCATAATAATTGCACCTCAGTATATACTGATGATTCTAAATCCCAATATGGCTCTGGTTTTGCCGTTCTGTTCCCCTCTCAATACTTCCAGTTCCAATTACCAAGAATAGCCAGTGTTCTTACGACTGAGCTATATGCTATTCTCTTTGCTTTAAGAAAGCTCCTTTCCTACCCATCTTCATCCTTTGTAATTTTTACAGACTCTAAAAATTCCTTCTCCCTTATACGTTCCCTCTATACTATTCACCCTTTAGTTCGTGAAATCCAATAGTGGCTATTTCGCCTCTATGCTTGTAAAAAGTTTGTCTGTTTTTGTTGGGTTCCAAGCCATGCTGGTATTACCGGCAATGAACGTGTTGACTCACTGGCCCATTCTGCTACTATATTAGGATGCCATCGTTTGATTGAAGTCCCAACCTTTGATTATTTCCATTCTTTTTGCTCCTTTCTATTTAGCCGTTGACAATCCTTCTGGTCTGATCTCTCAAATAATAAACTTTGTGCTGTTAAACCATCTGTCTCTCCTTGGTCAGGCCCAGGCCACAAGAATAGACGGTGGGAGACTGCACTTACACGATTACGTATTGGCCACAATAAGCTCACTCACTCTTATCTTATGACACAATCTCCACCGACCCTTTGTATGACTTGTAATACCCTCCTCTGTGCACCCTACATTCTATTTTTCTGTTTTTGTTACATTGCTGCAAGAGCTACAGCTTTCCCTCAGTTAAGTCACCTATTTCAACCTCCCCGCCTTAATGATATTATTACAGAATCACGACATTTCCACTTAGGCAACATAATTTCCTTCCTACAACAAATACACATCCTCCATCTAATCTAATCCTATGACTATAACTAATTGCTCTTTCCCTCTCCATAATTTGCCTTACCATCACCTCTACTATGCCTTCTACCTTTTAGATTAACATAGCACCATATGACCTTAGATGTCTGGCGCTTGCTCCTTTTTGCATTAACTAACTAACTTGGAAACGGGGGGAGGAGTGTCATGATTGGTGTGAGCGTGGTCAGATGTGGTCGGATGTGTTTATAGAAATCTCTGTATTTACGTAGCTAACCTATATCCCCCTGAAAGGGGGGTAGCAGAGAAAAGACATCTTTAGGGTTCAGGGAGAATTTAATCTAGGTTTGTAGTTCGTAGTAAGTTTGTAGCCTTCATAGCTCAGTGGCTAGAGCGCTGGTCTAGTAAACCAGAGGCCGGGAGTTCGATCCTCCCTGAAGGCACGTGGTGGAAATTTTTCTTATGATTAGCTTGGTGAGTGTCTTGAGAGGGCAGTTAGGCAGTCCAGTCAGGGAAACTAAATATTAATAAAGGTAAGGGTAATAGTGACAAAGGACGGGGTAAAGAGAGGGAGGTACATACATGAACTTAGTGTCTTTTATACAAACAGTAGAAGTGTAATAAAAAAGATAGACACACTTAGAGGTATCGCATGTGTAGAAGAGTTAGATATTATAGGTATTACAGAAACTTGGTTAGATATTGCAGGCAAACATTTCTTACCTGAAGTAGGAATAGATGTGTAAACTTTTTTTCACAGGGATAGAGTAGGGAGGAGAAGGGGAGGTGTAGCACTTTACGTTAGAAACACATTAAATAGCTATGTCAATACCACAATAAAAACAGATAGGATACGGATAAGGGAATATAGAATACGGAATCATTTTTGATTGACATTATTATAGGAGGGAAAAAGTTTTTGTAGGGATTATATATAGGCCTCCAGATTTAGACGAAGCAGCTAGTGCACCCCTGATGCAGGAGCTTGCAACGGCATCTAGGTATAATAATGTGTGCATTATGGGGGACTTAAATTATAGGAGAATAGACTGGGATAGTATGACAGGAGACGAGAGCTCAGAGGAATTCTTAAATGTCGTCCAGGATGGTTTTTTCATACAACTTGTAAGGGAACCAACGCGACAGGGAAATATTTTAGATATGGTCTTCACAAATAATGAAACTTTGGTAAGTCAGGTTGAGATAGGAGCGAGATTTGATGTTAGTGACCACCATGAAATTAGATTCAAGATTAATGCAAAGAGGGAGGTAGAACAAAACACTGCTTTAGTACCAGATTTTAGAAAAGCCAATTACCAGGGCCTCAGACACCACCTGCAGAGTATAGATTGGGAGGGAATAGGAGTAGGCAGAGAGGAGGATCAAAACATTGAGGTAGAATTGCATTATAATAGGGAAATTCATACAGGGCAGGAACAATATATACCTAAGAAGAGGATTAGGTCAAATAGAAATGATCCAAATTGGATGAATAGCAGCATTAGAAGGGAAATTGGATTAAAAAGGGAGCTCTATAGGAAAATTAAAAGGGGAGAAGTACAGGTAGTAGGGCAGTATAATGACCTAGCTAGGAAAGTTAAAAAGGATATTAGGACTGTGTGAGGAACTGCACCTGCCTCGTCTTCCCCTAATTAGTTGAACTACCACTCTCGTCTGCCGGCGCTTGTTCACCAGTTTCGCCGCCACTACCCCACCCCCTTGTCCAGGGGTAGGGGGGTAGTCTAACCGAGCCAAGCTCCACGCCACCGGCTTGGAGAAGGACAGAACGCCTCAGCTCTCACACCTGACAACACCTCACCACCTGCTGCTGGTTCTCAACATTTCCGAAGGCATTTCTGGAGACTTGGGCTCCCTTCCAGTGTGCCCTTCAACTGTACCTACACCATTCGACCCTTCCTGCTGTCTGAGGAGCAATCTACGTTGCCGAGTGTTGCTGTCACGCATCTCACCCTCCAGACAGCTGTACAGGGAGTTATTTGGGTGTCATACCCCTGCTCTGGTAATTGTTTACGAGCAGTTCGTCGTTGGTGATTTATTTTGGCTTCTAGCCTATTGTTTGCTATTTGTGTGTGTGTAAATATATTCGGGGTATCATACTCCATGATTTTTCTTCCCCACAACTCTATAAAAAGATAATATTAATTGGTAGTCACCTCGGCCCTGACAGACTGCAAAGAGGAATTATGTGGTTAGGATAGCTAGAGATGCCCAGAAGGATCCAAAGGGATTTTATCAGCTGTACAAGGCTAAAACAAAGGAAAGTATAGGACCTCTTAAAGGAATAGATGGCAGCTTGATAGAAAATGGTGAGGAAATTAGTAAGGAATTAAATAAATACTTCTTGTCCGTATTTTCTCAGGAAGAGTCGGGTAGGGAACTGGAGCCAGTACAGATCTTTAGGAGACAAGAGGTTGATAAATTAAGCGAAATAGTCATAAGTAGGGAAGTAGTTAGCAAGGAAATAGATAGACTTAAAAAGACTAAATCTCCAGGGCCGGACGACATTTTTCCAAGGATTCTTAGGGAATGTAGAGAAGAACTCGTTGAACCCATTGCGATGATTTTTAGAAAATCCCTAGACACAGGAGTAGTACCTAGGCTATAGAGGCAGGCAAATGTAGTTCCTATATTCAAGAAAGGAGATAAGGCAGAAAGTAGTAACTATCGCTCAATCAGTTTAACATCAGTGGTATGCAAGATGTTAGAAGTTATCATAGCAAAGGCAATTAGAAAACATTTAGATGAACACAAGCTAATTAGACATAATGAACATGGTTTTAGCAAGGGGAAGTCATGCCTGACAAATTTATTATGCTTCTATAGGAAAGTATTTGAAACCAAAGATAAGGGGGACGAGTATGATATAGTCTATTTGGATTTCAGTAAAGCCTTTAACGGAGTACCCAATAGGAGACTGTTAAGTAAAGTCAAGGCTCATGGCATAGGTGGGAAGGTACTAGAATCCATTAGGGGATGGCTTACTAGTAGGGAACAGAGGGTGCAGATTAATGGGAAGAAATTAGAATGGGGTAATGTCACTAGTGGGGTACCACAGGGATCAGTACTAGGACGGTTGTTATTCAAAATCTATATAAATGACTTAGAGACAAGAATAAACAGTGATATTAGTAAATTTGCCAATGACACAAAGATAGGAAGACCGGTAAAGAATTTAGATGATGCTAGGATGCTGCAGGATGACTTAAATAGGCTGTACGAATGGTCAGAGAAATGGCAGATGCAGTTTAATGTTAACAAGTTTAGCATTATAAGCGTAGGTAAAGGTAATAGGCCTGTAGACTACACATTAAATGACAATACCTTAGGAAGGTCATATAGTGTGAGGGACTTAGGAGTTCAAATAAGCAGTGACTTGCGCCCCAGGGAACAGTGTATTATAGCTAGAAATAGGGCCAACAAGATACTGGGATTTATTAGTAGGTGTGTGACAAATAGGAGTTCTGAGGTCATTCTTAGGTTGTATTTAGCGCTAGTTAAACCCCACCTAAATTATGCAGCTCAATTTTGGTCCCCTTTTTATAGAAAGTATATAGGCTCCTTGGAGGCAGTCCAGAGAAGAATGATCAAGATGATTCAGGGGCTGAGAAATTTACCCTACAAAGATAGGTTAAAACGTCTTAATCTCTACTCCCTAGAGAGAAGGAGGGCAAGACGGGATTTGATTGAGGTTTTCAAATGGATAAAAGGAATTAATAAGGGAAACATTGATCAGGTTTTAGAATTTATTAGTCAGGATAGGACACGTGGAAATGGGTACAAGCTAGAAAAACTTAGATTCAGGACTGACATAGGTAGATATTGGTTCACTAACAGAGTCGTGAACGATTGGAATAAGCTGGGTAGACATGTAGTAAGTGCTGAGTCAATAGGTAGCTTTAAAAGACGGTTGGATCAGAGTATGGATAGGGATGACAGTTGGGATGGCTAAATATTAGATTATTCCAAGTGTGAGGGACAAGGAGCTGCCTCGTGTAGGTCATTAACTGTTGTTTTGCAGTCTCCTCATTTCATAAGAACATAAGAACATAAGAAATGTGGAGACTGCAAGAGGCCAGTTAATGACCTACACGAGGCAGCTCCTTGCCCCCCACCTTTGGAATAATCCAATATTTAGCCATCCCACCTGTCATCCCTATCCATACTCTGATCCAACCGTCTTTTTAAGCTATCTATTAACTCAGCACTTACTACGTGTCTACCCAGCCTATTCCAATCGTTCACCACTCTGTTAGTGAACCAATATCTATCTATGTCTGTCCTGAATCTAAGTTTTTCTAGCTTGTACCCATTTTCACGTGTCATATCCTGACTACTAAATTCTAAAACCTGATCAATGTTTCCCTTATTAATTCCTTTTACCCATTTGAAAACCTCAATCAAATCCCCTCCTGCTCTCCTTCTCTCTAGGGAGTGGAGATTAAGACGTTTTAACCTATCTTTGTAGGGTAAATTTCTCAGCCCCTGAATCATCTTGGTCATTCTTCTCTGGACTGCCTCCAAGGAGCCTATATCTTTCCTATAATAAGGGGACCAAAACTGAGCTGCATAATCTAAGTGGGGTCTTACTAGCGCTAATTACAACCTCAGAATGACCTCAGAACTCCTATTTGTCACACACCTACTAATAAATCCCATTATCTTGTTGGCTCTATTTCTAGCTATAATACACTGTTCCCTGGGGCGCAAGTCACTGCTTATTTGAACTCCTAAGTCCCTCACACTATATGACTTTCCTAAGGTATTGTCATTTAATGTGTAGTCTACAGGCCTATTACCTTTACCTACACTCATAATGCTACACTTGTTAATATTAAACTGCATCTGCCATTTCTCTGACCACTCGTACAGCCTATTTAAGTCATCCTGCAGCATCCTAGCATCATCTAAATTCTTTACCGGTCTTCCTATCTTTGTGTCATTGGCAAATTTACTGATATCACTGTTTATTCCTGTCTCTAAGTCATTTATATAGATTATGAATAACAATGGTCCTTGTACTGATCCCTGTGGTACCCCACTAGTGACATTACCCCATTCTGATTTCTTCCCATTAATCTGTACCCTCTGTTCCCTACTAGTAAGCCATCCCCTAATCCACTCTAGTATCTTCCCACCTATGCCATGAGCCTTGACTTTACTTAGCAGTCTCCTATGGGGTACTCTGTCAAAGGCTTTACTGCAGTCCAAATAAACTATATCATACTCGTCCCCCTTATCTATGGTTTCAAATAGTTTCCTATAGAAGGTTAATAAATTTGTCAGGCAGGACTTCCCCTTGCTAAAACCATTTTGACTATGTCTAATTAGCTTGTGTTCATCTAAATGTTTTCTAATTGCCCTTGCTATGATAGCTTCTAACATCTTGCCTACCACTGATGTTAAACTAATTGGGCGGTAATTACTACTTTCTGCCTTATCTCCTTTCTTGAATATAGGAACTACATTTGTCTGCCTCCATAGCCTAGGAACTACTCCTGTGTCTAGGGATTTTCTAAAAATCATCGCAATGGGTTCAACGAGTTCTTCCCTACATTCCCTAAGAATCCTTGGAAAAATGTCGTCCGGCCCTGGCGATTTAGTCTTTTTAAGTCTATCAATTTTCTTGCTAACTACTTCCCTACTTATGACTATTTCGCTTAATTTATCAACCTCTTGTCCCCTAAAGATCTGTACTGGCTCCAGTTCCCTACCCGACTCTTCCTGTTCTTATGTTCTTAATCTCCCCTCCCTCTTTACACCTTGTTTCAAAGTATTAAGAGGAAGAAACAATGCATAGTTTGGGTACCCCAGCTTTCTTGCTCCATCCCTATTAATAGCCATTTACAACACAGAGGGAATATAGTGGCAGTATTCTTCTAACTTGGCTGTGTATGTTCAACTAAGCCGGGTGCCCCTACTAAAAGGTAAATTTATAGGAAGTTACATCTCACCAAAATTATGGGTATAGAAATATCATATCGTGTATGTATTTGTATTTTCTTAAAAAGTTAAAAAGGTAAAATGCTTTGTTTGTAAGGCACATTTTAGACCCTGAACACTAAGAAATAAGCAAGCCATTGTCACCATTACATGGAAATATTTGTGAAAATACACTTCAAAATGATTTGTAGCTCATCTATAAATAAAAATCGGTAAATCTAACAAAATCATTCATATGTACAAACATTCTCCTCAAAGACAATACTAAAAATTATACTCTGTTATGCATTGCTTCGTAACAATGGCAGGAAGAGTGAAAACAATAATTCATTGCTATGTACTGCTTTTTAATAATGGCAGGAAAATTGAAGACATAAACTGTAGCCATGCTGAAAAAAAGTGTGTAATACAGGACACTAGCAACCCGCCCTTGATCTTTCTCCTTCCCTTGTGGTGACAATACTGATGATAGTGGACACTGAACACGTAGACCACAGATGCATGAAAAATAAGATGGGCAACATCTTTATGCAGCACATCAAAAATATGAAGCAAAACATTTCTATTCAGCATAGTGAAAAATATGGCAATATTGTGAAAAATATGGACAACCTATCTGCAGACTCAGGAATGTTTCATACTTTTATCTATGTATATACCTAGCAAAGTGGGGTAGCCAAGACAAAGCTTTAAGTTCAGGAAGACATTACTCTCTCCTCCGCCTCTGTACCTAGTGTTTTAGTAGGAGAGAATACAGAGGAAATATGATCAGCGAAGGAAATTAGGTGAAGGATGATGCAGAGAGAGAAAAAAAGAGGGTGTGAAAGGAAGTTGGAAAGAAAAATTTTGAAAACTTACAGAATACTAAGAAAGGTGAAGTAATTGTATTGTGTATGGTAATGATAGGTGGTAGGACAGTGCATGTACAAGAGGAAATTTAAAGGAAGGAAGTGATGAAGAGCAATTGGAAATTTCAAGAATGGAAAGGCAGCGGGCGCTCATCTCCCGTCACATCAGCCTTTCAGCCTGTGGTCAAAATTTATCCGTTACCTCGGGACACAGAGCTACTGTGACATCTGAGTTTCCACAGTTTACCTTCCCCAGGTTTTCCTAGGTAGCAGGACTTGATGAGATTAAGACTTATTTGTTAAAGTATAGAGGAGAGATTGATTGAATGGATGGACATGATATGTGGATTAACATGGAGAGAACGCCAACATTATTCCAATCTATATGGGGAAAGGTAGAAGTGAATCTGAGAATTATAGAGGTATAGCAGGAAAGATCTATGGAGGATTATGATTCATTGTGTATAGATCAAAGAGAATAAGATTAGTGAAGAGCAGGGAGGGTTTTTAGATAGGTAGGGATGTGTGAATCAGATTTTTTCATTCTGGATGGAAGTTGAAAAATTCTAACAAAAAGAAAGAAAGTTTATGCTGCATTCATGGATCTTAAGAAAGCGTATGAGAATTGATTGGACGGCAATGTGAGATGTATACAAGTATGTATGATGTGAATGGAAAGTTGTTGAATGGGAAGAAAGTTTTTTATAAGCTTGCTGATTCATGTATCAGGGTAAATGAAGAAACAAAGAGCTTTAAAATACATGGATGAAGGATGTGTTATGTCTCCGTGGTTGTTTAACTTATATATGGATGGTGTAATAAGAGAGATGAAAGCAAAGGTTGGTGATAGTGGAGTGTAAATGTGTGGAAATAGTGTCAAATGAGTGTTGAATTCAATTATGTTTATCATTGGATGATACAGCCCTATCTGTGAAAAATGGGGGGATTATAAAAGCTGGTAGATGTATGCATAAGATAGAAATTGAAGATGAATGTTAACAAAAATAGTATAATGTTGCTTGAGAGGAGTAAAAGTGAAGTGAATGATTTTGATTGCCCATATAAGGCAATGTATGAAAGAATGTAAAATTAGGTTGAATGGAGGAGGTAGATAAATTTTAGTATCTTTGTTTGATCTTGTGCAAGCATGGAAGGTGAGACAAGATAAAAAGCTGTACAAGTGAGGTAAATGATGTGATCCCTAAAAGCATATAAAAGAAAAGACGATAAGCATGGAAGTGAAAAGGGACTACGTGGCTGTTTAATTGTACCGACAAGTAAGACTTGGGTGTGGCATAAAAGTCTAAGATAACCCAATAGAAATGAGTTGCCTGAGAAAATAAATGTAAAATAAATGTAACCATAATTTTCCCATATAGCGTAAATACATGTAAAATCTATTCCTTTGCACATGAGACACTTTGAATTTTGATGACTATGACTTTGAGTTAAATCAGATATGACACTGCGCCTACCAAACAAGTTGTACAATAATAACAAGAATTTTTTTTTTTATTTCGATCACATCACATTATTCTAAAGAAATCATGTAGTTAAAGCAAAAATACTGGCTTTTCGACATCATGTTAAACCAAATAAAACAAATGTTCCATAAGCGTTACTTCACACATACTCCTCAGACATCTCATCTCCATTACATTTTATCTCTTCTTCTAATGTATTGCCATACTCCATGTTTAAGCCCCATAGAGTGCAGTGGACACACCTTCTCCTTCATACAACATTTTTCCATTAATTCCCATTGCTCTACATCTCAACGACTTCATTCCTGCCACCACCTTTCCTACATAAGTTATCCTTGACTTCACCTGTTTTTATTCCTGCATCTACAGTAATTTTGAACCCTAAATATTTAGAGCATTCCACCTCGTCAAGCAATTCACCATTCAATGCTACATTCATCCTTCTACCAACCCTTGTGCATTTCATTCTTTATTCTTATTCTTATTCACGCTCAAATTCTTTCACCAACTGACACATTTCTCCTCATAGGCTGTATTATCTGCAATCAGTAGCTGATTAATGTTCCACTCTCTGTCATCAGGATTTACCAAACTAAGACCCTTTACTAATATTCTCGCATTAACTTCTCTTACCACACCAATCATGGTGACATCACACATCCCTGACGTAGTCTTACTTGAATTGAATAGGAAACCACTCACTAACGCTATTTCCCTTTCTTACACATGCTCTACTATTCACACAAAAATTTTTCACACCTTTTAGCAGTCTGCCACATAAACCCATATAATCATGGCACATTCAACAAGCCATCCCTATCAATCCTGTTATACTTTTTCAAAGCCCTAAATACTTATTTTCCTTTTGCCAAATTTTTTTCACACACCAGTCTCACAGGAAACACCTGATCCACAGAGCTTCACCCTCTTATAAAGTCACATTGCTCACCTGTACCCTCTCTGATACTCTCTATCAGTACCCTTCCATACACTTTACAGTCAACAGGCTTATGCCCCCAAAACAAAACTCGCACACTCATACTTATCACCTTTACCTTTATACAAGGGAACTACACATGCACTCATCCTAAACGGAAAGATTGTTTGAAGACTGGCTTCTGAATTGTTTTATTCCTTAAGTTCAAGATTATTGTTTGGAGAGTAATTCCTTTCAAGATTTTACTGCTACTGGACCTGGACTTCCACCTTATCCAGCCAATCTCAATCCTGAGGTGAAAGTGTTTTTTTTTGCTGCCAAACACGATTCCACTCATCCATCCATTGCTACATTAAAGGCCAATTATCCAACCAACCACTTTTGCCCAAGCCATAGTCGCTATAGATGCTGACCCAGAACTATCATTGCGAGACTTTTGGAAACAGTACATTTTAACGTGTATCAAAAATATCGTTATCACCTGGGAAGCTGTGACAAAGAAGTGTATGAATGGCGTCTGGAAAAATTGTGTTGAGAACTATGATAATTCTTTTGATGAATTTGACAGTGAACATGAACTGGAAATGATTCAGGGAAAAACAGTAAACTAGCAGAAGACCTTTCTTTGAAGTGTGAAGTGGAAGATGTCAAGGAGTTGCTAGACCAAGAATCTTGAGAACTTACCATTGAAGAGCTAATCGAATTGGAAGAAGAAATCCGAGAAGCAGAGCAAGAAGAGGAAGACCCACAAAAGAAATTCATCACAAAGGGATTATCAGAAAGTTTATCTCTACTGAATAAACTTCTTGCACATTTGGAACCAATGGACATAAACATCGAATGATTAGCAATGATTGAACGGATGACACATGACGTGTTTCGTCCGTATCATGAAATTTACGAGGAGAAAAATAAACAAACAATTCAGACAAAGCTTACGATGTTCATGAAAAGAACAACTCCAGTAACCCAAACTGCTACCTTAAATGACAACATCGATGATAAACAACCAAGCACCAGAAGTCAATGAGATATTTTGTAGTTGTACAGTATTTTGGTATGTTTTGCAACAAAAATTTTTCCATTTTTTGCATTTATTTTGTTTTTGTATGTTTTGCAGATATTAAACTAGTTTGTACTGTAGTATACAATGTTTGACTTAAACCTAACAAACATAAAAATGAGAAACAAAATGATGTGTAGAGATCATACAAATGGCATAAAATAAGAAATAAAACGATGTGACCTACTTATGACCGGTCAGTCTAAATCAATTGTGGTTGTAAGTCAGTGACAAATTGTGTGTTGTTCACCATGGTCTGGAGGATCACGCGCTGAGCTCGTAATCGTTAGCCATTACCCTCCACGAAGGAGCTCAGAGCTCATAGAGACGGATCTATGGGTAAGGTTGAGACCTCACACATCACACACACCCATCCCCTTGCTCAGGGGGATGTGTGTGTATATATATATATATATATATATATATATATATATATATATATATATAGATATATAGATATATAGATATATATATATATATATATATATATATATATATATGTATATATATATATATATATATATATATATATATATATATATATACATATATATATATATATATATATATATATATATATATATATATATATATATATACAAAAAGAATTAAATGTTAGTGTTCTCATGGTAGATATGCAGATTCAGTTACATTTGCTAATGTAGGTTTGACGGAAGTAAAAGCAACCAGTGATTTAGTGGTTAGTGTGGTCACGTCAATCAAGATGTCTTGGTTTAAAATCCTGGGTCAAGTGGAAGCAAAATGGGATATTCTGCTTAAACACTGTAATCCTTTTCACCTAGCAGAAAATAGGTATGGGACGTAAGCTGAGTTGTGGCATTGCAATCCAGGCACGAACAGAACGCAGGTAATCTTATCCTCCTGCATATATATATATATATATATATATATATATATATATATATATATATATATATATATATATATATGTATATGTGTTTGTGTATGTGTGTGTATATATATATATATATATATATATATATATATATATATATATATATATATATATGTATATATATAAATATATATATATATATATATATATATATATATATGTATATATATATATATATATATATATATATATATGTATATATATATATATATATATATATATATATATATATATATAAATATATATATATATATATATATATATATATATATATATATATACATATATATATATATATATATTATATATATATATATATATATATATATATATGCAAGAGGATAGGATTACCTGCGTTCTGTTCGTGCCTGGATTGCAATGTCACAACTCAGCTTACGTCCCATACCTATTTTCTGCTAGGTGAACAGGGATTACAGTGTTTAAGCAGAATATCCCATTTTGCTTCCACTTGACCCAGAACTTTAAACCAAGACATCTTGATTGACGTGACCACACTAACCACTAAATCACTGGCTGTTTTTACGTCCATCAAACCTACATTAGCAAATGTAACTGAATCTGCATATCTACCATGAGAACACTAACATTTAATTCTTTTTGTACTGCTTAACAAAATCCTCAACTGTGATAGTAGCTGAGACAACTGCCTTCCTAATGTCCTTTTTGTGTATTAAGGTAAACACCAGTGACCGTATGGTGCGCCTGTAACCAATGTCAACCCATCTCTGTGAGTTCTGATACACTTTCTGCTCCAAGTGTTCAGCCAACATCTCTATTGAATCATGATGTGCATAACTATTGTCATCCCTTGTTTTTTTGCAGCCTCTCGTGTCTTCACTCTTCTCTTCTTCCTCCTCCTCCTCCTCATCCATTTTTTGTTTTGTATTATGTACGTATTCTTCTGTGTCACTGTTTTTCCTTAGTCTTATATGAGTTGAATTTCTTTTGCTTTTCCCTTCACTATTTTTCACCTCCTGTTTCTGTTTAGGCTCATGTCTGCTTTGTTTTCTTTCTTTTTTTTCTAAAAATCTCTCACTGTCCCTGCTGCTTTGGCAATCCTCCACCTTTATTTGTCCTCTATTGCTCTTGTGGTCTTTTCTATTTTCTCATCCTTCTCCCCTTCTCTCAGTCTCCTTCTGTAAGGCCTCAAGCAGCATCCGTCTTGCTGAATTTCTAAGTTTCTGTGTCTTAAGGTCACACTTCACTTCATTGTATGGTCTATTTACTTTGCTCAGAATGTGTTTCTTCCATGCTGTGTAAACTTGCTGGTGGACTTCGGTGTTCAAGGAAGCCTTCTGAAGTGGGTACGGGGTTATATCTGTAACAGAACCTCACGTGTCCAATTTAGGGGTGCATGTAGCTCTTATGAACGGTTAGACCTCGGCACTCCACAGGGTGGTGTTCTAAGCCCGTTTCTCTTCAATATCCTAATGTACCGTCTACTCTCACTTCTCCCTGCCATCCCTTGAACTACTGTCACCTGTTACGCGGATAACATCTGCATTCACTCCACCTCACCTCATGATCTTCAGCTCTTTCTCTATGACTCTATGACGTGTCCTCTACTGCCTGTGGCCTCATCATCTCTCCTGAAAAGAGCAGGATCTTCTCCTCCCGCAACCTCAGAGTACTGCCGGCATTCACCATGCGTGGGAATATCATACCTCACTGCACGCTGTATACCTACCTCAGCGCACCAGTCCGGATCACCCCAGCCATACCCGCACGGACACAGATTCACCCCATCGTAAAAGATCTACTTGACCGTCTGCAGCCTCGCTTGCGACCAATGTCACAGGTGTCTCTATCCTGGTGGCGAGGACCCTTTACATCCTGTTTCTTCGGTCAGTTGTTTCTATCTGTCCCCTGCCCTTAGTCAACTTCCCAGAAAAGCACTAGAGCCTCTTGATAAATTCCAGAATCGAGTCATGAGGTTCATCCTGGGGTGTCCTCTCTCCACTCGTATAGTCAACATGCAGTCTGAACTCGACCTGTCCCCACTTGTAGAGAGGATTTTTGCCAATGTAACATATTTCTCTGTCAAGTGTCTCCACTCCCCCCATCTTGCTCCACATTTCTCTACTGTCATCAGAACATCACTCAACCCAGACGCACCCAGACTCCCACTTCGACCAAGTGGTCACAACCTCGTCAATGCAGTATGCGACAATCTTCGTGGCCTTAATATTAATGTCCCCGAGGAGACAGCTGTCCCTGGCTTACCACCGTGACGGGTTCCCCTTCCTGTTGTTACATATACCCACCTCTAAAGATGCCCTTCCCCTCCTGCAGAAGCAACTAGCTCTGGAAACCATCGTCAGTGTATCCACGTCAGTCTCTGCTGCACACAACATATATGTTGATGGTTCAGTGCAGGCAGACAAGAGTGCAGCGTGTGCCATGTTCTGCCCCACCATGGAGCCGCCTGTGGAGGATGAATGGCTCGGCCGCAGGCTACCCAACTCATCAACCTCCACATTCTGCGAACTTCACGGCATCCTGCTTGCAGTAACTCTCCTTATTCGACGAAGAGTGAATGGGATAATAATGTGTGACTCCCAGTCGGCTTTTTTCGGCAATTATCAAGCCGATTTCATCCCGCGCCGGTGATTTTGCAGGCGGCGACATTGGTGGGGTGGTCACATGTTGCTGGCTTGATGCTCGCCGATATTTCGGTGAGCAGCATCATTCGGTGTTGAGCCGAGTCGGAGTAGTATATATTTCATCAAAACAAAAGCGGACACATGGTGTTGTCAAAATGGCCTCAGAGGCTCCTAAATATTTAAAGCACTTAACCTCCTCAAGTATCTCACCATTCAAAGCCACATTCATTCTCCTCCCATCCACGAGCCTTGAACATTTCATCACTTTACTCTTACTCAAATTTACTCACAGTTTCCTTCGTTCACGTACTCTTCCAAATTCCCCTACCAGTTGTCTGAATCAGCCACCAGAGCAGTATCATCCGCAAATAATAGCCGATTCACATTCCATTCTCTACCCTGAACACGAAGCGTCTCCACAACAGCAATAGGCTTGGAAACGGGGGGACCCTCCGTTTTCAAGCCCATTGCCGTTGTGGAGGGGCTTACGGACCAGAGATTGAGGTCTGATGCTGCGAAGCTTCAGACTTCAGTATCTGGTCCAACCAATTTTCGCTTGGCCTTTTTTCGCTTTCTAGCTTTTCTTCCCCTTGTTTCATCTATCTTTTCTTCTTAACCTCTCACTATCCACTTTTTCCTAAAGTGTGAGAGCCGTGCTGAGAGGATGAAAGGCTAACAAGAAGTTCAGTCATGAACGGCCTGAGGGTGCCATGGGCACAGTATACCCTTCCTTTTTCATTGCCCCTACTCTCCATGTGGGTTATGGGGAGCAGACCAATTATATTCCCCACTTAAACTCAGCTCACCATGGCCAATTATGAAAATTTAAGTCTAACAGATGCACTGGGGAATGCACCTCAAAAAATTCATCCCCCCGACTTCCCTGGCTTTGACAAGGATACGCCTCTGACCACGGCTCTGAAAACTCCTCTAACCACCCACCTGTCAACTCCCTCATCTCAACCACCTCCTCTTTGACCTATTTCTCAAACACCAACACCAACCCCTATTTTTATAACAGTATCTTCCTCCAGTATAACCACTTTTGAACCATATATACCACCAAAAAGTAAAACCACACACATACTCTCCACCCCGGCTTCTTCCTCTCCCATAACTCAGACTGTTCCCTCCTCCTCTCACCCACGCCCACGCCCATCCACTACCACTAATCACCTTCCTTGATCCATCCTCTTTGGCCCTCGCCGATGGAACTAATACTTCCATATCCCTGCTCATGCTACATATTCAAAAAACACTTTCCAATTTCAGAAATGCATCCAAAGACAGGTGGGAAGGGTAACCTTCCACACACGACCTCACAAATCTCGCCTAGTCATTGTTGACTCAGAATCCGAAGCTAAAGTGTCATGCGTGGAGGGGGGATTCTCGATTGATTATGATTTTATATTATTTTATTTGTTGTTATGTTTAATTTTTAATGTTTACCTGTTACTTTTTATTACCACCTTCCTGGTCATGCTCTGGGGTTTATATATGATGTTATTAAGCGGGTCGGTATTTTTCTGCCACCATCTATTTTGAGGGAAATAGGAGCCCTTTCGAAAGTTGGCCACTGGTCGTTGTTGTTGTAATTTTGGTAGTAATAAATCTTAGCCACAAGGAGTCACTCTGGTTACCACTGGGGGAGACATATGTCACTAATGATATAACTTCTAATTTTTGTATACTTATTATTTGCCAAAAGAGATTTTTGATAGATTAACAACACAAAAAAGAAAGATTACAAAAAAAAATGAGAATAAACCCAATAATGTTACACTCACTTTGGTAATCTGAGTGACACGTTCAGTTTATTTGGTACCAGAGACCTCAATAATACTATTGGCCACTCCACACGTTAAATTTCACTTCGCTTAACACACAATAATTTCGAAACTCAATCTTTTCCTGATCTTAACACTGCCTATCTTAATCTCACTTTCAGAGTTCAAAACTTGTTCCTAATCAAGACACATAATAAGAATAATATAATACTGTTCCAAATAATATCATACACTAATGGGAAACACGTCAAAAAGGGGACCGGTGTGTGTGTGTGAATGTGTTGTGTGGCACTGGGATGGAACCTGTGTGGTAGAGAGAAGGACGCTGACTGAGTTAAATAATACACTTCCAACACACTCAAAAGGGATAATATATTAGCACATAACATAAATATTAACGTGAAAGGGATGTATAATGAACAATGAAACATATCTATGGGAGGAATTGGGGCCATGAGGTCTGAGCCGAGATGCTGCCACATAATAGATGGAAGAATTGCTATTATTAATTAATAATCAGCATTAAAAAGGCTTTAAATGACTTGACATATTCAAAGGGAAGATTATTGAATGACTAAGGATTTAGAAAATATTAAGAGATGTTGATGTAACATTTCAATACCGACCTGTTTGATAGAGCCCGCGGGAGGCAGGGTGGCGTCTCTAGGGGTGACTCACTAAAAATTTTCTTACATATGATTACTATAATTACAGATCATTGAGATATGATATTATTACTAACTTATACAGGATTAGTTTTGGTGTAGAAAAAGTGTTACTATTTAAGCTAATGAATTTGAATTCAAATACTACATGAGAAAAATTTTGATCACTTCATAACTCAGCTGGAATTTGGCGCAACGACTTTGTGTTTGGGTAAACTTGATAACATATTGCACCATCTTTCTTAATAGAAACTTGTGAAAGGAAATCTAGTTAAGTTAATTACTTTAAGATATATAGTTTGATTTTAATTGGAAATGAATGTTACTCAATCTAATATAAGGAAATAATTTTCTTTTCATAATAAACTGATTTAAGGAATGGTAGGGGATACTGTATAAGACAAAGATTTCGGACACTACAGAAGCAATGCTCACTCTAAAAGACTTTGATGGGAAACCATTCCCTTTGTCCCCTGATACTCAACTCAACACTCGTACTGGTACCGTTCTCATTCCCAATGAAATCTGCCCAGACGGCGTCAGTTGGTCTGACTGTTCTCCTGAACTTACTGAACTGATTGCAGACGAACATGATATCGCTCATGTGTCCTGCTTTACCATTAATCCTCGTGGCCGTCGCAAACATCCAGTAAATATTGAAAGAATTGTATTCGAAGGACAAGATCTTCCAGACAGGGTATATATAGGAGGAGCCTTCCATAAAGTTAAACCTTATATTCCTCCCCCAAGTCAGTGCCAAAACTGCTGGAGATTTGGACATCCAACAAAATACTGTAGATCCACCGCACGTTGCCCTCCGCTTCAAACATGGCCTAACACTCAAAGAAGCTAGGCAAGAAGCCCGTCTCTGTGGCTTCCAACAGGTTCCTCTCTCAGCGCATCTCCATTGACACCCCACAAACCACGACTAACACTGACTTTCCTCTTACTACATCCCATCCTTCTTCTTCCACTCACACCGCTCCCTCTCCCACTCCTATTGTTATTTAATCTAGCAAAAATTCCTCCTCCACTTATCTCACCCACCCTGTAGTTACTTCAGTGCCAGTGAATAATATTTTTTTTCTCCTAAACCCAGATACCCCAACCTCTACTCCTTCAACTTCAAACCTTATCCTCCTCGACGTCGTACTCCAGTACCTAACACCAAGCGTTGCTCCTCTAAAACCTTTTACTGACTCTACTTCCTCTTTAATTACTAAAACTTCTTCCCTACAACCTCCCGCCAAGAAAATGTTTATTCCCACTCTCTCATCCCCTACTTCTCCTAGTGAGACCATCTCTGACATTGAAGCCTTCATAGCAGAACCTTTCATTGATACCTCACTCCCTTTTCCATCCTCTACCCCACCACATACCACATTCGAGAACACCATCTGTGTTTCAGCAGAAGTTCATCAACCACCCAATAACCTTCCTTCCACTCCTATACCCCTCTCCCTACTCCTACTCCTCCTCCTCCTCCTCCTCCTCCTCCTCCTCCTCCTCCTCCTCCTCCTCCTCCTCCTCCCTCTTCTCCCCCCCCTAACCTAACCTAACCTAACCTAAAAACCACTACTCCTATCCCATCTTCCTATCCTCCTTCCCCATCACCCCTTTCCCATTCTTCACCTCTCACCCTCACAGCTACATCTACTAGAAAATCTCCTCTTGACTATCCTTTACCTCCTGGAGTCTCGTGAATCCCTGTTAAATAATTCCTCAATCCAAAATCCCTCCTGCCCATATACTGCCCTTACTTCTGATCCCTCCAACGCTCCTAATCTCACTGCTCCTATCCCTACCATTATCACAACTCGTTAATTTTCTTTCATTCATTATTCAACAATGTCCATTCTCCACTTGAATATCCGTGGTTTCCGCTCCCATAGAAATGACCTTCGCTACTTACTTTCAATCTATGAACCTCATGTTATATGCCTTCAAGAAACCTTTTTGGTTCAACCACCCACACCAATCCCTAACTACCACTTCATCCATTCTCCTCATTCTATTGCTGCTTCTTCTATTCTTATCCATCATAAGACACCATATACTTACCTCAACATTGCCACCACTATTCCTTGCACTGTGGTACGAATCTTCATTCAACGTTGGATTACTATTGTTTGTTTATTTCTCACCTTCCCATCCTATTGATTATGATAACCTCCACGACCTAATATCCCAACTTCCCTACCCATTGATGATAGTCGACGACTTAAATTGTCGACATACGCTATGAGGGGATTCAGTAGTGAATTCCCGTGGTCGCTCACTTGAGTGTTATCTGTCTGCCTCTAACCTTTCTATTCTCAATTCAGACCGTCCTACGCATTTTGATACAAGAACTCAATCCTGTTCTTGCTTAGATTTATCCATATGCACCCTTCCCCCCAATCTGTATTTTCATTGGTCAGTTCTAGACCAATATCCTTTTATTGACCATTTCCCTATCTTACTCTCTCCCATCTCTTATGTTACAATCTCTAATCCCCCCCGTTGGAGTTTTAAAAGAAGTGACTGGCATTCTTTCATTTAATTTTCAAATCTTACTTTATCTCCATCATCTTTTTCTACCACTATAGACATGCTAACTTATTTTTGTGTAACTGTCTTGAGTGCCGCATTTACTTCAATCCCCCGCACCTCTAGACCTTTTACATCCAAATGCGTTCCTTGGTGGAACCTAGACTGCACCAGAACTTTACGTGTAAAGTGTGCTGCCTGGTGTAGTTTCTGCCGAAAACACCTGGACACCTCTCAGCTTTCATTTCTTTCAAAAGATCTTCTTTTAGAAAAACTATAAACATCTCAAAAAGCAAAAGTTGGCACAATTAAGTTTCCTCTATAACATCAAACTCGCCACTTTCAGCTATATGGAGACTTATACACATTAACAATGAACACATTGCCGATCCACTACTCGTAGCTAATGAGCTAGGCTCATTTTTTTAGCAAAATCAGTAGTGGATCTCATCTCCTTTCACAATTCATTGATATTAAATTGACAGTTGAACAAAACCCGATAACCTTCTCCCTATCATCCACAGAGTCTTATAATACTCCTTTTTCCTCCCTTGAACTAACATCAGCCCTTAAGTTCTGCCACAACACCTATGAAGGTCTTGACGGTATCCATAACCTTATGCTTAAACACCTACCACCACTATCCTTAGTTTTCTTACAAGAAATTATTAATAGAATCTTGTTGAAAGGAGATTTTCCTGCTACATAGCGAGAAGCCCTTATACTCCCCTTCCTCAAACCAAAAAAATCTGGTAATCTCCCACAAAATTACTGGCGTATTCCTTTGACCAGCTGTTCATGTAAACTTTTAAAAAGAATGGTAAATACACGCCTAATGTAGCTCTTAGAGTCAAAATTTTTTATTTCATCTCAATTCGGATTTCGACGAGCTAGGAGTACTGCAGATCCACTTGCACACCTAGAAAATTACATAATAGCAGCCTTTGCCCGTAAGCAAGCCTTCCTCGCAGTATTCTTTGACTTAGAAAAAGTTTACGATACTACATGGAGATATCATATACTCCATCAACTATCCTCACTCAAAATTATTGGTAACATGGGTGTATTTATCCAATCTTTCCTTCATAATCGAACCTTTCGTGTCTGAGTTGCCTCAATATGAAGGTGTCCCTCAAGGTTGCGTTCTTAGCACAACCCTATTTCTTATTGCCATTAACAACATCATAGCTTCATTACCAATAGGTGTAAGATCATCCCTCTATGTAGATGATCTTGCCATCTATACTTTTGGGTCCTCCCTCTCAACACTCCAACAGATTATAAAATATGCTATATCAAATATTTCTTCTTGGGCCACTAATCATGGTTTTAGATTTTCAACTACTAAATCCTATTCAATTTTCTTCACCCGCTCCCATACAGTAACTGCACCCTTGTTTTATCTCTATGAAAATCAATTAGAATCCCGCTCCTCAGGCAAATTTCTAGGACTCATTTTTTTACCATAAACTTACCTGGAAAGAGCACATTGCAACCATAAAACAAAATGCTCTTCGACGCCTCCAACTTTTAAAAACTCTTTCCCATATATCTTGGTGTGCAGATAGGAAAACACTTCTCCATCTAAATGTTTCCTTAATACTCTCCACTCTTGATTATGGATGTCATATATACTCTTCAGCTTCATCCACTCTCTTAACCTCACTTGACCCAATCCATCACTTAGGATTACGCCTCGCTCTTGGCGGTTTTCATTCTTCCCCAGTGGAAAGCCTGTACGCAGAATCAGGCTTACCATCACTTTCCCGACGCCGCACTCTCCTTTCCCTTCGAAGTTATGTCAGACTACACCAGTTTTCCACCTTTAAGATCACTATTCCACAAGCTCTTCAAAGTAGTTTCTCCTCCCATCCACGACTACCACGACCACTTTCTGTTCGTAAGCACTCCCTTCTCTCGCACTCCCCCTTTCTTGATTTAAATGTACTCCCTTTCCATACCCATTCATTTCCACCATGGCTTATACCCACCCCCTCAATTTGCTCTTCTGCCCTTTCTAATTATTTCAAGTCTGATACACCAACTTACATCTTACGAACCCTTTTTCTTGAACACTTTACTACTCATAATAATTGCACCTCAGTATATACTGATGATTCTAAATCCCAATATGGCTCTGGTTTTGCCATTCTGTTCTCCTATCAATACTTTCAGTTCCAATTACCAAGAATAGCCAGTGTTCTTACGACTGAGCTATATGCTATTCTCTTTGCTTTAACCTTTCCTACCCATCTTCATCCTTTGTAATTTTTACAGCCTCTAAAAATTCCTTCTCCCTTATACGTTCCCTCTATACTATTCACCCTTTAGTTCGTGAAATCCAATAGTGGCTATCTCGTCTCTATGCCCGTAAAAAGTTTGTCTGTTTTTGTTGGGTTCCGAGCCATGCTGGTATTACCGGCAATGAACGTGTTGACTCACTGGCCCATTCTGCTACTATATTAGGATGCCATCGTTTCACTGAAGTCCCAACCTATGATTATTTCCATTCTTTTTGCTCCTTTCTATATAGCCGTTGGCAATCCTTCTGGTCTGATCTCTCAAATAATAAACTTTGTGCAGTTAAACCATCTGTCTCTCCTTGGTCAGACCCAGGCCACAAGAATAGACGGTGGGAGACTGCACTTACACGATTACGTATTGGCCACACTAACCTCACTCACTCTTATCTTATGACATAATCTCCACCGACCCTTTGTATGACTTGTAATACCCTCCTCTCTGCACCCTACATTCTATTTTTCTGTTCTTGTTACACTGCTGCACGAGCTACAGCTTTCCCTCACTTAAGTTACCTATCTCGACCTCCCCGCCTTAATGATATTCTTACAGAATCACCACATTTCCACTTAGGCAACATAATTTCCTTCCTACAACAAATACACATCCTCCATTTAATTTAATTCTATTACTATAACTAATTGCTCTTTCCCTCCCCATAATCTGCCTTACCATCACCTCTACTATACCGTCTACCTTTTATATTAACATAGCACCATATGACCTTAGATGTCTGGCGCTTGCTCCTTTTTGCATTAACTAACTAACTTGGAAACGGGGGGAGGAGTGTCATGATTGGTGTGAGCGTGGTCAGATGTGGTCAGATGTTTTTATAGGAATCTCTGTATTTACGTAGCTAACCTATATCCCCCTGAAAGGGGGGTAGCAGAGAAAAGACATCTTTAGGGTTCAGGGAGAATTTAATTTTGGTTTGTAGTTTGTAGAAAGGCTGTAGCCTTCATAGCTCAGTGGCTAGAGCGCTGGTCTAGTAAACCAGAGGCCGGGAGTTCGATTCTCCCTGAAGGCACGTGGTGGAATTTTTTCTTATAATTAGCTTAGTGAGTGTCTTCAGAGAGCAATTAGGCAGTCCAGTCAGGGAAACTAAATATTAATAAAGGTAAGGGTAATAGTGACAAAGGACGGGGTAAAGAGAGGGAGGTACATACATGAACTTAGTGTCTTTTATACAAACAGTAGAAGTATAATAAATAAGATAGACACACTTAGAGGTATCGCATGTGTAGAAGAGTTAGATATTATAGGTATTACAGAAACTTGGTTAGATATTGCAGGCAAACATTTCTTACCTGAAGTAGGAGTAGATGGGTACACTTTTTTCACAGGGATAGAGTAGGGACGAAAGGGAGGTGTAGCACTTTACGTTAGAAACACATTAAATAGCTATGTCAATACCACAATAAAAACAGATAGGATACGGATATGGGAATATAGAATACGGAATCATTATTGATTGACATTATTATAAGAGGGAAAAAGTTTTTGTAGGGATTATATATAGTCCTCCGGATTTAGACGAAGCAGCTAGTGCACCCTTGATGTCAGGTTGAGATAGGAGCGAGATTTGATGTTAGTGACCACCATGAAATTAGATTCAAGATTAATGCAAAGAGGGAGTTAGAACAAAACACTGCTTTAGTAACAGATTTTAGAAAAGCCAATTACCAGGGCCTCAGACACCACCTGCATAGGATAGATTGGGAGGGAGGATGAGTAGGCAGAGAGGAGGATCAAAACATTGAGGTAGAATTGCATTATAAGAGGGAAATTAATACAGGGCAGGAACAATATATACCTAAGAAGAGGATTAGCTCAAATAGAAATGATCCAAATTGGATGAATAGCATCATTAGAAGGGAAATTGGATTAAAAAGGGAACTCTATAGGAAAATTAAAAGGGGAGAAGTACAGGTAGTAGGGCAGTATAATGACCTAGCTTGGAAAGTTAAAAAGGATATTAGGACTGCAAAGAGGAATTATGAGGTTAGGATAGCTAGAGATCCCCAGAAGGATCCAAAGGGATTATATCAGCTGTACAAGGCTAAAACAAAGGAAAGTATAAGACATCTTAAAGGAATGGATGGCAGCTTGATAGAAAATGGTGAGGAAATTAGTAAGGAATTAAATAAATACTTCTTGTCCGTATTTTCTCAGGAAGAGTCGGATAGGGAACTGGAGCCAGTACAGATCTTTAGGAGACAAGAAGTTGATAAATTAAGTGAAATAGTCATAAGTAGGGAAGTAGTTAGCAAGGAAATAGATAGTCTTAATAAGACTAAATCTCCAAGGCCGGACGACATTTTTCCGAGGATTCTTAGGGAATGTAGAGAAGAACTCGTTGAACCCATTGTGATGATTTTTAGAAAATCCCTAGACACAGGAGTAGTATCTAGGCTATAGAGGCAGGCAAATGTAATTCCTATATTCAAGAAAGGAGATAAGGCAGAAAGTAGTAACTACCGCCCAATCAGTTTAACATCAGTGGTAGGCAAGATGTTAGTAAGGTCAAGGCTCATGGCATAGGTGGGAAGGTACTAGAATCCATTAAGGGATGGCTTACTAGTAGGGAACAGAGGGTACAGATTAATGGGAAGAAATCAGAATGGGGTAATGTCACTAGTGGGGTACCACAGGGATTAGTACTAGGACGGTTGTTATTCATAATCTATATAAATGACTTAAAGACAGGAATAAACAGTGATATCAGTAAATTTGCCTATGACACAAAGATAGGAAGACCGGTAAAGAATTTAGATGATGCTAGGATGCTGCAGGATGACTTAAATAGGCTGTACGAGTGGTCAGAGAAATGGCAGATGCAGTTTAATGTTAACAAGTGTAGCATTATAAGCGTAGGTAAAGGTAATAGGCCTGTAGACTACACATTAAATGAAAATACCTTAGGAAGGTCATATAGTGTGAGGGACTTAGGAGTTCAAATAAGCAGTGACTTGCGCCCAAGGGAACAGTGTATTATAGCTAGAAATAGGGCCAACAAGATACTGGGATTTATTAGTAGGTGTGTGACAAATAGGAGTTCTGAGGTCATTCTGAGGTTGTATTTAGCGCTAGTTAAACCCCACCTAAATTATGCAGCTGAATTTTGGTCCTTTTATTATAGAAAGGATATAGGCTCCTTGGAGGCAGTCCAGAGAAGAATGACAAGATGATTCAGGGGCTGAGAAATTTACCCTACAAAGATAGGTTAAAACGTCTTAATCTCCACTCCCTAGAAAGAAGGAGGGCAAGAGGGGATTGGATTGAGGTTTTCAAATGGGCAAAAGGAATTAATAAGGGAAACATTGATCAGGTTTTATAATTTAGTAGTCAGGATAGGACACGTGGAAATGGGTACAAGCTAGAAAAACTTAGTTTCAGGACAGACATAAGTAGATATTGGTTCACTAACAGAGTCGTGAATGATTGGAATAGGCTGGGTAGACATGTAGTAAGTGCTGAGTCAATAGGTAGCTTTAAAAGACGGTTGGATCAGAGTATGGATATGGATGACAGGTGGGATGGCTAAATATTGGATTATTCCAAGGGTGAGGGACAAGGAGCTGCCTCGTGTAGGTCATTAACTGGTGTCTTGCAGTCTCCACATTTCTTATGTTCTTATGTTCTTATGTTCTTAATCTCCCCTCCCTCTTTACACCTTTTTTCAAAGTATTAAGAGGAAGAAACAATGCATAGTTTGGGTACCCCAGCTTTCTTGCTCCATCCCTATTAATAGCCATTTACAACACAGAGGGAATATATTGGCAGTATTCCTCTAACTTGGCTGTTGATGTTCAACTAAGCCGGGTGCCCCTACTAAAAGGTAAATTTATAGGAAGTTACATCTCACCAAAATTATGGGTATAAAAATATCATATCATGTATGTATTTATATTTTCTTAAAAAGTTAAAAAGGTAAAATGCTTTGTTTGTAAGGCACATTTTAGACCCTGAACACTAAGAAATAAGCAAGCCATTGTCACCATTACATGGACATATTTGTGAAAATACACTTCAAAATAATTTGTAGCTCATCTATAAATAAAAATCGGTAAATCTAACAAAATCATTCATATGTACAAACATTCTCCTCAAAGACAATACTAAAAATTATACTCTGTTATGCATTGCTTCGTAACAATGGCAGGAAGGGTGAAAACAATAATTCATTGCTATGTACTGCTTTTTAATAATAGCAGGAAAATTGAAGACATAAACTGTGGCCATGCTGAAAAAAAGTGTGTAATACAGGACACTAGCAACCCGCCCTTGATCTTTCTCCTTCCCTTGTGGTGACAATACTGATGATAGTGGACACTGAACACGTAGACCACAGGTGCATGAAAAATATGATGGGCAACATCTTTATCCAGCACATCAAAAATATGAAGCAAAACATTTCTATTCAGCATAGTGAAAAATATGGCAATATTGTGAAAAATATGGATAACTTATCTGCAGACTCAGGAATGTTTCATACTTTTATCTATGTATATACCTAGCAAAGTGGGATAGCCAAGACAAAGCTTTAAGTTCAGGAAGGCATTACTCTCTCCTCCCCCTCTGTACCTAGTATTTTAGTAGCAGAGAATACAGAGAAAATGTGATCAGTGAAGGAAATTAGGTGAAGGATGCAGAGAGAGAAAAAAAAAGACGGTGTGAAAGGAAGGTGGAAAGAAAAATTTTGAAAACTTAAAGAATACTAAGAAAGGTGAAGTAATTGTGTTGTGTATGGTAATGATAGGTGGTAGGACGGTGCATGTACAAGAGGAAATTTAAAGGAAGGAAGTGATGAAGAGCAATTGGAAATTTGAAGAATGGAAAGGCAGCGGGCGCTCATATCCCGTCACATCAGCCTTTGAGCCTTTGGTCAAAATTTATCCGTTAGCTCGGGACACAGGGCCACTGTGACATCTGAGTTTCCATAGTTTACCTTCCCCAGGTTTTCCTAGGTAGCAGGACTTGATGAGATTAAGACTTATTTGCTAAAGTATAGAGGAGAGATTGATTGAATGGATGCACATGATATGTGGATTAACATGGAGAGAACGCCAACATTATTCCAATCTATATGGGGAAAGGTAGAAGTGAATCTAAGAATTATAGAGGTATAGCAGGAAAGATCTATGGAGGATTATGATTCATTGTGTATAGATCAAAGCGAATAAAATTAGTGAAGAGCAGGGAGGGTTTTTAGATAGGTAGGGATGTGTGAATCAGATTTTTTCATTCAGGATGGTAGTTGAAAAATTCTAACAAAAAGAAAGAAAATTTATGTTGCATTCATGGATCTTAAGAAAGCGTATGAGAATTGATTGGACGGCAATGTGAGATGTATACAAGTATGTATGATGTGAATGGAAAGTTGTTGAATGGGAAGAAAGTTTTTTATAAGTTTGCTGAGTCATGTATCAGGGTAAATGAAGAAACAAAGAGCTTTAAAATACATGGAGGAAGGATGTGTTATGTCTCCGTGGTTGTTTAACTTATATATGGATGGTGTTATAAGAGAGATGAAAGCAAAGGTTGGTGATAGTGGAGTGTAAATGTGTGGAAATAGTGTCAAATGAGTGTTGAATTCAATTATGTTTATCATTGGATGATACAGCCCTATCTGTGAAAGATGGGGGGATTATAAAAGCTGGTAGATGTATGCATAAGATAGAAATTGAAGATGAATGTTAACAAAAATAGTATAATGTTGCTTGAGAGGAGTAAAAGTGAAGTGCCCATATAAGGCAATGTATGAAAGAATGTAAAATTATGTTGAATGGAGGAGGTAGATAAATTTTAGTATCTTGGTTTGATCTTGTGCAAGCATGGAAGGTGAGACAAGATAAAAAGCTGTACAAGTGAGGCAAATGATGTGATCCCTAAAAGCATATAAAAGAAAAGACGATAAGCATGGAAGTGAAAAAGGGATTACGTGGCTGTTTAATTGTACCAACAAGTAAGACTTGGGTGTGGCATGAAAGTCTAAGATACAACCAATAGAAATGAGTTGCCTGAGAAAATAAATGTAAAATAAATGTAACCATAATTTTCCCATATAGCGTAAATACATGTAAAATCTATTCCTTTGCACATGAGACACTTTGAATTTTGATGACTATGACTTTGAGTTAAATCAGATATGACACTGCGCCTACCAAACAATTTGTACAATTATAACAAGAAATTTTTTTTTTATTTGTATCACATCACATTATTCTAAAGAAATCATGTAGTTAAAGCAAAAATACTGGCTTTTCGACATCATGTTAAACCAAATAAAACAAATGTTCCATAAGCGTTACTTCACACATACTCCTCAGACATCTCATCTCCATTAAATTTCATCTCTTCTTGTAATGTATTGCCATACTCCATGTTTAAGCCCCATAGAGTGCAGTGGTTACACCTTCTTTTTCATACAACATTTTTCCATTAATTCCCATTGCTCTACATCTCAACGACTTCATTCCTGCACCACCTTACCTACATAAGTTATCCTTGACTTCACCTGTTTTTATTCCTGCATCTACAGTAATTTTGAACCCTAAATATTTAAAGCATTCCACCTCGTCAAGCAATTCACCATTCAATGCTACATTCATCCTTCTACCAACCCTTGTGCATTTCATTCTTTATTCTTATTCTTATTCACGCTCAAATTCTTTCACCAACTGACACATTTCTCCTCATAGGCTGTATTATCTGCAATCAGTAGCTGATTAATGTTCCACTCTCTGTCATTAGGATTTACCAAACTAAGACCCTTTCCTAATATTCTCGCATTAACTTCTCTTACCACACCAATCATGGTGACATCACACATCCCTGACGTAGTCTTACTTGAATTGAATAGGAAACCACTCACTAACGCTATTTCCCTTTCTTACACATGCTCTACTATTCACACAAAATTTTTTCACACCTTTTAGCAGTCTGCCACCTAAACCCATATAATCATAGCACATTCAACAAGCCATCCCTATCAATCCTATTATACTTTTTCAAAGCCCTAAATACTTATTTTCCTTTTGCCAAAATTTTTTCACACACCAGTCTCACAGGAAACAACTGATCCACAGAGCTTCGCCCTCTTCTGATCAGGTGAGCAATGTGACTTTAGAAGAGGGCGAAGCTCTGTGGATCAGTTGTTTCCTGTGAGACTGGTGTGTGAAAAAATAGATAGCTAATAGATAGCTTAAAAAGACGGTTGGATCAGAGTATGGATAGGGATGACAGGTGGGATGGCTAAATATTGGATTATTCCAAAGGTGGGGGGCAAGGAGCTGCCTCGTGTAGGTCATTAACTGGCCTCTTGCAGTCTCCACATTTCTTATGTTCTTATGTTCTTATGAAATGAGGAGACTGCAAAACAACAGTTAATGACCTACACGAGGCAGCTCCTTGTCCCTCACACTTGGAATAATCTAATATTTAGCCATCCCAACTGTCATCCCTATCCATACTCTGATCCAACCGTCTTTTAAAGCTACCTATTGACTCAGCACTTACTACATGTCTACCCAGCTTATTCCAATCGTTCACGACTCTGTTAGTGAACCAATATCTACCTATGTCTGTCCTGAATCTAAGTTTTTCTAGCTTGTACCCATTTCCACGTGTCCTATCCTGACTAATAAATTCTAAAACCTGATCAATGTTTCCCTTATTAATTCCTTTTATCCATTTGAAAACCTCAATCAAATCCCGTCTTGCCCTCCTTCTCTCTAGGGAGTAGAGATTAAGACGTTTTAACCTATCTTTGTAGGGTAAATTTCTCAGCCCCTGAATCATCTTGATCATTCTTCTCTGGACTGCCTCCAAGGAGCCTATATACTTTCTATAAAAAGGGGACCAAAATTGAGCTGCATAATTTAGGTGGGGTTTAACTAGCGCTAAATACAACCTAAGAATGACCTCAGAACTCCTATTTGTCACACACCTACTAATAAATCCCAGTATCTTGTTGGCCCTATTTCTAGCTATAATACACTGTTCCCTGGGGCGCAAGTCACTGCTTATTTGAACTCCTAAGTCCCTCACACTATATGACCTTCCTAAGGTATTGTCATTTAATGTGTAGTCTACAGGCCTATTACCTTTACCTACGCTTATAATGCTAAACTTGTTAACATTAAACTGCATCTGCCATTTCTCTGACCATTCGTACAGCCTATTTAAGTCATCCTGCAGCATCCTAGCATCATCTAAATTCTTTACCGGTCTTCCTATCTTTGTGTCATTGGCAAATTTACTAATATCACTGTTTATTCTTGTCTCTAAGTCATTTATATAGATTTTGAATAACAACCGTCCTAGTACTGATCCCTGTGGTACCCCACTAGTGACATTACCCCATTCTAATTTCTTCCCATTAATCTGCACCCTCTGTTCCCTACTAGTAAGCCATCCCCTAATGGATTCTAGTACCTTCCCACCTATGCCATGAGCCTTGACTTTACTTAACAGTCTCCTATTGGGTACTCCGTTAAAGGCTTTACTGAAATCCAAATAGACTATATCATACTCGTCCCCCTTATCTTTGGTTTCAAATACTTTCCTATAGAAGCATAATAAATTTGTCAGGCATGACTTCCCCTTGCTAAAACCATGTTCATTATGTCTAATTAGCTTGTGTTCATCTAAATGTTTTCTAATTGCCTTTGCTATGATAACTTCTAACATCTTGCATACCACTGATGTTAAACTGATTGAGCGATAGTTACTACTTTCTGCCTTATCTCCTTTCTTGAATATAGGAACTACATTTGCCTGCCTCTATAGCCTAGGGACTACTCCTGTGTCTAGGGATTTTCTAAAAATCATCGCAATGGGTTCAACGAGTTCTTCTCTACATTCCCTAAGAATCCTTGGAAAAATGTCGTCCGGCCCTGGAGATTTAGTCTTTTTAAGTCTATCTATTTCCTTGCTAACTACTTCCCTACTTATGACTATTTCGCTTAATTTATCAACCTCTTGTCTCCTAAAGATCTGTACTGGCTCCAGTTCCCTACCCGACTCTTCCTGAGAAAATACGGACAAGAAGTATTTATTTAATTCCTTACTAATTTCCTCACCATTTTCTATCAAGCTGCCATCTATTCCTTTAAGAGGTCCTATACTTTCCTTTGTTTTAGCCTTGTACAGCTGATAAAATCCCTTTGGATCCTTCTGGGCATCTCTAGCTATCCTAACCACATAATTCCTCTTTGCAGTCTGTCAGGGCCGAGGTGACTACCAATTAATATTATCTTTTTATAGAGTTGTGGGGAAGAAAAATCATGGAGTATGATACCCCGAATATATTTACACACACACAAATAGCAAACAATAGGCTAGAAGCCAAAATAAATCACCAACGACGAACTGCTCGTAAACAATTACCAGAGCAGGGGTATGACACCCAAATAACTCCCTGTACAGCTGTCTGGAGGGTGAGATGCGTGACAGCAACACTCGGCAACGTAGATTGCTCCTCAGACAGCAGGAAGGGTCGAATGGTGTAGGTACAGTTGAAGGGCACACTGGAAGGGAGCCCAAGTCTCCAGAAATGCCTTCGGAAATGTTGAGAACCAGCAGCAGGTGGTGAGGTGTTGTCAGGTGTGAGAGCTGAGGCGTTCTGTCCTTCTCCAAGCCGGTGGCGTGGAGCTTGGCTCGGTTAGACTACCCCCCTACCCCTGGACAAGGGGGTGGGGTAGTGGCGGCGAAACTGGTGAACAAGCGCCGGCAGACGAGAGTGGTAGTTCAACTAATTAGGGGAAGACGAGGCAGGTGCAGTTCCTCACACAGTCCTAATATCCTTTTTAACTTTCCTAGCTAGGTCATTATACTGCCCTACTACCTGTACTTCTCCCCTTTTAATTTTCCTATAGAGCTCCCTTTTTAATCCAATTTCCCTTCTAATGCTGCTATTCATCCAATTTGGATCATTTCTATTTGACCTAATCCTCTTCTTAGGTATATATTGTTCCTGCCCTGTATGAATTTCCCTCACGCCCCCCTATAAGGTTGGATTTTGTTTAGAGGACCATAAAGTGCCTAACTTCTCAGTTACGGGGACTATTAATGGGTCATGGTCTTCCTCTATAATTAGGGATACTGGATGCTCTGGAGTTGTAATTTCTGAGGAAGCCTTGCCAGACATTGACCCATCACTCTGCCCCAAAGTACAAGTTGCTGACTATTTGGGACGCATCGACGAATTTCCTGTCGTTAAGTGTTACTTACGGTGCCCATTTTACACTGGTTGGACAGATGCTGTAAGGGCCCCAATTAAATTTGCTAGTGCTCTAGTTGGGAATATTCCCGGAGTACAAGATCCTGATAGTCCTGATTCTCTACTCAGTAACGACAACCCTCTTCTCCATAGTGACCATGACCAAGCCACCACTGACGTTTCTTCCCTACAAGATCCTCTGTTGCCTCCTGATGACTCGCCTTCGCCCGGAACTTCCCTCTCCTCTCAAGAAAAGGACAACCGCCCTTCTGGATGTCAGCATCTACCACCAGTTGAGTCCTCAACTACTCAAGTGTGTGCTGTGGAGACCAGAGCCGGTCGATCTAAACGGGTCCACCCTCTAGTTCTGCCTAAGCTCCATCCTTTGACTGTAACCCCTGATGAGTTTCGTCAACTTCAGGAATCCTGTCCTTCCTTGACGTGTTTACAGACAAAGGCTACCACTCAAGAAGTTGAGAAGGCACGGGATGGTGCCACATACCAGTTCATACATGAGGAAGGCCTCCTGTACCGAAAATGTCTCTCATCGGATCACCTTCAAAAGGTAAATGGTTTATCCTTGGTTGTTCCCAGCGATTGCCGTCCCGTCATCCTACGTGTTGCTCACGAAGGTCCTTTGGCTGGACATTTCTCCCACCGGAAGACCCAGATGAAGGTCTTGCAAGACTTTTATTGGCCAGGGATGTGTGCAGACATCCGGGATTACTGCCGTTCCTGCGACAAGTGTCAACGTATGTCGGCTAAGGGTAGGGTACGTCCAGTACCTCTTCAACCGTTACCTGTCGTAACTGAACCCTTCTCCAGAGTTGCCATTGACTTGGTAGGTCCCTTGTCTCCACCATCTTCTGAAGGACACCGTTACATTGTCACTCTAATTGATTTCTCCACTGGGTTTCCAGAAGCCATGCCTCTTAAAGATATTGACACCATATCTGTATCTGAAGCTCTGCTAACCATCTTCGCCAGAGTGGGAATCCCCAGGGAAATACTTTCCGACCGTGGGACTCAATTTACTTCCCAGCTTATGGCAGAGCTACACAAACTACTGGGAGTAAAACCCATCTTCACCACGCCTTTCCACCCCAGCGGAAACGGGCGAGTTGAGCGACTGCACGGTACCCTGAAGTCTGCCCTTCGGAAGCTGTGCTCTGATAAGCCCAAGGAGTGGCATCGATATTTAATCCCTACTTTGTTTGCCCTCAGAGAGATCCCTAACGACCGGACTGGATTCTCTCCATTTGAACTCCTCTATGGCAGGTCAGTGCGGGGTCCCCTCTCGGTGCTCCGTGACCTTTGGGAAAACCGTAGGATCCCAGAAGATGAGAGATCAACCTTCCGTTACGTCATCGAGCTACGGGAGAAACTGACCGAATGCGCCCAGCTTGCTGCCAAACACGCGGATGTGAGTATCGCCCGGTATAAGTCTTACTTTGACGTAAGATCTCAAGACCGTCAATTCCAGCCAGGCGATGAGGTATTATTACTACTGCCTAGTGACTCCAGCAAGTTGTTGGTTGCTTGGAGTGGCCCTCACAAAGTTTTGGAAAAACGGGGTAAGGTGGACTACTTGATCGAGATGCCAAGAGGACCTAAACTTTACCACGCCAATATCCTCAAGAAGTACCACCGGCGGGCCCAAGTTAACCAGCTACAAGTCCTCGACGAGATTTCACCTTTAAGCGAGCCCGAGGAAAAGGGTAAGTCATCCTATTTTAGTGAGGGTATTGATGATTTACCTGAGCTTGCTTTAACACCTGATGGTCCAACTAATGCTGAAGAACCTGTCATTAGTCCTGCTCTCACTTGGAACCAGTCTGCTCAGGTTGAAGACCTGTTTTTCACATACCAGTCTACTTTTTCGGATCAACCTGGCTGCACCAAGACTGTCGAGCACGACATCACCCTCACTACAACGGAGAGAATACAAGCGAAGATCTACCCGGTGCCAATCCATCTCCAGCACTACTACCAGGAAGAGGTTGAGCAACTATTGAGTCAAGGAATCATCCAACCTTCAACCTCTCCACACTGCTCTCCGGTTATCATGGTCAGGAAGTCCGACGGTACGTATCGGATGGCCATTGATTACAGGTTACTCAACTCAGTTACTATTTTCCATGCTGAACCATCCTGCAGTATTGAGACAGAGCTGCATAAGTTCGTTGGTGCTGAGTTCTTCTCAGAGCTAGATTTGAGTAAGGCATATTACCAGGTTCCACTTTCTGCCAAAGCTCGACGCTTCACTGCGTTTCCCACTCACAAGGGTCTGATGGAATTTACTCGGATGCCTTTTGGTCTTGTTACGGCCTGTGCCACTTATATTCGCTTAATGAGGATTGTGCTTGCTGGCTTGGCCAATGTTTCTTTTTATTTTGATAATATTTTTGTGTATTCATCTGATTGGCCCACTCACATCTCTGCCCTCAAGTCTGTTTTAGATAGACTACTACAAAACGGTCTGACTGTCAAACTTAAAAAGTGCCGGTTTGGAGCAGAGTCCATCAACTATCTGGGATTTGTTTTGTCCCGCGACCATCTTCAACCACAAGTTGGCAAGTTGACTGCCATCACCTCCATGACTCCTCCTACCACCAAGAAGTTACTCCGGAGTTTCCTAGGTTTGATATCATTTTATAAAGCTTTCATTCCTCAGGCCTCTGAGCTTACCGGCCCCCTCTCTGACTTGTTGAAGAAGCCGGTACGGGATCCCCTCCAGTGGACTGAAGATCTGCTTGAACGGTTCAAGCTGCTGAAGCAAGCCTTGACTTCGGGACCTATTCTGCGTCTTCCGGACCCCAGCCAGACCTTCGTCCTACGTACCGATGCTTCAAACTATGGATTAGGTGCTGTACTCCTTCAGTACCATGATGATCGTCCACATCCCATCTCTTACGCCAGCCGGAAACTACTTGATCGGGAACGACGATACTCTACCATCGAGAGGG
>JAPQNM010000017.1:1739178-1759178 GCA_029783475.1 Metacarcinus magister | reverse complement strand
AGAGAGAGAGAGAGAGAGAGAGAGAGAGAGAGAGAGAGAGAGAGAGAGAGAGAGGAAGAGAGAGAGAGAGAGAGAGAGAGAGAGAGGAAGAGAGAGAGAGAGAGAAGAGAGAGAGAGAGAGAGAGAGAGAGAGAGAGAGAGAGAGAGAGAGAGAGAGAGAGAGAGAGAGAGAGAGAGAGAGAGAGAGAGAGAGAGGGTGTTATTTGAGGATTAAGATGAAGGACGGGTCACTGGAGGTCAGCCAATGACAGATCCCATAAAAAAGGAGGTGACATATGTCGCCTGATTTGGTATTTTGGTTAGGAAGAGCCTGGTATACTTTACCTGCGATCAGTGTTAAGGTTGGGGAGAGCCATGTAGGGATTCCAGGGGACTGTACGTATTCTTCTGTGTCACTGTTTTTCCTTGGTCTTATATGAGTTGAATTTCTTTTGCTTTTCCCTTCACTATTTTTCACCTCCTATTTCTGTTTTGGCTCATGTCTGCTTTGTTTTCTTTCTTTTGTTTCTAAAAATCTCTCACTGTCCCTGCTGCTTTGGCAATCCTCCACCTTTATTTGTCCTCTATTGCTCTTGTGGTCTTTTCTATTTTCTCCTCCTTCTCCTCTTCTCTCCGTCTCCTTCTGTAAGGCCTCAAGCAGCATCCGTCTTGCTGAATTTCTAAGTTTCTGTGTCTTGAGGTCACACTTCACTTCATTGTATGACCTATTTACTTTGCTCAGGATGTGTTTCTTCCATGCTGTGTAAACTTGCTGGTGGACTTCGGTGTTCAATGAAGCCTTCTGAAGTGGGTACGGGGTTATCTCTGTAACAGAACCTCACGTGTCCAATTTAGGGGTGCATGTAGCTCTTATGAACGGTTTGACCTTGGCACTCCACAGGGTGGTGTTCTAAGCTCATTTCTCTTCAATATCCTAATGTACCGTCTACTCTCACTTCTTCTTGCCATCCCTTGAAATACTGTCACCTGTTACGCGGATGACATCTGCATTCACTCCACCTCACCTCATGATCTTCAGCTCTTTTTCTATGACTCTATGACGTGTCCTCTACTGCCTGTGGCCTCATCATCTCTCCTGAAAAGAGCAGGATCTTCTCCTCCCACAACCTCAGAGTACTGCCGGCATTCACCATGGGTGGGAATATCATCCCTCACTGCACGCTGTATACCTACCTCAGCGCACCAGTCCGGATCACCCCAGCCATACCCGCACGGACACGGATTCAACCCATCGTTAAAGATCCACTTGACCGTCTGCAGCCTCGCTTGCGACCAATGCCACAGGTGTCTCTATCCCGGTGGCGAGGACCCTTTACATCCTGTTTCTTCGGTCAGTTATTGACTATCTGTCCCCTGCCCTTAGTCAACTTCCCAGAAAAGCACTAGAGCCTCTTGATAAATTCCAGAATCGAGTCATGAGGTTCATCCTGGGGTGTCCTCTCTCCACTCGTATAGTCAACATGCAGTCTGAACTCGACCTGTCCCCACTTGTAGAGAAGATTTTTGCCAATGTAACATATTTCTCTGTCAAGTGTCTCCAGTCCCCCCATCTTGCTCCACATTTCTCTACTGTCATCAGAACATCACTCAACCCAGACGCACCCAGACTCCCACTTCGACACGGTGGTCACAACCTCGTCAATGCAGTATGCGACAATCTTCGTGGCCTTAATATTAATGTCCCCGAGGAGACAGCTGTCCCTGGCTTACCACCATGGCAGGTTCCCCTTCCTGTTGTTACATATACCCACCTCTAAAGATGCCCTTCCCCTCCTGCAGAAGCAACTAGCCCTGGAAACCATCGTCAGTGTGTCCACGTCAATCTCTGCTGCACACCACATATATGTTGATGGTTCAATGCAGGCAGACAAGAGTGCAGCGTGTGCCATGTTCTGCCCCACCATGGAGCCGTTTGTGGAGGATGAATGGCTCGGCCGCAGGCTACCCAACTCATCAAGCTCCACATTCTGCGAACTTCACGGCATCCTGCTTGCAGTAACTCTCCTTGTTCGACGAAGAGTGAATGGGATAATAATGTGTGACTCCCAGTCGGCTTTTTTCGGCAATTGTCAAGCCGATGTCATCCCGCGCCGGTGATTTTGCAGGCGGCGACATTGGTGGGGTGGTCACATGGTGCTGGCTTGATGCTCGCCAATATTTCGGTGAGCAGCATCATTAGGTGCTGAGCCGAGCCGGAGTAGTATATATTTCATCAAAACAAAAGCGAACACATGGTGTTGTCAAGATGGCCTCAAAGACTCCTAAATATTTAAAGCACTTAACCTCCTCAAGTATCTCACCATTCAAAGCCACATTCATTCTCCTACCATCCACGAGCATTTGTACATTTCATCACTTTACTCTTACTCAAATTTACTCTCAGTTTCCTTCGTTCACGTACTCTTCCGAATTCCCATACCAGTTGTCTGAATCAGCCACCAGAGCAGTATCATCCGCAAATAATAGCCGATTCACATTCCATTCTCTATCTTGAACAAGAAGCTTCTCCACAACAGCAATAGGCTTGGAAATGGGAGGGGCCCTCCGTTTCCAAGCCCATTGCCGTTGTGGAGGGGCTTACGGACCAGAGATTAACGTCTGATGCTGCGAAGCTTCAGACTTCAGTATCTGGTCCAACCAATTTTCGCTTGGCCTTTTTTCGCAATTATGAAAATTTAAATCTAACAGATGCACTGGGGAATGCACCTCAAAAAATTCATCCCCCCGACTTCCCTGGCTTTGACAAGGATACGCCTCTGACCACGGCTCTGAAAACTCCTCTAACCACCCACCTGTCAACTCCCTCATCTCAACCACCTCCTCTTTGACCTATTTCTCAAACACCAACACCAACCCTTATTTTTGTAACTGTATCTTCCTCCGGTATAACCACTTTTGAACCATATATACCACCAAAAAGTAAAACCAAACACCAACTCTCCACCCCGGCCTCTTCCTCTCCCATAACTCAGACTGTTCCCTCCTCCTCTCACCCACGCCCACGCCCATCCATTACCACTAATCACCTTCCTTTATCCATCCTCTTTGGTCCTCGCCGATGGAACAAATACTTCCATATCCCTGCTCATGCTCCATATTCAAAAAACACTTTCCAATTTCAGAAATGCATCCAAAGACAGGTGGGAAGGGTAACCTTCCACACACGACCTCACAAATCTCGCCTAGTCATTGTTGACTCAGAATCCGAAGCTGAAGTGTCATGCCGTGAGGGGGGATTCTCGATTGATTATGATTTTATATTATTTTATTTTTTGTTATGTTTAATTTTTAATGTTTACCTGTTACTTTTTATTACCACCTTCCTGGTCATGCTCTGGGGTTTATATATGATGTTATTAAGCGGGTCGGTATTTTTCTGCCACCATCTATTTTGAGGGAAATAGGAGCCCTTTCGAAAGTTGGCCACTGGTCGTTGTTGTTGTAATTTTGGTAGTAATAAATCTTAGCCACAAGGAGTCACTCTGGTTACCACTGGGGGAGACATATGTCACTAATGAAATAACTTCTAATTTGTGTATACTTATTATTTGCCAAAAGAGATTTTTGATAGATTAACAACACTAAAAAGAAAGATTACAAAAAAAAATGAGAATAAACCCAATAATGTTACACTCACTTTGGTAATCTGAGTGACACGTTCAGTTTATTTGGTACCAGAGACCTCAATAATACTATTGGCCACTCCACACGTTAAATTTCACTTCGCTTAACACACAATAATTTCGCTTAACACACAGTAATTTCGAAACCCAATCTTTTCCTGATCTTAACACTGCCTAACTTAATCTCACTTTCAGAGTTCAAAACTTGTTCCTAATCAAGACACATAATAAGAATAATATAATACTGTTCCAAATAATATCATACACTAATGGGAAACACGTCAAAAATGGGACCGGTGTGTGTGTGTGAATGTGTTGTGTGGCACTGGGATGGAACCTGTGTGGTAGGGAGAAGGACGCTGACTGAGTTAAACAATACACTTCCAACACACTCAAAAGGGATAATATATTAGCACATAACATAAATATTAACGTGAAAGGGATGTATAATGAACAATGAAACATATCTATGGGAGGAAGGGGCCATGATGTCTGAGCCGAGATGCTGCCACATAATAGATGGAAGAATTGCTATTATTAATTAATAATCAGCCTTAAAAAGGCTTTAAATGGCTTGACATATTCAAAGGGAAAATTATTGAATATATGAGAACACTGAATGACTAAGGATTTAGCAAATATTAAGAGATGTTGATGTAACATTTCAATACCGACCTATTTGGTAGGGAGAAGGACGCTGACTGAGTTAAACAATAGAGCCCGCGGGAGGCAAGGTGGCGTCTCTAGGGGTGACTCACTAAGAATTTTCTTACCTATGATTACTATAATTACAGATCATTGAGATATGATATTATTACTAACGTATACACGATTAATTTTGGTGTAGAAAAAGTGTTACTATTTAAGCTAATGAATTTGAATTCAAATACTACATGAGAAAAATTTTGATCACTTCATAACTCAGCTGGAATTTGGCGCGACGACTTTGTGTTTGGGTAAACTTGATAACATATTGCACCATCTTTCTTAATAGAAACTTGTGAAAGGAAATCTAGTTAAGTTAATTACTTTAAGATATAGAGTTTGATTTTAATTGGAAATGAATGTTACTCAAGCTAATATAAGGAAATAATTTTCTTTTCATAATAAACTGATTTAAGGAATGGTAGGTGATACTGTATAAGACAAAGATTTCGGGCATTACAGAAGCAATGCTCACTCTAAAAGACTTTGATGGGAAACCATTCCCTTTGTCCCCTGATACTCAACTCAACACTCGTACTGGTACCGTTCTCATTCCCAATGAAATCTGCCCAGACGGCGTCAGTTGGTCTGACTGTTCTCCTGAACTTACTGAACTGATTGCAGACGAACATGATATCGCTCATGTGTCCTGCTTTACCATTAATCCTCGTGGCCGTCGCAAACATCCAGTAAATATTGAAAGGATTGTATTCGAAGGACAAGATCTTCCAGACATGGTATATATAGGAGGAGCCTTCTATAAAGTTAAACCTTATATTCCTCCCAAACGTCAGTGCCTAAACTGCTGGAGATTTGGATATCCAACAAAATACTGTAGATCCACCGCACGTTGCCCTCCGCTTCAAACATGGCCTAACACTCAAAGAAGCTAGGCAAGAAGCCCGTCTCTGTGGCTTCCAACAGGTTCCTCTCTCAGCACATCTCCATTAACATCCCACAAACCACGACTAACACTGACTTTCCTCTTACTACATCCCATCCTTCTTCTTCCACTCACACCGCTCCCTCTCCCACTCCTATTGTTATTTAATCTAGCACAAATACCTCCTCCACTTATCTCACCCACCCTGTAGTTACTTCAGTGGCAGTGAATAATATTTTTTCTCTCCTAAACCCAGATACCCCAACCTCTACTCCTTCAACTTCAAACCTTATCCTCCTCGACGTCGTACTCCAGTACCTAACACCAAGCGTTGCTCCTGTGCTTCTCCTCTAAAACCTTTTACTGACTCTACTTCCTCTTTAATCACTAAAACTTCTTCCCTACAACCTCCAGCCAAGAAAATGTTTACTCCCACTCTCTCATCCCCTACTTCTCCTAGTGAGACCATCTCTGACATTGAAGCCTTCATAGCAGAACCTTTCATTGATACCTCATTCCCTTTTCCATCCTCTACCCCACCACATACCACCTTCGAGAACACCATCTGTGTTTCAGCAGAAGTTCATCAACCACCCAATAACCTTCCTTCCACTCCTATACCCCTCTCCCTACTCCCTCTCCTCCTCCTCCTCCCCCTTCTCCCCCCCTTATCCTACTCCTACGACTACTCCTATCCCATCTTCCTCTCCTCCTTCCCCATCACCCCTTTCCCATTCTTCACCTCTCACCCTCACAGCTACATCTACTAGAAAATCTCCTCTTGACTATCCTTTACCTCCTAGAGTCTCTCGTGAATCCCTGTTAAATAATTCCTCAATCCAAAATCCCTCCTGCCCAGATACTGCCCTTACTTCTGATCCCACCATCGCTCCTAATCTCACTGATCCTCTCCCTACCATTATCACAACTCGTTAATTTTCTTTCATTTATTATTCAACAATGTCCATTCTCCACTTGAATATCCGTGGTTTCCTCTCCCATAGAAATGACCTCCGCTACTTACTTTCTATCTATGAACCTCATGCTATATGCCTTCAAGAAATCTTTTTGGTTCAACCACCCACACCAATCCCTAACTACCACTTCATCCATTCTCCTCATTCTATTGCTGCTTCTTCTATTCTTATCCATCATAAGACACCATATACTTACCTCAACATTGCCACCACTATTCCTTGCACTGTGGTACGAATCTTCATTCAACGTTGGATTACTATTGTTTGTTTATTTCTCACCTTCCCATCCTATTGATTATGATAACTTCCACGACCTAATATCCCAACTTCCCTCCCCATTGATGATAGTCGGCGACTTAAATTGTCGACATACGCTATGGGGGGATTCAGTAGTGAATTCCCGTGGTCGCTCACTTGAGTGTTATCTGTCTGCCTCTAACCTTTCTATTCTCAATTCAGACCGTCCTACGCATTTTGATACAAGAACTCAATCCTGTTCTTGCTTAGATTTATCCATATGCACCCTTCCCCAAATCTGTATTTTCATTGGTCAGTTCTAAACCAATATCCTTTTATTGACCATTTCCCTATCTTACTCTCTCCCATCTCTTATGTTCCAATCTCTAATCTCCCCCGTTGGAGTTTTAAAAGAAGTGACTGGCATTCTTTCACTTCATTTTCAAATCTTACTTTACCTCCATCATCTTTCTATAGACATGCTAACTTATTTTTGTGTAATTGTCTTGAGTGCCGCATTTACTTCAATCCCCCGCACCTCCAGACCTTTTACATCCAAATGCGTTCCTTGGTGGAACCTAGACTGCACCAGAACTTTACGTGTAAAGTGTGCTGCCTGGTGTAGTTTCTGCCGAAAACACCTGGACACCTCTCAGCTTTCATTTCTTTCAAAAGATCTTCTTTTAGAAAAACTATAAACATCTCAAAAAGCAAAAGTTGGCTCAATTATGTTTCCTCTATAACATCAAACTCGCCACTTTCAGCTATATGGAGACGTATACACATTAACAATGAACACATTGCCGATCCACTACTCGTAGCTAATGAGCTAGGCTCATTTCTTTAGCAAAATCAGTAGTGGAACTCATCTCCCCTCACAATTTATTGATATTAAATTGACAGCTGAACAAAACCCGATAACCTTCTCCTTATCATCCACAGAGTCTTATAATACTTGTCAGGGCCGAGGTGACTACAAATTAATATTATCTTTTTATAGAGTTGTGGGGAAGAAAAATCATGGAGTATGATACCCCGAATATATTTACACACACACAAATAGCAAACAATAGGCTAGAAGCCAAAATAAATCACCAACGACGAACTGCTCGTAAACAATTACCAGAGGAGGAGTATGACACCCAAATAACTCCCTGTACAGCTGTTTTGAGGGTGAGATGCGTGACAGCAAAACTCGGAAACGTAGATTGCTTCTCAGACAGCAGGGAGGGTCGAATGGTGTAGGTACAGTTGAAGGGCACACTGGAAGGGAGCCCAAGTCTCCAGAAATGCCTTCGGAATGTTGAGAAACAGCAGCAGGTGGTGAGGTGTAGTCAGGTGTGAGAGCTGAGGCGTTCTGTCCTTCTCCAAGCCGGTGGCGTGGAGCTTGGCTCGGTTAGACTACCCCCCTACCCCTGTAAAAGGGGGTGGGGTAGTGGCGGGGAAGTCGGTGAACAAGCGCCGGCAGACGAGAGTGGTAGTTCAACCACTAATTAGGGGAAGACGAGGCAGGTGCAGTTCCTCACAATACTCCTTTTTCCTCCCTTGAACTAACATCAGCCCTTAAGTTCTGCCACAACACCTGTGAAGGTCTTGACGGTATCAATAACGTTATGCTTAAACACCTACCACCACTATCCTTAGTTTTCTTACTAGAAATTTTTAATAGAATCTTGATGAAAGGAGATTTTCCTGCTACATAGCGAGAAGCCCTTATAATCCCCTTCCTCAAACCAAAAGCATCTGGTAACCTCCGACAAAATTACTGGCGTATTGCTTTGACCAGCTGTTTATGAAAACTTTAAAAAAGAATGGTAAATACACGCCTAATGTAGCTCTTAGAGTCAAAAAATTTAATTTCATCTCAATTCGGATTTCGACGAGCTAGGAGTACTGCAGATCCACTTGCACACCTAGAAAATTACATATTAACAGCCTTTGCCCGTAAGCAAGCCGTCCTCGCAGTATTCTTTGACTTAGAAAAAGCTTACGATACTACATGGAAATATCATATACTCCAACAACTATCCTCCCTCAAAATTATTGGTAACATGGGTGTATTTATCCAATCTTTCCTTCATAATCGAACCTTTCGTGTCTGAGTTGCCTCAATATGAAGGTGTCCCTCAAGGTTACGTTCTTAGCACCATCCTATTTCTTATTGCCATTAACAACATCATAGCTTCATTACCAATAGGTGTAAGATCATCCCTCTATGTAGATGATCTTGCCATCTATACCTCTGGGTCCTCCCTCTCAACACTCCAACAGATTATACAATATGCTATATCAAATATTTCTTCTTGGGCCACTAATCATGGTTTCAGATTTTCAACTACTAAATCCTTTTCAATTTTCTTCACCTGCTCCCATACAGTAACTGCACCCTTGCTTTATCTCTATGAAAATCAATTAGAATCCCGCTCCTCAGGCAAATTTCTCGGCCTCATTTTTTACCATAAACTTACCTGGAAAGAGCACATTGCAACCATAAAACAAAATGCTCTCCGACGCCTCCAACTTTTAAAAACTCTTTCCCATATATCTTGGGGTGCAGATAGGAAAACACTTCTCCATCTAAATGTTTCATTAATACTCTCCACTCTTGATTATGGATGTCATATATACTCTTCAGCTTCATCCACTCTCTTAACCTCACTTGACCCAATCCATCACTTAGGATTACGCCTCGCTCTTGGCGCTTTTCATTCTTCCCCAGTGGAAAGCCTGTACGCAGAATCAGGCTTACCATCACTTTCCCGACGCCGCACTCTCCTTTCCCTCAATGAACGTGTTGACTCACTGGCCCATTCTGCTACTATATTAGGATGCCATTGTTTCTCTGAAGTCTCAACCTATGATTATTTCCATTCTTTTTGCTCCTTTCTATTTAGCCGTTGGCAATCCTTCTGGTCTGATCTCTCAAATAATAAACTTTGTGCAGTTAAACCATCTGTCTCTCCTTGGTCAGACCCAGGCAACAAGAATAGACGGTGGGAGACTGCACTTACACGATTACGTATTGGCCACACTAACCTCACTCACTTTTATCTTATGACACAATCTCCATCGACCCTTTGTATGACTTGTAATACCCTCCTTTCTGTACCCTACATTCTATTTTTATGTTCTTGTTACACTGCTGCAAGAGCTACAGCTTTCCCTCAGTTAAGTCACCTATCTCGACCTCCCCGCCTTAATGATATTCTTACAGAATCACCACATTTCCACTTAGGCAACATAATTTCCTTCCTACAACAAATACACATCCTCCATTTAATCTAATCCTATTACTATAACTAATTGCTCTTTCCCTCTCCATAATCTGCCTTACCATCACCTCTACTATGCCGTCTACCTTTTAGATTTACATAGCACCATATGACCTTAGAAATCTGGCGCTTGCTCCTTTTTGCATTAACTAACTAACTTGGAAAAAGGGGGGAGGAGTGTCATGAGCGGTGTGAGCGTGGTCAGATGTGGTCAGATGTGTTTATAGGAATCTCTGTATTTACGTAGCTAATCTATATCCCCCTGAAAGAGGGGTAGCCGAGAAAAGACATCTTTAGGGTTCAGGGAGAATTTAATCTAGGTTTGTAGTTTGTAGGAAGTTTGTAGCCTTCATAGCTCAGTGGCTAGAGCGCTGGTCTAGTAAACCAGAGGCCGGGAGTTCGATTCTCCCTGAAGGCACGTGGTGGAAATTTTTCTTATGATTAGCTTAGTGAGTTTCTTGAGAGGGCAATTAGGCAGTCCAGTCAGGGAAACTAAATATTAATAAAGGTAAGGGTAATAGTGACAAAGGACGGGGTAAAGAGAGGGAGGTATATACATGAACTTAGTGTCTTTTATACAAACAGTAGAAGTGTAATAAATAAGATAGACACACTTAGAGGTATCGCATGTGTAGAAGAGTTAGATATTATAGGTATTACAGAAACTTGGTTAGATATTGCAGGGAAACATTTCTTACCTGAAGTAGGAATAGATGGGTACACTTTTTTTCACAGGGATAGAGTAGGGAGGAGAAGGGGATTTGTAGCACTTAACGTTAGAAACACATTAAATAGCTATGTCAATACCACAATAAAAACAGAGTGGATACGGGTATGGGAATATATAATACGGAATCATTTTTGATTGACATTATTATAGGAGGGAAAAAGTTTTTGTAGGGATTATATATAGTCCTCCGGATTTAGACGAAGCAGCTAGTGCACCCCTGATGCAGAAGCTTCCAAGGGCATCTAGGTATAATAATGTGTGCATTATGGGGGACTTTAAGCTGAGCCGAGCTGGAGTAGTATATATTTCATCAAAACAAAAGCGGACACATGGTGTTGTCAAGATGGCCTCAGAGGCTCCTTAATATATAAAGCACTTAACCTGCTCAAGTATCTCACCATTAGAAGCCACATTCATTCTCCTACCATCCACGAGCCTTGAACATTTCATCACTTTACTCTTACTCAAATTTACTCTCAGTTTCCTTCGTTCACGTACTCTTCCGAATTCCCATACCAGTTGTCTGAATCAGCCACCAGAGCAGTATCATCCGCAAATAATAGCCGATTCACATTCCATTCTCTATCTTGAACAAGAAGCTTCTCCACAACAGCAATAGGCTTGGAAACGGGGGGGCCCTCCGTTTCCAAGCCCATTGCCGTTGTGGAGGGGCTTACGGACCAGAGATTGAGGTCTGATGCTGCGAAGCTTCAGACTTCAGTATCTGGTCCAACCAATTTTCGCTTGGCCTTTTTTCGCTTTCTAGCTGTGCTTCCCCTTGTTTCATCTATCTTTTCTTCTTAACCTCTCACTATCCACTTTTTCCTAAAGTGTGAGAGCCGTGCTGAGAGGATGAAAGGCTAACAAGAAGTTCAGTCATGAACGGCCTGAGGGTGCCATGGGCACAGTATACCCTCCCTTTTTCATTGCCCTTACTCTCCATGTGGGTTATGGGGAGCAGACCAATTATATTCCCCACTTAAACTCAGCTCACCATGGCCAATTATGAAAATTTAAATCTAACAGATGCACTGGGGAATGCACCTCAAAAAATTCCTCCCCCCGACTTCCCTGGCTTTGACAAGGATACGCCTCTGACCACGGCTCTGAAAACTCCTCTAACCACCCACCTGTCAACTCCCTCATCTCAACCACCTCCTCTTTGACCTATTTCTCAAACACCAACACCAACCCCTATTTTAATAACTGTATCTTCCTCCAGTATAACCACTTTTGAACCAAACCACACACTAACTCTCCACCCCGACCTCTTCTTCTCCCATAACTCAGACTGTTCCCTCCTCCTCTCACCCACGCCCACGCACATCCACTACCACTAATCACCTTCCTTTATCCATCCTCTTTGGCCCTCGCCGATGGAACAATTACTTCCATATCCCTGCTCATGCTCCATATTCAAAAAACACTTTCCAATTTCAGAAATTCATCCAAAGACAGGTGGGAAGGGTAACCTTCCACACACGACCTGAGAAATCTCGCCTAGTCATTGTTAACTCAGAATCCAAAGCTGATCACCCCACCTCTACTAATCCCACTGCTCCTATCCCTACCATTATCACAACTCGTTAATTTTCTTTCATTTATTATTCAACAATTGTCATTCTCCACTTGAATATCCGTGGTTTCCGCTCCCATAGAAATGACATCCGCTACTTACTCTCTATCTATGAACCTCATGTTATATGCCTTCAAGAAACCTTTTTGGTTCAACCACCCACACCAATCCCTAACTACCACTTCATCCATTCTCCTCATTCTATTGCTGCTTCTTCTATTCTTATGCATCATAAGACACCATATACTTACCTCAACAGTGCCACTACTATTCCTTGTACTGTGGTACGAATCTTCATTCAACGTTGGATTACTATTGTCTGTTTATTTCTCACCTTCCCATCCTATTGATTATGATAACCTCCACGACCTAATATCCCAACTTCCCTCCCCATTGATGATAGTCGACGACTTAAATTGTCGACATACGCTATGGGGGGATTCAGTAGTGAATTCCCGTGGTCGCTCACTTGAGTGTAATCTGTCTGCCTCTAACCTTTCTATTCTCAATTCAGACCGTCCTACGCATTTTGATACAAGAACTCAATCCTTTTCTTGCTTAGATTTATCCACATATTTTTGTACACTTCCCTCCAATCTGTATTTTCATTGGTCAGTTCTGGACCAATATCCTTTTAGTGACCATTTCCCTATCTTACTCTCTCCCACCTCTTATGTTCCTCTTATGTTGGTGTTTTAAAAGAAGTGACTGGCATTCTTTCACTTCATTTTCAAATCTTACTTTACCGGCCTCCATCATTTTTCTCTACCACTACAGACATGCTAACTTATTTTTGTGTAACTGTCTTGAGTGCCGCATTTACTTCAATCCCCCGCACCTCTAGACCTTTTACATCCAAATGTGTTCCTTGGTGGAACCTAGACTGAACCAGAGCTTTACGTGTAAAGCGTGCTGCCTGGTGTAGTTTTTGCCGAAAACGCAACACACCTAGACACCTCTCAGCTTTCATTTCTTTCAAAAGATCTTCTTTTAGAAAAACTATAAACATCTCAAAAAGCAAAAGTTGGCGCAACATCAAACTCGCCACTTGCAGCTATATGGAGACGTATACACATTAACAATGAACACATTGCCGATCCACTACTGGTAGCTAATGAGCTAGGCTCATTTTTTTTTAGCAAAATCAGTAGTGGATCTCATCTCCCTTCACAATTCATTGATATTAAATTGACAGCTGAACAAAACCCGATAACCTTCTCCCTATCATCCACAGAGTCTTATAATACTCCTTTTTCCTCCCTTGAACTAACATCAGCCCTTAAGTTCTGCCACAACATCTGTGAAGGTCTTGACGGTATCCATAACCTTATGCTTAAACACCTACCACCACTATCCTTAGTTTTCTTACTAGAAATTTTTAATAGAATCTGGATGAAAGGAGATTTTCCTGCTACATAGCGAGAAGCCCTTATAATCCCCTTCCTCAAACCAAAAGCATCTGGTAATCTCCGATAAAATTACTGGCGTATTGCTTTGACCAGCTGTTTATGTAAACTTTTAGAAAGAATGGTAAATATACGCCTAATGTAGCTCTTAGAGTCAAAATTTTTTTATTTCATCTCAATTCGGATTTCGACGAGCTAGGAGTACTGCAGATCCACTTGCACACCTAGAAAATTACATAATAGCAGCCTTTGCCCGTAAGCAAGCCTTCCTCGCAGTATTCTTTGACTTAGAAAAAGCTTACGATACTACCTGGAGATATCACATACTCCATCAACTATCCTCACTCAAAATTATTGGTAACATGGGTGTATTTATCCAATCTTTTCTTCATAATCGAACCTTTCGTGTCCGAGTTGCCTCAATATGAAGGTGTCCCTCAAGGATGCGTTCTTAGCACCACCCTATTTCTTATTGCCATTAACAACATCATAGCTTCATTACCAATAGGTGTAAGATCATCCCTCTATGTAGATGATCTTGCCATCTATACCTCTGAGTCCTCCCCTTCAACACTCCAACAGATTATACAATATGCTATATCAAATATTTCTTCTTGGGCCACTAATCATGGTTTCAGATTTTCAACTACTAAATCCTATTCAATTTTCTTCACCCGCTCCCATACAGTAACTGCACCCTTGCTTTATCTCTATGAAAATCAATTAGAATCCCGCTCCTAAGGCAAATTTCTAGGCCTCATTTTTTTACCATAAACTTACCTGGAAAGAGCACATTGCAACCATAAAACAAAATGCTTTCCGACGCCTCCAACTTTTAAAAACTATTTCCCATATATCTTGGGGTGCAGATAGGAAAACACTTCTTCATCTACATGTTTCCTTAATACTCTCCACTCTTGATTATGGATGTCATATATACTCTTCAGCTTCTGCCACTCTCTTAACCTCACTTGACCCAATCCATCACTTAGGATTACGCCTCGCTCTTGGCGCTTTTCATTCTTCCCCAGTGGAAAGCCACTTTCCCGACCCCGCACTCTCCTTTCCCTTCGAAGTTATGTCAGACTATACCAGTTTTCCACCTCTAAGATCACTATTCCACAAGCTCTTCAAAGTAGTTTCTCCTCCCATCCACGACTACCACGACCACTTTCTGTTCGTACGCACTCCCTTCTCTCGCACTCCCCCTTTCTTGATTTAAATGTACTCCCTTTCCATACCCATTCATTTCCACCATGGCTTATACCCACCCCCTCAATTTGCTCTTCTGCCCTTTCTAATTCTTTCAAGTCTGATACACCAACTTACATCTTACGAACCCTTTTTCTTGAACACTTTACTACTCATAATAATTGCACCTCAGTATATACTGATGGTTCTAAATCCCAATATGGCTCTGGTTTTGCCGTTCTGTTCCCCTCTCAATACTTCCAGTTCCAATTACCAAGAGTAGCCAGTGTTCTTACGACTGAGCTATATGCTATTCTCTTTGCTTTAAGAAAGCTCCTTTCCTACCCATCTTCATCCTTTGTAATTTATACAGATTCTTAAAATTCCTTCTCCCTTATACGTTCCCTCTATACTATTCACCCTTTAGTTCATGAAATCCAAGAGTGGCTATTTCGCCTCTATGCTTGTAAAAAGTTTTCTGTTTTTGTTGGGTTCCGAGCCATGCTGGTATTACCGGCAATGAACGTGTTGACTCACTGGCCCATTCTGCTACTATATTAGGATGCCATTGTTTCTCTGAAGTCCCAACCTATGATTATTTCCATTCTTTTTGCTCCTTTCTATTTAGCCGTTGGCAATCCTTCTGGTCTGATCTCTCAAATAATAAACATTGTGGTGTTAAACCATCTGTCTCTCCTTGGTCAGACCCAGGCAACAAGAATAGACGGTGGGAGACTGCACTTACACGATTACGTATTGGCCACACTAACCTCACTCACTCTTTTCTTATGACACAATCTCCACCGACCCTTTGTATGACTTGTAATACCCTCCTCTCTGTACCCTACATTCTATTTTTCTGTTCTTGTTACACTGCTGCAAGAGCTACAGCTTTCCCTCAGTTAAGTCACCTATCTCGACCTCCCCGCCTTAATGATATTCTTACAGAATCACCACATTTCCACTTAGGCAACATAATTTCCTTCCTACAACAAATACACATCCTCCATTTAATCTAATCCTATGACTATAACTAATTGCTCTTTCCCTCCCCATAATCTGCCTTACCATCACCTCTACTATGCCGTCTACCTTTTAGATTAACATAGCACCATATAACCTTAGATGTCTGGCGCTTGCTCCTTTTTGCATTAACTAACTAACTCGGAAACGGGGGGAGGAGCATCATGAGCGGTGTGAGCGTGGTCAGATGTGGTCAGATGTGTTTATAGGAATCTCTGTATTTACGTAGCTAACCTATATCCCCCTTAAAGGGGGGTAGCAGAGAAAAGACATCTTTAGGGTTCGGGGAGAATTTAATCTAGGTTTGTAGTTTGTAGTAAGTTTGTAGCCTTCATAGCTCAGTGGCTAGAGCGCTGGTCTAGTAAACCAGAGGCCGGGAGTTCGATTCTCCCTGAAGGCACGTGGTGGGAATTTTTCTTATGATTAGCTTAGTGAGTGTCTTGAGAGGGCAGTTAGGCAGTCCTGTCAGGGAAACTAAATATTAATAGAAGTAAGGGTAATAGTGACAAAGGACGGGGTAAAGAGAGGGAGGTACATACATGAACTTAGTGTCTTTTATTCAAACAGTAGAAGTGTAATAAATAAGATAGACACACTTAGAGGTATCGCATGTGTAGAAGAGTTAGATATTATAGGTATTACAGAAACTTTGTTAGATATTGCAGGCAAACATTTCTTACCTGAAGTAGGAATAGATGGGTACACTTTTTTTTCACAGGGATAGAGTAGGGAGGAGAATGGGAGGTGTAGCACTTTACGTTAAAAACACATTAAATAGCTATGTCAATACCACAATAAAAACAGATAGGAATACGGAATCATTATGGATTGCCATTTTTATAGGAGGGAAAAAGTTTTTGTAGGGATTATATATAGGCCTCCAGATTTAGACGAAGCAGCTAGTGCACCCCTGATGCAGGAGCTTGCAACGGCATCTAGGTATAATAATGTGTGCATTATGGGGGACTTTAATTATAGGAGAATAGACTGGGATAGTATGACAGGAGACGGGAGCTCGGAGGAATTCTTAAATGTCGTCCAGGATGATTTTTTCATACAACTTGTAAGGGAACCAACGCGACAGGGAAATATTTTAGATATGGTCTTCACAAATAATGAAACTTTGGTCAGTCAGGTTGAGATAGGAGCGAGATTTGATGTTAGTGACCACCATGAAATTAGATTCAAGATTAATGCAAAGAGGGAGGTAGAACAAAACACTGCTTTAGTACCAGATTTTAGAAAAGCCAATTACCAGGGCCTCAGACACCACCTGCAGAGTATAGATTGGGAGGGAATAGGAGTAGGCAGAGAGGAGGATCAAAACATTGAGGTAGAACTGCATTATAATAGCATAGTTAGGGAAATTCATACAGGGCATGAACAGTATATACCTAAGAGGAGGATTAGGTCAAATAGAAATGATCCAAAATGGATGAATAGCAGCATTAGAAGGGAAATTGGATTAAAAAGGGAACTCTATAGGAAAATTAAAAGGGGAGAAGTACAGGTAGTAGGGCAGTATAATGACCTAGCTAGGAAAGTTAAAAAGGATATTAGGACTGCAAAGAGGAATTATGAGGTTAGGATAGCTAGAGATGTCCAGAAGGATCCAAAGGGATTCTATCAGCTGTACAAAGCTAAAACAAAGGAAAGTATAGGACCTCTTAAAGGAATGGATGGCAGCTTGATAGAAAATGGTGAGGAAATTAGTAAGGAATTAAATAAATACTTCTTGTCCGTTTTTTCTCAGGAAGAGTCGGGTAGGGAACTGGAGCCAGTACAGATCTTTAGGGGACAAGAGGTTGATAAATTAAGCGAAATAGTCATAAGTAGGGAAGTAGTTAGCAAGGAAATAGATAGACTTAAAAAGACTAAATCTCCAGGGCTGGACGACAATTTTCCAAGGATTCTTAGGGAATGTAGAGAAGAACTCGTTTAACCCATTGCGATGATTTTTAGAAAATCCCTAGACACAGGAGTAGTTCCCAGGCTATGGAGGCAGGCAAATGTAGTTCCTATATTCAAGAAAGGAGATAAGGCAGAAAGTAGTAACTACCGCCCAATCAGTTTAACATCAGTGGTAGGCAAGATGTTAGAAGCTATCATAGCAAGGGCAATTAGAAAACATTTAGATGAACACAAGGTAATTAGACATAGTCAACATGGTTTTAGCAAGGGGAAGTCATGCCTGAAAAATTTATTATCCTTCTATAGGAAAGTATTTGAAACCATAGATAAGGGGGACGAGTATGATATAGTTTATTTGGACTTCAATAAAGCCTTTGACAGAGTACCCCATAGGAGACTGTTAAGTAAAGTCAAGGCTCATGGCATAGGTGGGAAGGTACTAGAATCCATTAGGGGATGGCTTACTAGTAGGGAACAGAGGGTACAGATTAATGGGAAGAAATCAGAATGGGGTAATGTCACTAGTGGGGTACCATAGGGATCAGTACTAGAACCATTGTTATTCATAATCTATATAAATGACTTAGAGACAGGAATAAACAGTGATATCAGTAAATTTGCCGATGACACAATGATAGGAAGACCGGTAAAGAATTTAGATGATGCTAGGATGCTGCAGGATGACTTAAATAGGCTGTACGAGTGGTCAGAGAATTGGCAGATGCAGTTTAATGTTAACAAGTGTAGCACTATAAGCGTAGGTAAAGGTAATAGGCCTGTAGACTACACATTAAATGACAATACCTTAGGAGGGTCATATAGTGTGAGGGACTTAGGAGTTCAAATAAGCAGTGACTTGTGCCCCAGGGAACAGTGTATTATAGCTAGAAATAGGGCCAACAAGATACTGGGATTTATTAGTAGGTGTGTGAAAAATAGGAGTTCTGAGGTCATTCTGAGGTTGTATTTAGCGCTAGTTAAACCCCACCTAAATTATGCAGCTCAATTTTGGTCCCCTCATTATAGAAAGGATATAGGCTCCTTGGAGGCAGTCCAGAGAAGAATGACCAAGATGATTCAGGGGCTGAGAAATTTACCCTACACAGATAGGTTAAAACGTCTTAATCTCCACTCCCTAGAGAGAAAGAGGGCAAGAGGGGATATGATTGAGGTTTTCAAATGGGTAAAAGGAATTAATAAGGGAAACATTGATCAGGTTTTAGAATTTAGTAGTCAGGATAGGACACGTGGAAATGGGTACAAGCTAGAAAAACTTAGATTCAGGACAGACATAGGTAGATATTGGTTCACTAACAGAGTCGTGAATGATTGGAATAGGCTGGGTAGACATGTAGTAAGTGCTGAGTCAATAGGTAGCCTTAAAAGACTGTTGAATCAGAGTATGGATAGGGATGACAGGTGGGATGGCTAAATATTGGATTATTCCAAGGGTGAGGGACAAGGAGCTGCCTCGTGTAGGTCATTAACTGGTTTCTTGCAGTCTCCTCATTTCTTATGTTCTTAATCTCCCCTCCCTCTTTACACCTTGTTTCAAAGTATTAAGAGGAAGAAACAATGCATAGTTTGGGTACCCCAGCTTTCTTGCTCCATCCCTATTAATAGCCATTTACAACACAGAGAAGAATATATTGGCAGTGTTCTTCTAACTTGGCTGTTGATGTTCAACTAAGCCGGGTGCCCCTACTAAAAGGTAAATTTATAGGAAGTTACATCTCACCAAAATTATGGGTATAAAAATATCATATCGTGTATGTATTTATATTTTCTTAAAAAGTTAAAATGCTTTGTTTGTAAGGCACATTTTAGACCCTGAACACTAAGAAATAAGCAAGCCATTGTCACCATTACATGGAAATATTTGTGAAAATACACTTCAAAATAATTTGTAGCTCATCTATAAATAAAAATCCGTAAATCTGACAAAATCATTCATATGTACAGGAAGTACTAATTTTGCGATAGCAATGCGTTCCTTGAAACCCTATCGTAAACCGAAATAGCATATACCGAACCCATTTTTACATGTATTAGATAGGTATGCGTTCCAGCACATTGCCAAAGTCACTCCTTCAGGTTCAGATACATACATAAAGACATACCTTAGTGTAAAAATAAACAAATTGAATGTAAATAATAAAGAAAATAAAGAAAAGAATAAAGAAAAGAATATAATTATGCAATCATCTGATCAGCTGATGCGGGCGACGTAGGCGGTGAGGCGGAGGTCGAGGGTGATGCGGGCGATTCAAAACCTGAAGTTGATTGCTCTGTTGAAGTGGATGGTCCAGCTGATGTTGATGGGGTGGCATGTTTGAAGAACGTCGAGATCGTGGACTGTTTGGCACAAGGTTCCACTGTGTTTGTAATGGTGGCGCGGGAATGACTAGTTGTCGGATTTGGCCGCATGTAGCGTAGCGGCGTAGTGGTGCTGCATGCGCCACCACG
>JAPQNM010000017.1:1716678-1734178 GCA_029783475.1 Metacarcinus magister | reverse complement strand
AAGCATGAAAATAGCGGTAGAAAAGATATAAAGATGCAACATTGCGTCAGTGACTTAAAGAATCAAGACAGTCAGTTAGAGGAGGACAGTTGATGAGACCAAAAGCTTTAGATTCAACCCTGTTTAATAAAACTGTGTGAGTTGAACCTCCCCAGACACAAGAACCATACTCCATACATGGGCGGATAAGGCCCCTGTACAGAGCAAGTAGCTGCAAGGGAGAGAAAAATGGATGCAGATGCCATAGGACACCTAACTTCTTGGAAGCTGATTTAGCAAGAGTAGAGATACAAAATTACCAGTTTAGATTTTTAGTAAAGGATAGACCGAGTGTGTTTAATGCAGAGGAGAGGGCAGTTGAGTGTTATTGAAGAAGAGTGTATAGTTATCTGGAAGGTTATGTAGAGTAGATAGTTGTTGAAATTGAGTTTTTGAGGCATTGAACAGAACCAGGTTTGCTCTGCCCCAATCAGAAACTAGTGAAAGATCAAAAGTTAGGCGTCCTTTAACATCTCGCCTTGAATCACTTAATTCTTGTAGGGTTGATCACCCCCAATTAAACGCATAAAGCGAAGGGTAACTGTGGTAACAAAGGGGGGCCAAAAATCAAACAGAAGCATGACTGAGGTAAGCATGTACTGACCTAGCTTGGTCCTGATCAGCACCTCCTTAGCTGGGGTCTTGCACAGCAGGTGTTTCAATGTGTCTACCTTCAGCTCAGTGGAAACATCAGTCCGCTCCAGCACAACCCTTGCCCTCTCCATCTCCTCCACCACCACCACGCCCTGCAACATACAGGCACCTTTAACATACAACTTGCTACATCATCTTCAGAGTTATCTGATGCATTTGAATGGAATTTTGTATTCAGTAGCAAAGCTGAAAATGACTTGGTTATTCAGAGTCAGTAAAAAATACATAAGAAGGGCTTATACTGACTGGTATTCCTGCAATGTAACTCCACACTTTTATTTTAGCAGTTATATTAATAAAGCATTTTCTTATCACACCAGCAAAGCAATAAGGCACAGTTTGCCCATCACTAATCCTTAGGACTGCTGGATTATCAAAATTTTTGGATTATTGATGTTTTGTCCCCTGACTCTATATATGCTGTATATATTGTAACAGAAAATTACTACAGTTCTTTAAAGAAAGAAAAATAAACACAAATGAAGGCAAATTAAATTTTAATGCTAAAGAACTTAATAAAATTGTTATACAGAATTCTAATTCAATACTATACCATAAAAAAAAAAAGAGTTAAATAGCAGATAGGCTGTCAGGATTATCATCTTCATCAGTGACCGTAACAGCATCCTCAGCAACAGGATTAAAAAGGTTAAAGAATCCCCCCAAACTAGGCATCTATAGGCCATAGGGGAGGCGGTGGTACAGTGGTCTAGCGCTCTGGTATGCGAGCCTAGGGTCCCGGGTTCAAATCCCTGTTATACGCTGACCACTTTTCATTCTTTGATATCACCGTCGAGTGGCCAAAGACTACCCAAATTGCTGCCATACTGTCTTCAGACGGGACTTACAACGTTTATATGCGTCTGAGGCTGTAGCAGTGATTAGCCTCGCACGTTCTCAACATATTCAAGAGAGAACGTAAACATTTGAGGCATCACTATAAAAATCTGAAAACCTACATCAAATAACAGGCGAGGCAAGTCCATCTGTGCCTCAATAAGCCTACTGGCGCCAATGGTTAATGATATATATATTTTTTTAAATATATAGTTCTGCTAGGGTAATTAACGAGAGCGCTACCTCTCTCACCAAGAAACTGCCATGAGCCAGGATTGAACTTGCAACCTTTAGGTCACGAGCCGAGCACTGTACCACAGAGCCATCCGGCCCCCCTCAGCAACAGGAACAACAGCTTTTAACTCGTGGAGGAAATGTTGATGCTGGTGACAACACATCTGGTTGACTTGAAGTTGATGGCAGTGGATTATCAAGTGTGGACACTACTGTTGCATCTTGTTCTGCATGCTCCTTAGCTATTTTCTTAAAATATATCTTGCAGTGTCAGTTGCTTCATATATTTGAGCCTTTTTTTTGATAAGTTTATCTTGGAGCAAGTAAACATTCATGATTTCTTGTTCACTTATAAAACTTTGTTGCTCTAGTCCACCCAACAGTTCAGTTGTCAACTTAATCAACCTATCAACATAGATTTGTTCTCTCACATCTTCCTCATTGCCTTCACTGTTTTCTTCTTCACTGTCATTTTTCCTTGGACTTACAAACATATGTACAATTTCAGAATCAGTGTAATGATGAATTGTAGTCACATTATCATAGGCATTCAGCCATTCCGTTACAGCATCTTCATTCATCCTTGATGCAAGCTCCTTGGCAGCAGGATTAGTTACATCCTTAGCGTAAGCAAAAAGTTCCTGTATAAGCTGTTTTTCTTAAGCAGATTTTAACAATTACAGCAAATAAATGAAAAGGAATACCTGTTTGCTACAGCTGATTCTGGGTACAGCCCCATCCAAACATAAACGGCGCCTCTCAAAAACAGTGGCGCTCCAACCCGGGATATTTGAGTCTCTCTCTCTCTCTCTCTTTTTCCACTGAGGTGGCAACTGCTGAGATAAAAGGCACCTCTTGAAAATGGTAACGAGGGGCATGGCAAGTTGTGTGGTGCAATTTTTCAATATATGAGGACTGATGTTATCCAGCGCTTTCTTGGGACCAACTCGCTGAAGTTGAAGTAGCACCCACCTCCTCCATGGTGATGGTGATGTTCCCTAGTGTTTCCTTGGTGAGGGTAGGGACTGCAAGAGGTGCATGTTCAGGGTCAGCAACTGTCATCTTGGTGAAGTGAGCAACCAATAATTGTGCCTTACCTGGTCACATGTGACAACAGAGCCATCAGGCAATGACAGTGGTGGGATGCTGTCCTCAAGAGAAAAGCTCTGTTGTACCTTGATGCTGCTCCACCACTCCTTATTACCCACTGACTGGCCTGTAAATTTCAGTTTGAGGTTTGAGGATTTGTCCAGTTTTTGCTTCAGTTGATGTACATTCTTTGCCATTATCACCTCTTCCTTGAGTCCATTCCAAGTACCTATACTTCTTTGGGGAAAACTGTACTTTTTTGTGTCGTTCAAGCAAATTCCTTTTTGCAATTTCTTTTCTTCTCAATATTAGGTCTTATCTATCTGTTTCCTCCAGGTTGTTCATATATTTATATATTGTGATTAAGTCTCCTCTTACTCTTCTTTAGTTTAGTGTTGTTAATGTATTTCTTTTATTTCATTTTTCTTTCATATGTTAGGTCTTCCAATTCTGGCAAGCTGCAGTTAAATAAGCGTAATCAAAACTAACCTAACTAAACCTAACTCAACCAAACCTAGCTAAACCTAACTAAACCTAACCAAACTTAACTAAACCTAACCTAACCTATCATAACCTAATGTATCCTAAGCTAAGCTAAACAAAGCTTAGGTTAGGCTTGGTTCAGTTAAGTTTACTTAGGTTTGGTTAGGTCTGGTTACGTTTAGTTAGGTTCGGTTAAGTTTAGTTAGGTTTGGTTTGGTTAGTTTTGATTAGGCTTATTTAACTGCAGCTATGGGAAGGTTATGCTAACAAAGCTATTTTTTTCTGATAAATTTTAATGATTTTGAATTAATCTGATGTTTCTTGTTATGCCATGCAGCCATCCATTTAATGAGGGAATAAAAATAATTCATATTTTTTTCTGTAATTCAGCGGTAAACTGTAGTATTGAGAAACTACCGTATTTCCCGCCATACAAGACACACCGGAGTATGAGAAACACCAATGATTTGGCAAGGAATATTTAAGAAATAATAGTTGGCTCAGGCAGCTTGCAGGGGTAAGTCGTGCTTTTTCCGAGCTTCAAAATTTAGTGAGGTCAAGGCAAGATGGCGGAGAGTAACTTGTTAATTGAGCTGAAGCAGCTTCGTAAACTTGTGGAGAGTTTGCAAGGTCTCCCTACTCTAGTAGTAGCCCTCACTCAAGAGAACGCAGAGTTGAGGGTGCTTTTGGGAGCCTGTGGAGTCGCTGCATCACCAGACAGGCCTCGCCGACAGGAGGCATGGACAGTGGTCAGAAGTACAGGGAGAGGACGTAGGAGATCCCCAACTCCCCACCCTATGACCAGGAACAGCTTTGCTGTCCTGCAGGATGAATGCGAGGATGGAGAGTGTTCTGGCAGGAGAGGGTGTCGCACCCACTGTCTGCATTGGTGTGGATGAGAACATAGGCAGGGAGACAGGAGCTCTTTAGGAGGTACTGGGAGGCCCTGGGTAGGATTAGGGACCTTGGTGGCACCCTTGTAGTGTGTGGAATCTTGCCTCGCAGGGCCGTGGGTTTAAGATGGAGGTCTGACGCTTTTGCAATGAACTGCATGTTGGCCGATGGTTGTTCGTAAACAACTGGATCCGATTCTACGGTAAAGACCACCTATATGCTAGAGACGGTGTGCACCTCTCTCCTCGAGAGGTTGGGGTGTTGGCAAGAAGATTGGAGAGTGAGTACTATTTATTGGATTTAAGAACATCAGAAGTGTTCTGGGCATCACATGAAATTATGAATTTTCTATTTTCCGAATTTGATTTACCTATATCTACTCCACCTAAGGTCTATCTATTTCCTATGTTGTGTCTACCTACGTGAAGTGTACTACACATGTTATTATTAAAATTCATCTGCCATTTGACCACCCACTCATGCATTCTGTTTAGATCACCCTGTAATACAATAACTTCTCGATCTGAACTAATTTGTCTCCCTATCTTAGTATCATCCACAAATTTACTAATTTTGCTACTAATCCCAGAATCCAAATAATTTATATAGATAATGAAAAGTAATGGGCCAAGTACGGACCCCTGGGGGACTCCACTATTTACTGTACCCCAATTAGATTTCTTACCGTTTATCTGAACCCTTTGTTCCCTACCACTAAGTCACGCTTTAATCCAATTATAGACCTTACCATCTATTCCATGAGCCTTTACTTTTGTCTTTGGTGAGGCACCCTGTCAAATGTCTTGCTGAAATTTAGACATATTACATCATAGTTTAAGCTTTTATCTGCTGTCTCATAGATAAAAGATTAGTGAGACACGATTTACCCTTAGTGAACCCATGCTGAGAGCCAGTGATTAATTCATGTAGCTCTAGATGCTGTCGTACTTTCTTGGAAATAATACTCTAACATTTTACCTATTACTGATGTCAGACTAATTGGACAGTAACTACTCATCACGATTTTATCACCCTTTCTGAATATTGGAATAACGTTCGTCTGTCTCCTGAGGCTATTGATTTGATAAATATATCTGTTAGTGCTACACTAATTGTGTTCTTACACTCCTTTAATACGCGAGGAAATACTTCATCTACTCCCGGTGATTTATTAATCCTAAGCTTATCTATCTCTTGGATTACCTGCTGACTTGTTATGTTAATGTTCGTTAATCTTTCGTATTCCCTCCCCCTGAACACTTGGTCTGCATCAGGTAACGTTATTAAGTTCTCATGCGTAAATACTGATAAGAAATAATCGTTTAAGGCTTCGCTCATATCTTCACTATTATCTATCATTTCATCATCCTTTTTTAGTGCGCCTATTCTATCCTTATTTTTAGTTTTGTGTATTTAGAAAAATCCCTTAGGGTCACTTTTGGCATTTCTAGTTACTCTCCTTTTGTATTCTCTTTTTGCTTTTCTAGTGTCTTTTCTAACTAACCTGGTTAATGTAGTGTATCTCTCTTTTAAATCAGTTTCCCCCCTTTTAAATTTTTTGTAGATTCCTCTTTTCATCCCTATCAAGTGTCATCCACTTCGGATCATTTCTATTTGACCTTATATTTCTGTTGGGGATCAACATTTTTTGTCCTATCAACAACTCACTAACTAATTCGTTATACTCATCCTCCACACTATTCTGCCTGTCATTATCTGACCACTTCCTGTCATTCACCTCCCCCTCCATATGAACCTGATCCGAATAATGGACCTCACCTCCTTTGTGTGGGCAAAGAGTTGGAGTCTGACCTGACCACACCCTACTTAATCCCTGTTACTGCTGCGAGACAGTGTTCACACCTCTTTTAAAACATATTTCTTGGTGATCTGCTGCCTAGTTTCCCACCTATTTCCATATTGCTGACCAAGTTATATCAATTTGTTATAACTAAATCCAGTATGCTATAATTTCTTGTGGGCTCACTCACTATCTGCTTAAAAGAAAATTATCTTGTATTATATCAATGAAATCATCCGATTTGTGATTTCTAGCGATATTAATACAATCTACATTTTTGTAATTAAAACCCCCTATAATACACACATTTCTATACTTAGCTGCTGCAATAGTTTCCTGAAACAATAGCATAGATGTCTCTCTGGATAGATTAGGTGGTCTATAGAAATTACCTATGATTTGCTTCTCCTTCTTGTTAATAAGTTCTACCCATATTGATTCGCTGTTGACATCCGATTTCACTTCTGTGCTAACATAACTAGTTATCATGTTCTTTACATAGATCGCTACCCGTCCTCCTACCCTGCCTATTCTATCTTTATAATATACATTGTACCCGTTTATTTAAAATTTTGTTGCAAAGTTTTATACTGCCGAATCTAATCATGTTTTTGTGATAGCAATAACACCAAAATTTTCTACACTCACAAGTCCTCTCAATAAATCAATCTGGTTTCTAATACTACAGCTATTTGTGTAGTATACTCTAATATCATTAACCCTTTCATCTATTCTATCTGGGTTTCACACCCTTACTGTCTTTCCTCCTGTTCTTACCAATAGTACTCCCACCTCTATCATCAAACTTGCTGGCCTCTTTCACACCTTCCTGGTCTCTAAAAAAAAAAACCTTGGCCCTTATCTCACTCTCCAATCTTCATGCCAACACCACAACCTCTTGAGGAGAGAGGTGCACACCGTCTCTAGCATATAGGTGGTCTTTAGCGTAGAATCGGATCCAGTTGTTTACGAACAACCATCCGCCAACATGCAGTTCATTACAAAAGCGTCAGACCTCCATCTTAAACCCGCTTTGCTGCAGGACAGCAAAGCCGTTCCTGGTCATACGGTGGGGAGTTGGGGATCTCCTACGTCCTCTCCCTGTACTTCTGACCACTGTCCATGCCTCCTGTCGGCGAGGCCTGTCTGGTGATGCAGCGACTCCACAGGCTCCCAAAAGCACCCTCAACTCTGCGTTCTCTTGAGTGAGGGCTACTACTAGAGTAGGGAGACCTTGCAAACTCTCCACAAGTTTACGAAGCTGCTTCAGCTCAACTAACAAGTCACTCTCCGCCATCTTGCCTTGACCTCACTAAATTTTGAAGCTCGGAAAAAGCACGACTTACCCCTGCGAGCTGCCTGAGCCAACTATTATTTCTTAAATATTCCTTGCCAAATCATTGGTGTTTCTCATACTCCGGTGTGTCTTGTATGGCGGGAAATATGGTAGTTTCTCAATACTACAGTTTACCGCTGAATTACAGAAAAAAATATGAATTATTTTTATTCCCTCATTAAATGGATGGCTGCATGGCATAACAAGAAACATCAGATTAATTCAAAATCATTAAAATCTATCAGAAAAAAATAGCTTTGTTAGCATAACCTTCTCATAGCTGCAGTTAAGTAAGCCTAATCAAAACTAACCAAACCAAACCTAACTAAACCTAACCGAACCTAACTAAACGTAACCAGACCTAACCAAACTTAAGTAAACTTAACTGAACCAAGCCTAACCTAAGTTTTGGTTAGCTTAGCTAAGGATACATTAGGTTATGATAGGTTAGGTTAGGTTTAGTTAGGTTTGGTTAGGTTTAGTTAGGTTTAGTTAGGTTTGGTTGGGTTAGTTTTGATTAAGCTTATTTAACTGCAGCTCTGGGAAGGTTATGCGGTAAAAATTTGTAAGACGACCCATTCGATATCTCTTTACCTTTATATTGCACTGCAAATTCAACCTCAGAAACTTGTTCAGATCACCTCAAACAGTTATGCCGCTGAATTACAGAAAAAAATACTTTTTTTTTTTTTTTTTTTTTTTTTACGTTAGGTTTAGTTACGTTTAGTTAGGTTAAGTTAGGTTGTTATGTTATGTTATGTTAATTTAGAAGCTATCAAATGTTTTTTATGACAAAAAGTAGGGTGTTGTGCGAGGTGCAGATGCCATTTTCTTTTGTAGCCACTCACCATTCTGGTGAAGATGTAAAAATTTCCCGAAAAAAGTTGCTTTGTTAGCATAACCTTCCCAGAGCTGTAGTTAAATAAGCCTGACCAAAACTAACCCAACAAATCTAACTAAACCTAATTTTTTTTGTAATTCAGCGGCATAACTGTTTGAGGTGATCTGAACAAGTATCTGAGGTTGAAATATCGAATGGGTCGTCTTACGAATCTTTACTGGTTATGCGAACAAAATAATTTTTTTCTTATTGATTTTGATGTTCCTTAATTAATCTGATTTTTTGGTGGCAATTTTTATCTTCCATTTATTGAGGGAAAAAAAGAATCACATTTTTTTTCTGTAATTCAGCGGCATAACTGTTTGAGGCGACCTGAACAAGCTTCTGAAGTTGAATTTGCAGTGCATTATAAAGGTAAAGAGATATCGAGTGCGTAAAGAAACAAATTTTTACCAAAGCCTATGTAGCCGAACCTAACCTAACCGAACCTAACCATAACCTAACCTAACCATAACCTAACCTAACCTAACCAACTTTACATAACATAACATACATAAGGTAACTTCAATGACGCTTTGCGAAGTAAATAATGACGAACACCGCCTGAAACCTTCACAAATGTGTTGAGTACACTATGTTTTACTACTAGTACTACTACTAGGTTTTGTTTAGAGGTCTATGCCTCACAGCCATGGTGGACCACCGCTGCACCACTGTGGTGCCCGACCACAGCAGTTCCTCCCCAGTTCCCCCAGCTTAAGCATCACGATCTGCCGACCAAGCGAATGCAAGGCCAGCACGCTACCACTGTACTAGCCAGGAGGCTAGTATTCATATCGATATCGTCCGAGTAGTAGTTATGCCGATTTCCCTCTGGTAAATCTTACTAATAGCATCTCCTCACGGATCACCAAAATATCGACATAGGTGATAAGGTATGTAATGTACAACACGTTTATGGTGGTTTTATTTGGGGGGACGGCCTTAGTTTGGCCACAGAGGCTCTTTAAAAATCTGGTAGGTGCCTCAAATTCTAAGTCCACACAGATGTTGAGTTATGGTTAGGTTACGTGTTAGGTTAGTCGTTATGGTTAGGTTAGGTTAGGTTAGGTTCGGTTCAATTAGGTCCGGTTATATAAGATTTTTACATTTTATTACCCAAAAGTTAGGGTTCTCAACCTTAGATTTTTTTCTGGATTTGGGTAATAAAATGTAAAAATCTTATATAACCGAACCTAACTGAACCGAACCGAACCTAACCATAACATAAACGTAACCTAACCTAACAACCTTAACCTAACCATAACTCAACATCTGTGTGGACTTAGAATTTGAGGCACCTACCAGATTTTTAAAGAGCCTCTGTGGCCAAACTAAGGCCGTCCCCCAAACCTGTGTCAATATTTTGGTGATCCGGGAGGAGATGCTATTGGTAAGATTTACCTTACCTTTTTTTTATTATATATACACCATACATACCCTCCTAACCAACAATCCCGACTAGGTGAAAACAATTTCAACCAGCCCATTACCTTGAGGGACTCCAGCGTGGCCTGCCTTAAGACCCCATTATTCTTGGTGGGGCTGACGGGTGGAGACACCTTGGAAGAGCGGACCACAAACCTATCCATGGTCGCTTGTGACTTGCCATTTCTCTTCATCGTCATAGGGGTCTTGTTGATAGTTTTATTATTCAAAACTGATCTAGATACAACGCAGGATCAGAGTGCAGGCACACGAGCTGCGATGGTAGATGACAGGTGACTAAAATATTTTCAGGTAGGCGGCAGTCTTGCCTTCAACTTTATCCTTTAACCTGATGTAGGAATATGTAAACCTTAAATCCTTGACATTTCTTGTGTGGAACAGTATAAAGTTCTTTCTTGGTCTTGATCTTGATTTGTATGGTTTCTTTCAAAGATAATGATCAAGATCAACAGGTGGTATCGGTGTGTTTGCCCTACACTCGGATCATTCAGACGAGTATTGTTACTGCATACTGTTGGTTTTGCCTTTGCAACAGCACCTCCTTTGGTTAACTTATGTTTCGTGTGCTACGTATCACTCCTTTATGTTTGTGACCCTTATTTTCCACATTTTATGTAAGGATTCTCTTTTCTGTTGAATGTTTTCTTTTTGCTTACCTAGTGATAACAAAAGAGGCAAGGGAGCCTATGGGTTCGTAAGAACCTAAGAGGTACCTCTTCTCGTTACATTTTGAACGTGCCGGTCGAAACGGTTTTTAAAGGTATTGATACTCCTGCTGTTAATGACCTCTTCTGGCAGACTGTTCCACTCATTAATAATTCTTGATGAAAAGAACATGTTCCTTTTCGTGGTGCGGTGTCTGGGTTTCTCAAGTTTAAGGCTGTGTCCCCTGGTGTCTGGCCTAGCTTCATCGGTGTTCAATTTGAGGAAGCCTTCCTGGCCCCCTCACTTTGTCAAAACCCTTTAGGAACTTGAAGGTTTCTATCATATCACCTCTTCTGCGTCTTGCCTCTAAGGTGGTGAGACACAGGCTGGATAAACGATCATCGTAGGACAGGTGGGTGAGTGAGGGAATAAGCTTGGTGGCTCTTCTTTGTACACTCTCCAGTACGTTATTGTCCCTCCTGGTGTAAGGGGACCAAGCTTGAACCGCAAATTCCAGCCGTGGACGTACCATTGATGTGTACAAAGGGAGCAACACCTCTTTTTCTAGGCAGGTGAAGGTCTTTTTAATCCTCCCCAGCACAGAGTTGGCAGATGCTGCTGCCTTTGCTACCTGGGCAGTGGGCTTCAGGTCTGGGGTTACCAGGACTCCAAGGTCTTTTTCTTTATGTGACTCAGTTAAGTTGGTGGAGCCAAGGTGGTACTGGTGGCTAGTGTTGGTTCTGCCTATGTGCATCACTTTACACTTATCTTCGTTAAACTGCAGTAGCCACCTGTTACTCCATTCGTGGAGCTTGTCCAGGTCTTTTTGCAGGATGGTTCTGTCGTTGGGCTCCTTAATTGATCCTCCTGTACAGCTTGGCGTCATCAGCAAGCATCTTTCCACTGGACTGGACTTCATCGAGAAGGTCGTTTACGAAGGTAAGGAACAGAGTTGGTCCAAGTACGCTGCCCTGTGGGACACCACTCCACACTCGCCTCCAGAATGAAAAAGTTCCTCTGACTGCCACCCTCTGTTCCCTGTCTTTCAGAAAGTTTTTGATCCACAGCCCCACTTGTCCTTCAATTCCGGCCTGTTTGAGTTTGGCTAGGAGCCATTTGTGGGGCACTGTGTCAAAGGCCTTTCTGCAGTCTAAGTACACTGCATCCACACAGTCTCCTTCGTCGAGAGCATCTTCCATTCTTTAAAAGCACTGGGTGGACGCTTTCTGACCCAGGGGCAGATGGCACCTTCAAGTTCATGAGATGCTCCCTTACATCATCTTCTGTCACTGCATAAGTTGTGAGTTTCACTCCATTAAACTCCTTGGTGGTAGGTATTGGCTGGTTGTCATCCCTCACAAACACTTTTTTCAAATTCCTTATTTAAGAGTTCACAGGTCTCAGACAGGGAGACAGTGATATTGTGCCGTCCTCTCCTCTCAGTGCTATCACCTCCTCCTTTATACTAGTCTTGCTCCTGACGTATGCATGGAAGGCTCTAGGGTTCACCTTGGACTCTCTGGCAAGACTAAGTTCAAAGGAGTGTTTTGCCTTAAGGACAGTGTTGGTGACGCTGTCATGCCGGGGGCGGGTATTTTTAAGATTGTTTATTATTTCTTCTTATGCTGTTATGATTACCATTTATTACCACCTCCCGGTCATGCTCTGGGGTTTATATATGATGTTATTAAGCGGGTCGGTATTTCGCTGCCACCACCTACTATGAGGGAAGTAGGAACCCTTTCGAAAGTTGACCACTGGTCAATATTGTTGTAATTTTGGTAGTAATCAACCTTAGCCACAAGGAGTCACTCTGGTTACCACTGGGGGAGACATATGTCACGAATGAAATAACTTCTAATTTTCTTTGTATAATTATTATTTACCAACAAGAGAAAAACGAAACTAACTTTTCACATCCTTTTCCACAAGTTAACATACAGTGCAATTATTCAGTTATCGGGTACAAAAGACCTCAATATGAACTGGTGGTCACTCCACATGTTAATTTTCACTTTCCCGACTTATTTCGTAATCAAAACATATGATCAAACTAAGACAAACATCTAATGGGGAAACCAATGTGTGTGTGTGTGTGTGTGTGTGTGTGTGTGTGTGTGTGTGTGTGTGTGTGTGTGTGTGAATATGTGTTGGTGTGGCACTGAGGTGGAACCTGATCGGGGGGGGGAAGGGACGCGACTGAGTTAAACAATACACTCCCAACACACTCAAAGGGGATAATACTTGACCAATATTACATAAATATTAAGGTGAAAGGGATATATAATGACCAATGAAACATATTCAAGGGTGGAAAGAGAAACATGCGGTCTCAGATGCAGCCCCATAATAAAAATGGAAGAGTTGCTATTATTAATTAATAATCAGCCTTAAAAGGGCTTTAAATGACTTTACATATTCACAGGGAAGATTATTGAATACATGAGAACACTGAATGATTAAGGATTTAGGAAATATTAAGAAATGTTTAGGTAACACTCAATACACCGACCTGATCGTGGGGGGGAAGGGACGCGACTGATTTAAACAATGCATGCCCCGCGGAGGCAGGATAGCGTCTCTTGGGGTGACTCATTAAGAGTTTTCTTACATTTGATTTCTATAATTACAGATTATTGAGATATGAGATTATTACTAACGTATACAGAATTAATTTTGGTGTAGAAAAAGTTTTACTATTTAAGCTAATGAACTTGATTTCAACTAATACATGAGAAAAACCGTGCTCATTAGATAACTCACTGGGATTTGGCGCGAAAAACTCTAGGTTTGAGTAAACTTGCTTATATAATGCATCGTTTTTTCTTAATAGCGACTTGTGAAAAGAAATGTAGTTAAGTCAATTACTTTAAGATATAGAGGTTGATTTTAATTGGAAATGAATGTTATTAAAGCTAATATAAGGAAATACTTTTCTTTTCATAGAAAACTGATTTAAAGAACGGTAGGTGGATACTGTACAAGACAAAGATTTCGGGCATTACAACGCTGTTCCTTGTTGTGCAGTATGCCGTATATAGCTGCCTCTTGACCTTCTCTTGTACCTGCCCCATGCTTCTTTTTTACTGATCATATTTAAGACACTCGTTGTCATCCACTTGGGTTTAGGTCGTCCTCCATTGAAGGTTGTTGGCACAAAGGGGACGCATGTTTGCACAACACTATTGTAGTGCTTTAGGAAAGTTGACCAAGCTTCTTCCACTGATTTCTGTGATAGCTCCTCTTCCCACTGGATGGAGTTAAACAAATGAGATGCTATTTCATAGTCCCCTTTGTGGTAGTTCCTTTTTTTAAATGTGGGTATATATCGTGCACTAGCTCTGTCCACGTGCATTAAAAAAAACTAAAGTACTATGGTCACTTCGCCCGATAGGAGATTTGTACTGAATATCTTCTATTTCTAAAAAAATCTTTGGTGAGTATGAGATCAAGTAGTGAGGGCTCATCCCTCCCTCGAACTCTTGTGAATTCCTTGACGTGTTGGTGAAGAAATGTTTCTTGACAGGATTCTAAAAATTTTGCAGGTTTGCTCATTGCACTGCCTTCGACAACATTGGATTCCCAATCAATTTCTCTAAAATTAAAGTCGCCACATATGAGTACTTGTCCTCTATGTGAATTGCTTATTTTCAGAATAGATTGTTTCACTATTTCATTGTAATCAATAGGTGAGTTTGTTATACAAGAAACGTCCAATAATTTCCTCTCTGTTTTCTTCGTAGGGTTGTTGCAGCTCCATGTTTTTTATTCTTTCACTGTAATAGTTGGGGCAGAATGATACAAAGTGTTCCAACCAAACAACGCTATACGATGTTTCTTATGTTATGAATGTTAATACTTTGGGCAATGATGACATAAGACCTTACTGAATGCACTGTAATGAAAAAGTCCTATTTGGTAATTGTGGTTGTCGAACATGTCGATCAAGTTGCTATAACGTCACGTTTCACCATCGATTACGCAAAAGAGAGGAGTGAGAGAAGGATAGAAAGCTCCCACGTGGAAACATTACATATCACATATCAGGTCACATATCGCATATAACATTACTATTACAGAGGGGAACGGGAAGAGCAGAAGAAAGAAAGAAAAATTGATAAAAATTAATGGAACAAATGAAGTTTTAAAAGCGATATAGGTCACAAGAAGAGGAAGACCTTCAGAACACGCGTCCCAGTGTCCCGGCGTAGTTAAATTGTGTACAAGTTCTTATATGAGGAAATAGAGGTATACTATAAGTGTCTGTTAGTGATATTATGAATTCTTATGCTGTAAGGTAGTGTTGGTATGCTAGGAGGCTAAATGTGGCCTACATTTAATGGTAGAAATAACTTCAAATGTTGAGTGTGCCTAGCAAGGATCGTGTTTGTAGTTTTCCGGTCACTGTGTTCATCTACTATGTGTGACAACCAGTAAGGTTACCTACTCACTATACACAGCTACTTGGCAACATCTGTAGGTACTTGACGTAATGGTATATCTGCATAACTACTGCTCGGATGATATTGATATAAATATGAAGAGGTACATACTATACATAGTGTACTCAACACATCTGTCAAGGTTTCAGGCGGTGCTCACCATTATTAACCTCGCAAAACGTCTTGGAAGTTATGTTAAGGTTATGTTAGGTTACGTTAAGTTATGGGTAGGTTGAGGTTAGATTATGTTAAGTTTGGTTCGGTTAGGTTCGGTCATAAGAACATAAGAATATAAGTAAGCTACAAAAGGCCCGGAGGCCTGCACTAGATAGTTCCTGTTAATCCTATCCCCCATTATTACCTACACCCACCTCTCATCCCGATCCATGAAGTCGTCAAGTCTTCTCTTAAAACTCCCTATTGTCTGTGCACTAACTACCTGCTGACTGAGTCTGCTCCAATCATCTACCACCTTATTTGTAAACCAATTTTTGCCTATTTCTTTATTAAATCTACATTTTTCTAGTTTGAATCCGTTTTGAATACACTATGTATAGTACCACTTCATATTTATATAGATATCGTCCGAGCAGTAGTTATGCATTTACCAACGTAATTAATGAAAATGCTGAACAGATCAACAAGGCAAACAAAATTGTTGGGCTCATTAGAACATTTGTTCACCTGGAACCGGCAACATTAAAAAAACTATTCACAGCTTTGGTAAGGCCACATCTTGAGTATGCCAACCAGGTATAGTGCCCCCACCTCATCAAAGACATAGAAGACATGGAGAGTGTTCAAAGGAGAGCCATGAAACTGGTGCCCTGCCTCAAAGATCTAACCTATGAAGAGAGACTGAGGAGACTAAATCTACAGACGCTGGCATATAGGAGATCCAGAGGAGACCAGATAGAGACGTTCAAGATCTTGAGTGGCATATACGATAACGATTGTACTGAGGGTCTCTTCGAGTTGAGGGAGGATGACACAACACGGGGGAATACAAGGAAGATCTACAAGACAAGAGCCAGGCTGGATTTAAGGAAATATTCTTTTCCCCACCATGTCGTCAACAATTGGAATAACCTGCCAGAGTCTGTAGTGAGTGCAACTTGGCAATGGCTTTTGAGTCTAGGCTAGATAATTTCTGGAAAAACCAAGATCAGAAATTTAATTATAAAGCTAAAATTAATAACACCACACAGCCAACGAAGCCAACTCAACATTAGTATTCAGGCTGCCATACCGGAGCCACAGGACCTTTAGGGCCTCTTCCAAAGAATCTTCTGTGAGTAAATTTTCGGTAAAGTGAAACCCACTTAAACCAATACTTAGGTTAGGTTAAGGTTAAAGAATATAGAATACAATGTGAGTTTCCCTTAAAAGATACTGATGGTGCATGATCAAAAGTTTAAGGAGAGCTTAATTGATTAATCTTACAAAGTTATGTGACAGTTAAGTAATAAGTATTCTTTAGATACAATTTTTGTTTGTGCATAATTGCCTTTGACAGTCAGGTGATCTTTCACTTTCAGGATATATATTGTTACTGGCCTCCAAGGGCAGGTGCTTCAGCCAAGGTGAAGAGGGAAGAAATGCCTTATACAGGAAATGGGCTTTAGGAATAAAAATATTTTCACATGCATGACAATTATAAATAATTCTAAGCATCTGAATCGTAATATGTAAGTAATGGTCTGTAAAAATAGTCTACAATAACATCAAATTTTTCTCACAGAAACCTACACCAAGGCCCTGGAACGGGCCAAGAGAGCAGAGAATACTTCAAATGTAGATACAGAATTCGAAGGTCTCAAACGCAGAGCTATCAAAAAGCCTGCCAAACTTGGCTTCTCAGATGATGAAGAGGCTGATGGTATGACATTAATTTTACATAATTATATTGTATGGTTTGTAATAGTGACTTATGGAGATGGTTTTACTGAAAGGCTATTTCATTAATGAGTCCTTAATTGATTATGGTGTCCATTTCAAATAATTATTATTACTTAAATGCTTATAAACATGTACAGATGAAGACGACAGTAGTCTTGAGACATGTCATATTCCAACTGTAGCCGTGTTGCCACAACCTCCTCACTTCAATGAAGTAAATGGTAAGGATGACCACTTGACCAGTTTGAACTGCAACAAACTTTTCTAGTCAGTCAGTATGTGTATTTGTGGTAGTCTCTGTTCACAGTTCCATGAGTTCAGAACCATCACCTAAAAGTTTGCGCTGATCATCTTTCCAGTTGAAGCTTCTAATTTAAGCAGTCAGACCAAATCATATTATTATTATTATTATTATTATTATTATTATTATTATTATTATTATAATGCGTAGAGCACCCGTTTTGGTGCATACCACGCATATGGTGAGGAGATTCTCACCTCCAGGTATCTATAACAATAGTTAGTGTGTTTTTATAAATTTTGGTCTTGCAGTAAACTTTGACCTTTTTCCAAAAATAAGTTGTTCACCTTTACCACTGCTATTAACACTTTTTCCTTACAGAAAAATTTGACGCATCTTCAAGAGACAGCTCTCCACTACCCCAACAACAAAACTATGTCATACAAGATGCAATAAATAACTACACATCAGGTATTTTAAAACTGGGTGATATATAAATTAGATTCATCTACTTATGATTACACAGTGATTTATTTTCAGTTACCTCCTCTGCATCAAATATATTTATTCAGTTACA
>JAPQNM010000017.1:1686678-1711678 GCA_029783475.1 Metacarcinus magister | reverse complement strand
TGGAGACACGCCCAACATTCTTGATCTTTTCCTATCTTCCAACCTTTCAGCTTACTCTGTTAAACTTTCCTCTCCGTTGGGCTCCTCCGATCACAATCTTATTTCCGTTACCTGTTCTATCACTCCAGTGCAGCCTCAGGATCCGCCTAAGCAGAGGTGCTTCTGGCATTTCAACTCTGCTAAGTGGGAGGACCTAAGGCAGTACTATTCTGATTTTCCTTGGGATGATTATTGTTTCCATGTCAGAGATCCTTCTCTTTGTGCCGAGCGCATAACAGAGGTGATTATCTCTGGCATGGAACTATACATTCCTCATACTTTCTCTAATACTAAAGCTAAAAAGCCCTGGTTTAACTCTGCTTGTTCTCGTGCTGTCAATGATAGAGAGGCGGCTCACAAACGGTACCGTAGCCATCTATCTGCTGAAACTCATGCCCTATATATTTCTGCCCGTAATCTTGCCAAATCTATTCTTCAAATTACTAAAAACTCTTTCTTCAATAGAAAATGTCAAAGTCTTTCCAACTCTAACTCTTCTCTTGATTTTTGGCATCTAGCCAATAATATCTATCAATTTTACTTCTTCATCTTTCCCTCCTTTACTTCAACCAGATGACCCCACAGCTGTCTCTTCTTTCTCTAAAGCTGAACTCTTCGCTCAAACTTTTGTTACCAACTCTACTTTGGATGATACTGGACATATTCCTCCTACTCCTTCACTCTCTGACTACTTCATCCCTAAAATTAAAATTCTTTATTATGACGTTTTCCAGGCTCTCTCTGGCCTTGATTTTCGGAAGGCTTACGATCCAGATGGAGTCCCTCCTGTTCTCAAAAACTGTGCTTCCGAACTCGTTCATTGCCTGGTCAAACTCTTTTGTCTGTGTCTCTCTACTTCTACCTATCCTTCTTGCTGGAAGTTTGCTAACATTCAACCTGTCCCTAAAAAAGATGACCGCTCTAATCCTTCTAACTACCGCCCTATAGCTTTGATTTCCTGCCTTTCTAAAGCCTTTGAGTCTGTCCTTAACAAGAAGATAATGAGGCATCTATCAGCTCACAACCTTCTCTCTGATTGCCAGTATGGTTTCCGTAAAGGCTGATCTACTGGTGATCTTGCTTTCCTAACTAAATCTTGGTCATCCTCTTTTAGGGACTTCGGTGAAACCTTTGCTGTCGGCTTTGACATATTGAAAGGCTTCGATAGAGTCTGGCATAAATCTTTAATTTCTAAACTACCTGCCTACGGATTCTATCCTTCTCTCTGTACCTTCATCTCCAGTTTCCTTTCCGACCGATCTATTGCTGCTGTAGGGGACGGTCACTGTTCTTCTCCTAAAACTATCAACAGTGGTGTTCCTCAGGGTTCTGTCCTATCACCCACTCTCTTTCTATTATTCATCAATGATCTCCTAAATCTGACTCAATGCCCAATCCACTCCTATGCTGATGACACCACCTTACATTTTTCAACGTTGTACAACAGACGCCCAACCCAAAAAGAATTAAATGACTCAAGGCGAGAGGCTATAGGATGCTTAACTTCTGATCTTTCACTAGTTTCTGATTGGGGCAGAGCAAACCTGGTTTTGTTCAATGCCTCAAAAACTCAATTTCTAGAACTATCTACTGGACATAACCTTCCAGATAACTATCCCCTCTTCTTCAATGACACTCAACTTCCTCTCTCCTCCACATTAAACAAACTCGGTCTATCCTTTACTAAAAAATTTAACTGGATATTTCGTATCACTACTCTTGCTAAATCAGCTTCCAAGAAGTTAGGTGTCCTATGGCGTCTGCATCCATTTTTCTCTCTCTCAGCTTCTTGCTCTGTACAGGAGCCTTATCTGCCCATGTATGGAGTATGGCTCTCATGTCTGGGAGGGGCTCAACTCATACAGCACTACTAAACAAGGTGGAGTCTAAAGTCTAACTGACTGTCTTGATTCTTTAATTCACTGACGCAATGTTGCATCTTTATCTATCTTCTACCGCTATTTTCATGCTGACTGCTCTTCTGAACTTGCTAACTGCATTTTGTTCTCGTCTGCCCAAACATGGCAGTCACCAAATACACGTCTTTATGCACTAATCATCCCACTTCTGACACCATTGTTACGTAAAGGAGAAAGGAAGGGGCTGGTTTACCTTTGCCTTACCACACCACTACTTACGACACAGCACCAACACAAACTCAGCTGCTGCCTCCTCGGACTCCTGGGTGGGTGCAGGTGCTTGGTAGGGCTCCTTCCTCTTTTCTTAGTTCGTGCATGTATTGGTAGACTGTGAGGTGACACTATACTCACTATAACCTTTGAGGCACTCGGAGGTAGGGCGAGGAAAACACAGCACTCAATGTCCTTTTCCTGTTTACTAAATATCCTTAACCTCCTATGTACAGCACCCTCACGTCTTCCCCTGAACAAGACGCTACCAATCCTGCGTCTTTTCCCAAAAACCTGCGAAACATTCGCGCCAATATCCCCCATCGTAACACTATATATGATTATCGAGGATGTATGGTTGTCATAGATGGTCTTTTCTTCAATAAGTTCTGTAAATAGTTAGGGTTGTCTTGCTGTTAACTTCCTCTTACCTTGTGTCCCAGAGTTTTATCTTTTCTTTATTGGTTTCTCTTGTCATGCCCTCAAAATTCTGTCTACTTAATTCTAATATGATTTCAATATTTCATTCTTGCCATTTTTTATAGTTAAGTAATTATAAGAGGTGCAATAAAAGACAATCTCCTGGTCTGAGTATAATAGACTTCCACTTGGTACAGCCTTCTGGCGGTAAGTTACCGCCAGTGATAAACCCATCCTAAGCTATAAGTGACAGCCTCCGACTCAGCCTCAGGTCCAGATGGCTTTAGTGTGCAGCTAATAAAAAACTGCAAAGTAGAGCTTGGTCTGCCACTCAAGCTCATAGCAAATAAGTCCCTGGCCACTGGCACTGTTCCCTCATCCCTGAAGGATTCAGATTCAGATTCAGATATTTATTCCATTATACAATGGTTATTCTTGATACACAGTAATATCGATAGTTACATTTCATACCCAATATTGTATGATATGATAGGTGCTCGTCGTTAATTATTTAGAATTAGTCAATATAAAAGTTAAAAGACGATAAAGTTATAAAACGAACTTTAAATCCTAACAATTAATAAAAGAAAAAAATACAGTAAAACACTAAAAATAGATAAAAAGATAGAGTTGTGATACTAAAATACTTGTGATAAAATGTAGACATCCATGTAAAACAAAATAAAACTATACATTAAATTGTTCATTAATAAAATAAGTATGCAGAAGTTTTTTGAATGACCGTATTGTTTGTGCATTCCTTATAGAGGAAGGAAGGCTGTTCCACAGTTTTGGTCCTGCCACCAATAAAGACTTTGCACCGGTATAGGTGTTGGTCTTTGGTACATACAGGTTGTGCTGCTGTCTAGTGGGGACAGAACAGACATCACTCACTTTCGGCATGACAAACAAATGGTTAGGAACATTACCATTTATGATATTATATGTCATGATGCCTACCTCATACTTGTGTTTTTGGTGCACTCTCAGCCACCCAAGTTCTTGCAGGAAAGGTGTGGCGTGGTCGTGTTTGGCGCCGCTGCCTATTGCGACCTTTGCGGCAAAATTTTGAAGTTTTTGTATTTGCTTGGTATGAGTGATGTTTGTTGTGCCCCATATTTTTATGCCGTAATTAATTAGACTTAATACTAGAGGTTGCATGACAGTCATCCTTGCCCTTATGTTAAAATGATCTTTAATCTTGTTGATATATAATATAGTGCTAAAAAGTTTTCTACTTAAGTTATTCACATGAGTATCAAAGGTCATGTGGGAATCAAAGTATATTCCTAAGTTTTTAAGGGAGGTGCTAGGAAATATATTTGTGCCGTCAACCTGTAAGCACGTATTGGGTGGAATCTGCGATATGTGACCTTTGGTGCCAACAAACATACACTGTGTCTTCTTAGTGTTTATTAGCAATCCATTTAAGTGGAAATACCTCTTTGTTTGAGCTAAAGTCTCCTCTCCCCTGTGAATGAGATCCTGAATATTGTTTGTGTTTCCTCTGTGAATGAGCTGTGCATCGTCTGCGTATTGTATGACGAGGCAGTTGGGAATGTGTCGCGAAAGATCGTTAACGAATATTGGGCCGAGCACTGATCCTTAAGGAACTCCACAGGCAACATCAAGTTTCTTAAAGATAACTGGAACCAAAAGGAGTCGATTCTTAACATATCCATCTTGTTCATTAAAATTTTGTGATTTACGCTGTCGAACGCTTTCGATAGGTCACACAGAGTTAGTAACGAAATGTTTTTGTTGTCCATAGTCTCAAAAAGTGTATTGGTCAATGTGAGCAGTGCACTTTCTGTAGACAGCTGAGGCCTGAAACCGTGTTGTGTCGTGCTGAGGAGATGATTGCTCTCAAGGTGTGACGTGAGTTGAGCGGCAATGATTTTCTCGAGAACCTTTGAAATGATTGGAAGAAGAGATATGGGACGATAGTCTTTAGGTTCCATGACATCACTGGTTTTGAAAATAGGGACAACTATTGCATGTTTCCAGGATTCTGGGAATATTCCTGTTACAATGGACGTATTTATGATACATGTGAGGTACGCGATTAATACTGGCAAGGAATCTTTTAGAAATCGCAGTGGGATATTGTAAGAACCGCAAGAGGAACTATTTTTAAAGCTTTTGATAATTAATGTGATAGTGTCACTGTCAGTTGGTTTAGGTCGGAACATGTTACAAGGTGGATTGATGTTATTGTTGTTGCTGGGTAATGACACTTTCTCGTTTTCTACATTATTTTGTTGTGATTTTTCAAAAGTCTCTCTTCCAACGTTGGCAAAGAAGTTGTTAAAAGCTTCCACTTTGTTCCTCACTGTCTCGTCATCGGTGTTGTGTTCTAGAGAGGTTTTGTGTTTGTCGGTAGGTATCAGTTGTCTGAGGGTACTCCATGTGGATGCACTATTACCTGTGCTTGTCTCAAATTTATCACTGTAATAGTCTGATTTTGCTTTATGAAGTGATTTCTTAACTTCTTTCTTAAGGTTCTTATATCTCGACTGCAGGTCTACATTGAGCCTGTTGTTTTTAAGATTTATTTGTGTGGTGTTCCTCTCGTGAATTAACGCTCGTAAGTTTTTGTTAATCCATGGGGCAAAGGGTCTTCTGACTTCTCTTGTGACTAAAGGGGCACAGTCGTTTAAACATTTGTTGACAGTGTGTAAATATGTTAACTTGGATGTCAGTGTTGTCTGTGGCGAAAATGTTGTTTAGGTTGTGACTGTGTTGTCTTAATAAGGTACAGTGTGTCAGGGGAGTAAGCACTTAAGTCACGAAATGTTTTAACAATATTTCGTTGCACGTTATGCAACGTTTCCGTGTTCTGTTAATCAGCATATACTTTGGTCACGGGGTTACAGAACACTTTGATTTTCTATATTTAATCAATCAAGTTGACAATCCTACTCCAACAATATTTCCTTTATCAATATTTAACATATATAAATGAACAGGCACATTAGATAATATCTTTAGGAGCTCACAACAATATCCACAATTTGGAGCAACACATAATATTCAAATCCTGGAGCAATTCATAATATTCATATACTGGAACAATGCATAATATTTGTTCATCACAATCCTACATAAATAAATATCCTTAAAAATAACATCCTACCAGCTGCTAAAAAGACTACATTAGAACGGAATTTCCACTTACTATAATATTCAGAATCTCCATTCTGAAGCTGAGATGGTTGCGCCTCCAAGTGGAAAGGCTGAGTGAAGTAATTCTGTAGGCCGCTACAGTCTGAATATATACACTCAAACTAGCAGTTACCAATTCTCACAAGACAACATTTTGGGAGGCCCCAACATATATGTTATTTTTCCTTAGACTTCTGCTTCTTTATATAAAGGTGAGTTTTCCCTTAGAGTTCTGCAAACAGATGTTTGGAGGGGCCTTTGTGTACCTACCCGAGATTACCTTACTGGTTTTCTAATCTGTGTCGGAGTTTACAAAAGAAGCCGGCATGTGTATACAACCTAGCTGACTACAGATTTGATAATCTGATAATCTCCATAATCTGTCCTTTAGTTTGCCTGGTCATCTGAGAGCCGGTGTGTTTGGAAAGATATCTGCTACCGTAATTACATAGGCAACAGTCTCTTTGATTTCGTATACCCTTATGACCGCGCTATCGCTACCTCTGACTTCCTTACTTTCGCATTCCACAAATCCACATGTATCTTCCACCTTCACACAGTATCCATCCTTCCCGTTATCACACTATCTGGTCACGACAAATAGATAGACGTTTTGTTTTTTGCAGGTTTACGGTCACTGTAATAATTTCATGGTCAGCCACCGGGCACGGAATTATGTCATAGTTTAAAATAGACTGGAGCTTATTAGTAACTGCTAAGTCCAAGAGAGTTGCGGAAGTGGGAGTAATTCTCGTAGGTTTAGTGATTACCTGTGTCAGTTTGACATTCGCAATGATTTGCTTCATCTTACTGTTATTCAATAGAATATTGTTGTTAAAATCTTTTAAAATATAAAATGGCTTATTTTTCAAACTTACAGATTTAATTATATCTTTTATGTAATCATAAGTTTGGCTAAGAGATTTTGGGTGTCGGTACAGGCAGCCAATAATGACAAAGGGAAACTTGCAGCTCTGCACCGTCACCCACACGTCCTCAACTCCTTGTGGCCTCACAATGTCCATCTCTAGTGGGATTACCTTATATACATCTTTGGTATAAATACAAACTCCTCCTCCTCTGCCTTTATCACATCTATACACTTTGTACTCCGGAATGTCAATGTGTTCATTTGGAATATCGCTATGTAACCATGACTCACTAATGCACAATACATCTATTTTTCTTTCTTTTACTAAGAGGTCTATCTCTTCTTTATTGCTGAGCAAACAAAGAATTGGCCAGGAACTACCGTCCAGTAACACTCACATCCCACATCATCAAAATAATTGAATGGGTTGTCAGGAAAAGGCTAACTGAACATCTGGAGAAACTAGGTGCCTTCAATGAGGGTCAGCATGGGTTCAGGAAAGGTCGCTCCTGTCTGTCACAGCTACTCCTCCATCAAGAAGACCTACTGAAGAACATCAGCAAAGGCTACAATGTCGATGTAATCTACCTGGACTTCGCCAAGGTGTTCAACAAAGTTGACCATGGCATCTTATTCCATAAAATGAGATCTTGGCATCAAAGGTAACTTTGGTAAGTGGCTTCACAGCTTCTTGACAGACAAGACTCAAAAAGTATCAGTACAGGGCCTCCTCTTGAACCCAAGTAGAGTGCCTAGTGGTGTGCCACAAGGGTCAGTGCTTGGCCCACTCCTATTTTTTATCATGGTTGGGGACAATGACGTCGAGCTCAGACACTCCAAAGCCACCTCATTCGCAGATGACACAAGGGTTACTCGAAAAATAGAAACAGAGGAAGGCGTGGCCATGCTTCAACAGGACCTAAACCGACTGATGGACTGGGCAGATAAAAACAACATGGTAATGAGTGAAGACAAATTTGAATTGATGAGATATGACTCCCAGGAGGACATCAAGGAGAACACCAGCTACCAGGTCAATGAGGAAGCAATCGCATCAGAAGAACAGGTGCGAGACCTGGGAGTGATGATGTGCTCTGATGGAACCTTCTCTCACCACATCAGCCATATCACAAACATTGCTAGCAAGCTTACAGGGTGGATGCTCAGGACCTTCCATACGAGAGATAGAACCTGTATGGTGACACTATGGAAGGCCCTAGTCCTCCCAAGGCTAGAATACTGCTACCAGTTTTGGACTCCCCACAAGACCAGGGACATCATCAAACTAGAGGCCCTACAGAGGACTCTCACAAGTACAATATGGGGTCTCCAACATCTTAACTACTGGGAACGCCTGAAAGAGCTTTGTCTTTACTCCCTTCAGAGAAGACGAGATGTATGTTTGGAAGACCCTAGAAAGACTTGTACCTGACGTGGGGCTGGAGATAAACAATCACATCAGGAAAGGACGACTGTGCTACATCAAGAGAACGGAGGCTACTACCCAAAGGATATGAAGACAGTCGCCCATAACAGCTTCACAAAATATGGGGCTCGTCTCTTCAATGCTGTCCCGAAAGCAATCTGGGAGCTATCTGGTGTCACAACGGACTCCTTCAAGCACCAACTGGACAGATGGCTGAACACAGTACTAGACGAGCCCCCAACACCAGGATATCCCAACACTGCACCCAACTCGCTAACGGATAGGCAGAACAACCGGGAAGCAAAGTTGCCTGGACACAGCGGAGGCCCACCTTAGCTGTGTTCTCAGAGGACGAAATTCTACAAAGGATGTGTTTATCACTGGAGACCCAGAGAGTGCTGGAGCACACGCTACAGGTGCCCCAAGACTCCACCTTTTCTGTCAAAGACGTACTTGACATCCTCCAAAAGCATGTCAAGGAATCCAGCAACGAAGCACTCCGAAGAAGAGCATTCACCAGTTGCAAGCAGGCTGCCGGTGAGTCCTTTGCCGACTTTTTTGTCAGATTGAAGGGTCTCTCAGAAGAAATTGATATCTGTAAAGCCCACAACGCTGACTGTGAGGCATCCTGGATCAAACACGGCATCCTCACAGGCGTCCATGATGAAGAATTGGTCCAGAAAATCATCGCCCTGGATGCCTCCTTCACACTCAGAGACGTGATGATGGCATGCTGCTCTCACGAGGCTATGAGGTCAACCGCTTCTGCATTACGGCCCCCTTCAGCTGCAAGAGCTGTATCCCAGTACAAGGCAGGGAACCATAGGCCTCCGAAGCAGCAAGCCAGCAGTGTAAGGCGAGTCAAGTTGACAGCATGTGAGAGGCCTACGCCCTCTCCCACCATCAGCGTTGTCATCCCGCACGCGGGAGTGTCGGGAAACATCGAGGTGATACCTGACACCCGTGTGGACTCCATGGAGATAGGCTTACAGCATCTTAAGAGTCTAGGCCTCTCCAAGTCCGACCTTGACCCACCCCCAACATTGGCTTACTACAATGCTGACGGCTCTAAAATGCCGGTCGCCTTGGGGTTCTTCCAAGCTGAGCTGATCTACAGTGCTCTTTTTTGCACTGGTTGGATTGATGTGCAAAGCTCCTTGGGTACGCCCTTGTTGTCCTGGGAGCATTGCCGAGACTTGGGTATAGTGCCCGAGGACTTCCCGCAGCAAATCAGGACTGACGGGAGGACCGGCAACAGGGTAAGGAGATCAACGAGCGTCAGTCCAGAGGGAAGCACACAGAGCTGCGGACAGACAAGTGCTGGAAGTGCCAGAGCTTCCCCATCCCAGGTCGCAGCATCGCCACTTCCACTCCTTAACACCACATCACCTGAAGCTGCCAAGACATACTTCCTTAAGGAGTTTGCAGACGTGATCGTGACGAAGGATGACCTACGGGATGCACCGCTGAAACCCATGTCAGGTCCGCCTGTGCTAATTAACCTAAAGGAAGACGCACAGCCCTTCTTCATATACACTCCACGTCTGATTCCCCTAGCTTACCAGGATTCGGTGAAGTCTCAGCTGGACTCCATGGTTGCTCAAGGCGTCATCGCATTGGCTGGCGACGACCCATCTCCTTGGTGCCACCCTATGGTCGTCATTGCGAAGACTAATGGCGCCATACGGATCACCACGGACCTGTCAAGGCTCAACAGCCAGGTTTCACATCCCGCCCACCCTTCTCCTACGCCTTTCGCAGCCACACATAGAGTTCACCCACAGGCCCAGTACTTCACCACCATAAACGCCTTATGCGGATACTGGCAGATTCCTTTGTCCAAGGAAGACCAGCCGTTGCCAACTTTCATCACTCTATGGTCGCTTCCACTACTTCTGAGGCCTTATGGGTTTCGCTGCCACGGGAGACGCCTTTTGTCAACGAAGCGACCTCGCACTTCAGGGAGTGCTGCAATGCGTCAAGGGGGTAGACGACATCTTATTGTATGACGAGGATTACACACCACACCTCTATCGAGTCAATGAAGTCCTCACCAGATGAAGAGCGCACGGGATCACCTTAAATGCTGAGAAGTTTGTTCTGGCCGCACCGAAGGTTCGCTTCTGTTGCTACCAGCTTTCCCATGATGGCATTGAGATGGATCCTGATAAGGTTTGGGCTATCACGACTTTGCCAAACCAGCCAACTTGACAGACTTGTGGTCATTCATGGGCCTGGCAAACCAGCTGACAGAGTTCTCACCCGACATATCTTGTGCTGCTGCTCCTCGCCGCCCATTGATGAGTCCGAAGAGAACGTTTGTGTGAACTGCTGACCACGACTAGGCTTTCCAGAGGGTCAAAGAGGCTTTATCCAGTCCACCTGTACTCGCACTGTATTAAAAGAATCTACAGTCTTCGGTGTGTCCCTTATTCCCAAGCTAACGATAAGGGCGTCGGAACCTAACAAGTTGGAGAATAGATTTGGCATGATTACGGGCAGATATATAAAGGGCACGAGTTTCAGTAGATGGATGACTACGGTACCGTTTGTGAGCTGCCTCTCTCTATCTTTGACAGCACGAGAATAAGCAGAGTTAAACCAGGGCTTTTTAGCTTTAGTATTAGAGAAAGTATGAGGAATGTATAACTCCATGCCAGAGATAATCACCTCTATTCTGCACTCAGCACAAAGAGAAAGATCTCTGACATGGAAGCAATAATTATCCCAAGGAAAATCAGAATAGTACTGCCTTAGATCCTATCACTTAGCAGAGTTGAAATGTCGGAAGCACTTCCGTTTAGGCAGGTCCGGAGGCTGCACTGGAGTGATGGAACAGGTAACGGAAATAAAATTGTGATCGGGGAGGAAAGTTTGAAAACGTAAGCTGAAGGGTTGGAAGTTAGGCATGTCTCCAAGGCGGTCAGGGATACGGGTAGGGAACTGCACCAGCTTCTCTAGGTCATGAAGGATAGCAAAGTTGAAGGTTTGTTCACCAGGTTGGTCAGTGAAAGATGGAAGCCAAAGCTGGTGGTGAACATTGAAATCCCCTAAAATGAAGATCTCAGCATAAGGAAAGTGAAATAGGATGTACAGTCGGCCCCCAAAGGGTGCGCTTAATGTAGTCCGGACCCCTTGCGGACCCTTGGAAAAACGCACCCTTGGAAGTTAATAACCTATGGGAAATTCACTAATGTAGTCCGAGACTCTTAAGATTTGCCCTTTTTTCGCCCAATAACTTCCAAAATACATGATATAATGAAAAAATATACAGTACATATACACACGTGATTAAATATGATTGATAATAGATGACACCACCTTGCATTTTTCAACGTCGTACAACAGACGCCCAACCCAACAAGAATTAAATGACTCAAGGCGAGATGCTATAGGACGCTTAACTTCTGATCTTTCACTTGTTTCTGATTGGGGCAGAGCAAACCTAGTTTTGTTCAATGCCTCAAAAATTCAATTTCTACAACTATCTACTCTACATAACCTTCCAGATAACTATCCCCTCTTCTTCAATGACACTCAACTTCCCCTCTCCTCCACATTAAACACACTCGGTCTATCCTTTACTAAAAATCTAAACTGGCAATTTCATATCTCTACTCTTGCTAAATCAGCTTCCAAGAAGTTAGGTGTCCTATGGCGTCTGCGTCCTTTTTTCTCTCCCTCTCAGCTGCTTGCTCTGTAAAGGGGCCTTATCCGCCCATGTATGGAGTATGGCTCACATGTCTGGGGGGGCGTAACATGGCCGCCCGACAAAAGCTGAATTTCTTTGCGTATTTCCCGTCTTATACAGGCGTGGGAAGAATGCAAAGAAAATCAGCGTGATTGAAAAGAAAGGACATCGGTAAAAATCTCCCTTTGTGTTGCACCTTCCTATTCACGTCTATGGAAGGATAGAGGAACCGTAACACCAAGGAATACAAACCATAACAGGTCACAAGAAGAAGAGAAAAAGGAGGAGGAGGAAGAAGAATTCCACATAGGAAGCTTTAGGATGTTGAGTTCTTTAAAGAAGATGGGAGGGAGAGAAAGACGAATGGCGGAGAGAGAGAGAGAGAGAGAGAGAGAGAGAGAGAGAGAGAGAGAGAGAGAGAGAGAGAGAGAGAGAGAGTGCGCTAGCTGACAACACGTCAAGGGCTGGTGGAGAATGGCTAGGTGTGTGTTGCCTAATCCCGCTGCAGCCAGCTAGTGATTTTGCGCACGCTTTGAATTTTTTCGCACTCTTTGAACATAAGTACCAAACTGGTACTGTCCGCACCCTTGGAATTCCGCACCTTTGGGGGCCGACTGTACTCCACTTTGGAAGTCAAATAGTCAAAGAATTTTACATAATCAGAGGAATTAGGTGAGAGAAATACAGCACAGATGTATTTAGTTAGAGAGTGACATTGAAGTCTTAGCCAGATGGTAGAAAATTCTGAAGATTCAAGATTGTGGGCACGAGAGCAACTAGTGTCGTTACGCACATATGCGCAACAGCCAGCTTTGGATTGAAAATGAAGATAGAGAAAGTAGGAAGGAACAGAGAAGGGGCTGCTGTCAGTATAGTCACAGACAACTGTTTTTCAGTTAGGAAGAGAAAAGAAGGTTTAGTGGAGGAGAGATGGTGCTCCACAGACTGGAAATTAGATCAAAGGCCACGAATGTTGCAGAAATCAAGAGAAAAAATATTAGAGGAAGTGTCAAGACACCTAAGGTCGTCTTCAGAGGGGCAATTCGACTTGTGGACATTTGTGGTCCCCTCCCCAGATGTGGAGGCTGGGCGTGGTGAGGCCATAATATATGATCCCATTCTTACACAAAAAACCTTATGAAAAGAGGCTGGTACAACTTATCTGTTCTCGCTCGAGAAATAATGTCTCCAAGGTAAACTTATAGTGTTTCAACATACTTAAAGGATTTACGAATGTTTACGCAAATAAGATTTTTCAAATTGATGACTCATCATGAACGAGGAGTAATGGGGTAAAACTAAAATGTCTAGACAGATTTATCTAGATTGCACTGAATTTCTATTTTACTAATGACATCGTTAAGGAGTGGAATAAACTCTTGCCTTCCATGGAGCAGTGTAACACAATAAATGTTTAAAAACAAACTTGACCGCCATCTCCTCCAATAAGGTTTCTGATAGGGCAATAAGACCCAGCATCCTGCTGGCTGCTTGACCGTGTATTTTTAATAGGCTTCTATAATGCATTTTTTAACAATATTTTCTGTTCTAGGTTAACGATAAACCACTTAGTTTGAACCTTAGGGTCTGTGTGGATGTAATCTCTCTCTCTCTCTCTCTCTCTCTCTCTCTCTCTCTCTCTCTCTCTCTCTCTCTCTCTCTCTCTCTCTCTCTCTCTCTCTCTCTCAACATCATCTTTTTTTCTCCAGTGTTACCACATTTTTAGACCTTATTTGCAGGTTTGTCATCACCAGTACTGTTTTCTGAATATTTTGTACCTATAGTGATGAAAGGGATATGGAAAACTGAGATAATGCAGTAACTTTATTGTGATACGCTCATATAACATATAATTATATTAGGAGTAAAACAGAGATTTGGGAGAAGGAATGAACTGTGGAGTAGTAAAAGTGGTCAAATACAATACCTTAAAATAGCTTGGGAAGAAGTGAAGTTATAAGTAGCTTATAGAAAGAATATGCAGGCTGTGGGTGTGAAAGGAAAACCTTCTATAAGATGGAAAGACAGTGTTGGAATACCTGTGAGAGAAGAGGGATAGGAGGCTGAAAGAGATGGAGTGTGCAAGAGTAAGGCATATGGAAAGGAACAAATGGAGACTTCTGTCATTGCCATTTCCTTGAGGGAGTTCCAAGGAACGGGCATCATAGTAGATTACATAGATTAGAACATGACTAATCAATGGCACCAATTTGAAGTCAGTATATTACTTAGGAACACGAGAACACTGCCTTCAGTAACATTCCAGACGAGGGGTGTGAAGATTTGATCTCTCTCACAATTGGTGCTGCAGCTCAATTTCCATTGCTTAAATTTCTCTCTGCATTGCATTACATCAAATCCTGATAATCTATTACAGATTAGTGTTACTGCACTTTCCTGAAGTATTATGAGTGTAGATAAAGTAATAATACTGAGGAACAGTTGTTGAGTTAATATAACTGGAACACATAGTTAAGTGCTTTAGTGGGTCAGAGGGAGTTAAGGGGAATGCCCTCCTGTACCCTGATCCTGAACAGGCCCGGGTCTGGTCCAGAGTAAGAATAGCAACAATCCTTTTCTGCAAAAATACATATGATAATTGTAACATGTTTGTAGCTTCAAGACATTATTTTGTAGTTTCAAGTAGTCTTAACTCTCTTGGAATTTTAAATTCATATAAGAAACTTTGAGTATTCTCTATCATAGTCACCCTTTTCTAGTAAAAATATTAGTAGTAATAGTTATACAATGCAGTATATGGAATTGGATTGAAGAAAAAGGGAATCATAAGTAAGAAAAAAAAATGAAATTAACTGCACTGTCATTTGTGTAAAACTCAAGTTCTGAACCCCCCATTCCATCAATCCTTTGCCTCATAAAATTACTTTAGAACCTATCTATCTATATTAGGAGTAGGCAGTAGACACCTGCTGCCTGGTGGAATACTCCAGGAAAGGTACTTAAAGGGATGTAAGCGGTGCTGCAGACTGAGTGATTCCCCATGTCCTCTCTTCCCGGTTCCCTTAGTGTCTCATTTACACAAGAGAGCACCTGCAGCCTGCCCTCTAAATACAACTTCTACTACTACTTACATAACATTACATGCACCTTATACTTTTACACTCTCTTCAACTCAAAATTTAATATAATGGCCTCACCACGCCAAGCCTTGGAGTCCCCATTTGGGGAAGGGAACACAAATGTCCCCAGGTCGGATTGTCCCTCTGTTGACGACCTTAATTGTCTTGACACTTCCTCTAATACTTAAATCTTCACAATTTTCTACCATCTGGCTAAGCCTTCAATGTCACTTTAACTAAATACATCTGCGCTGTATATCTCACTTAATTCCTCTGACTATATAAATTTCTTTGACTATTTGACTTCCAAAGTGGAGTACATCCTATCTCACTTTCCTTAAGCTGAAATCTCCATTTTAGGGGATTTCAATGTTCACCACCAGCTTTGGCTTTCATCTTCTTTCACTGACCAACCTGGTGAACAAACCTTCAACTTTGCTATTCTTCTTGACCTCCATTACCGCCTTGGAGACACGCCCAACATTCTTGATCTTTTCCTAACTTCCAACCCTTTAGCTTACTCTCAAACTTTCCTCTCCGTGTCTCCTCTGATCACAATCTTATTTATTGATTTTTTTCTACATCACAAACCATTGGTGCCAATAGGCCTTCTGGAGGCTAAGATGGAGTGCCTTTTGCCCGTTATTTGGCGTAGGTTTAGATTTTTATAGTGACGCCTCGAATGTTTACGTTCTCTCTTGAATATGTTGAGAACGAGAGGCTATTGTTGCTACAGCCTCAAATGCATATAACATTGTAAGTTCCATCTGAGGACAGTATGGCAGCAATTTGGGTAATCTTTGGCCACTCGGCGATAATACCAAAGAAAAAAAAGTGGCCAGCGAATATCGGGACTCGAACCCAGGACCCTAGGTTCGCATGCCTGTACGCTAGCCCCTGTTCTATTGCTCCAGTGCAGCCTCAGGACTTGCCTAAGTGGAGGTGCTTCTGGCATTTCAACTCTGCTAAGTGGGAGAACCTAAGGCAGTACTATTCTGATTTTCCTTGGGATAATTATTGCTTCCATGTCAGGGATCCTTCTCTTTGAGCCGAGTGCATAAGAGGTGATTATCTCTGGCATGGAGTTGTACACTCCTCACACTTTCTCTAATACTAAAGCTAAAAAGCCCTGGTTTAACTCTGCTTGTTCTCGTGCTGTCAATGATAGAGAGGCAGCTCACAAACGGTACCGTAACCATCCATCTGCTGAAACTCATGCCCTTTATGTCTGTCCGTAATCATGCCAAATCTATTCTCCAACTTACTAAAAACTCTTTCATCAATAGAAAATGTCAAAATCTTTCCAATTCTAACTCTTCCTGTGATTTCTGGCATCTAGCCAATAATATCTCCAACAATTATACATACTTCTTTTCCTTACTTTACTTCAACCAGATGGCTCCAAAGCTATCTCTTCTTTCTCTAAAGCCGAACTCTACTCTCAAACCTTTGTTACCAACTCTACTTTGGATGATACTGGACATATTCCTCCTACTCCTCTGACTATTCATCCCTAAAATTTAAATTCTTCATTATGACATTTTCCATGCCCTCTCTGGCCTTGATTCTCGGAAGGCTTACGGTCTGGATGGAGTCCCTCCTGTTGTTCTCAAATACTGTACTTCTGAACTCGCTCACTGCCTGGTCAAACTCTTTCGTCTGTGTCTCTCTACTTCTACATAGCCTTCTTGCTGGAAGTTTGCTCACATTCAACCACTCCAATCTTTCAAACTACCGCCCTATAAGTTTGATTTCCTGCCTTTCTAAAGCCTTTGAGTGTCCTTAATAAGAGATAATGAGGCATCTATCAGCTCACAACCTTCTCTCTGATTGCCAGTACGGTTTCCGTAAAGGCCAGTCTACTGGTGATCTTGCTTTTCTAACTTAATCTTGGTTATCCTCTTTTAGGGACTTCGGTGAAACCTTTGCTGTCGGCCTTGACATATTGAAAGCCTTCGATAGAGTCTGGTGTAAATCTTAAATTTATAAACTATCCTCCTACGGATTCTATCCTTCTCTCTGTACCTTCATATTCAGTTTCCTTTCTGACCATTCTATTGCTGCTGTAGTGGACGGTCACTGTTCTTCCCCTAAAACTATCAACAGTGGTGTTCCTTAGGGTTCTGTCCTATCACCCACTCTTTCTATTATTCATCAATGATCTCCTAAATCTAACTCAATGCCCTATCCACTCCTATGCTGATGACACCACCTTGCATTTTTCAAGGTCATACAATAGACGCCTAACCAAACAAGAATTAAATGATTCAAGGTAAGATGCTATTGAACGTCTAACTTCTGATCTTTCTCTAGTTTCTGATTGGCGCAGAGCAAACCTGGTTCTGTTCAAAAACTCACTTTCTACAACTATCTACTCGACATAACCTTCTAGATCCCCTCTTCTTCAATGACACTCAACTTCCCCTCTCCTCCACATTAAACACACTCGGTGTATCCTTTACTAAAAATCTAAACTGGCAATTTCATATCTCTACTCCTATTCCAAGAAGTTAGGTGTTATATGGTGTCTGCGTCCATTTTTCTCTCCCTCCCAGCTGCTTGCTCTGTATAGGGGCCTTATCCGTCCATGTATGGAATATGGTTCTCATGTCTGAGGGGGTTCAACTCACACAGCTTTACTAAACAGAGTGGAGTCTAAAGCTTTTCGTCTCCTCAACTTTCCTCCTCTAACTGACTGTCTTGATTCTTTAAGTCATCGACACAATGTTGCATCTTTATATCTTTTCTATTGTTATTTTCATGCTGACTGCTCTTCTGAACTTGCTAACTGCATATCTCCCCCCCGTCCCGTGGCCTTGCTGCACAAGACTTTCTATTTCTTCTTATCCCTATTCTGTCCATCTTTCTAATGCTAGAGTTAACCAGTATCTTCACTCTTTCATCCCATACACTGGTAAACTCTGGGACTCTTTTCCTTTGTCTGTTTTTCCACCTGCCTATGACTTGAACTCTTTCAAATGAGGAGTGTCAAGACACCTCTAATGTTAAAATAGACCTCCACCCCCTGCTTTTATTTCTCCTACTGTACTCTTTACAGAGTCTGGCGACAAGCAGGATTTTTTTTTTACGTATTCTTGTTGTCCCTTAGCTAGTACCCTTTTAATGTAATATATATATATATATATATATATATATATATATATATATATATATATATATATATATATATATATATATATTCCTGGCTGATATTCCCCTTAAAGGAGGTAACTGAGACAAGGTGTCTACATAAGGTCTAGAGATCATTCAATCTTCCCTTTCCCTCTAAGCCTTGTCTCATAGTAGGAAGAAACAATTTATAGAGGAGGTCCCTTGCCCCATTGCTCCATTCCTTTATGATCCCTTTTATGATCAGCAGGAAATACGATGGCAATATTCTTCTAACCTGGCCGCTGATGTGAAACCAGTGTGGGTCCCCAAACCACAGGAGATAAAAATTAATAATCACACACCTTCAATTGTGATTCCATCTTCTGCAATGATGTAGTTGAAGGCAGCAAATGGTGCAACTGGAGATTTTGCAATCACAATCTGTCATTGGGAAGATGAAAATCATTTAGTTATAAACACAAATGTCACCACAACATCATTGAAGTAAACTATCTATATACCATACTGACATCCCCTAAAAGGGGTGGTAGCTGAAACATAACATACACACACACACACTCACATTCATGCACACAAGATAACAGAAATGACAACTGATGGACGTAAACAAACTGCACTGGGACACAGACCTAACTTAAGTCCTACAATACACCTCACATACGACACCACGGGTGGACTTACTCCCCCAGCCGTGCCCTTGACACTGCTGTCACCAGACTACAAATTGTCCACAGTGGCCTAAGCTCACACCTACACAAGCTGGGCATGCCTGATGACCCCACTGCCCTTGGTGCCCTACGCAATCAGACACCCCAGAACATCTCCTATTGCACTGTCCTCACCACCACTCCCACCGCATGGCACTCCTCTACTCACTGTCGTCTCTCCACCTCTGTAAACCAACAATAACCGACCTCTCAGGTGGCTCTCAAGACCCTGGCCTGGCCTTCAAAGTACTCAAACACACCAAGACCTTCCTCCAGAGGACAGGTCAACTCCACAGGATCTAATCCACTTATTCATCTGCACTCTGCACTTTTGGGGCACCACAGCCTACGCGGTCCCATCAAATTTCCAACAAGAACAAGAACAAACTGCCTAGTGTTGTAAATGGAGGGTCTGAGCTGGTGAAAAGAAGTTCTGTCTGTACTAAATAAGAAAGTAAGTTATAAAGAGCTGAACACATTGAAGAAAATTTTTTGTGAATTGTGGAAGACTAGAAAAAACTGAGAAGAACTAAGAGGAGGTTTGACACTCAACTGGCCTTCAAAGATTTCAGTGAAAATTATGTGGATGTGGTGCGATTGAAAAAGAATTGAGGCAGGAGACAAAACAAGGATAGAGATGAAAGGAGTAAATAAAGAGGTGAGTGGATGCAAGGAATCAGTTCAGAAGATATTTCATTTGTATACTGAATGGAAGAACGTAATAATTGAGTTAAGGAAGGAAAATGGAAACCTGAAGAAGGTAAATGAGAAGAGGGAAGTAAAATTTATTGAATGGAGCAAGGAAAGGATTGAGTGGAACAAGGAGAGAATTGAGTTGAGGAAGAAAATTGACAATCTCAAGAAGGAAAGTTGTGAGAGGGTGAAGGAGATTGAAAAATGGAGGAGTTAAAATGAAAATGTAAAGAGGACCCAAGGATGTGCAAAACAGAAAATTAGAGATGAAGTTGGCAAGGACACGCCTCTGACCATGGCTCTGAAAACTCCTATAACCACCCACCTGCCAACTCCCTCGTCTCCACCTACTCTTTTACCTATTCTCAAACACTAACACCAATCCCTACTTCTACATCTGTATCCTCCTCCAGTATAACCACCTTTGAACCATATATACAGTAATGGGATTCAGCCGGTTCGCACCAGTTCGTAAGAACCTGTTCTTGGAATTTCATTAATCCCGAGAACCAGTTGTTAGCTTAAATCAGGGATTCTCAATCTTTTTTCCCCATGGACATCTTTTACTTATAACTTATTTTGGTAGACCCTTCATAGATCTGTTACTGGGTTTTGACAGTCAAAAACATGACTAAAACCAGATTTTACGTCGGGTGGAGCCGAACACGGGTTCAAGACGAACATTAGCTATACAGGAAGTCTTTGCTATACGATAGTTCGGTTTACGTTAAATTCGCAGATACGATACTAGCCAATTAGTACCTTTTTTTCGATTTACGATACTTGATTCGCAGTTACGATATTAAAAAAAGGCGCCAAAATTGGCGTGGCGAATTGGGCGTGGCCAAATCGGTGTGGTGGCGCATGCAGCGCCAAACACAGTGAAACCTTGTGCCAAACAGTCAACGATCTCGACGTTCTTCAAACATGCCACCCCATCAACATCAGCTGGACCATCCACTTCATCAGAGCAATCAACTTCAGGTTTTGAATCGCCCGCCTCACCCTCGACCTCCGCCTCACCGCCTACGTCGCCCGCATCAGCTGATCAGATGATTGCATAATTATATTCTTTTCTTTATTTTCTTTATTATTTACATTCAATTTGTTTATTTTTACACTAAGTTATGTCTTTATATATGTATCTGAACCTGAAGAAGTGACTTTGGCAATGTGCTGGAACGCATCCCTATCTAATACATGTAAAAATGGGTTCGGTATACGCTATTTCGGTTTACGATAGGGTTTCAAGGAACGCATTGCTATCGTAAAACGAAGATTTCCTGTACTTTCCAAGTTGTTTGGAACCACTTTAACCCGTAGAGTGCGCAATAGGGGTTTTCCCAGTCCATCCATGGGTGCGCAATTATGATGCAATTATGAAGTTCCTACAGCCTGAGTCGTGGCTCACACTCGCACGCTCTCCAACCTCGCAATCTACAGGTTAACCATTATTTTGACATTTTTTTAAAAATTGGGAAAATAGCTACAATTAGTAATTTCACTTGCTAAACTGTAGCATGTGGCAACCCAAAGATTAACCTTTGCATGTATATTGGGCTAGCCAGTTTGCTGCTAGAGACTGTGGTAGTGAGAGAACCTGTTGTTAGAGAGACCTGTAGTGAGATAACCTGTTCTTAAAATTTTTGAATCACACCACTGTATATATATATATATATATATATATATATATATATATATATATTATATATATATATATATATATATATATATTTTATCATAAATCGTTGGCACCAGTAGGCTTTTTATGGAGGCACATATGGACTTGCCTCTTGCCTGTTATTTGGCGTAGGGTTTTAGATTTTTTATAGTGACGCCTCAAAAGTTTTACGTTCTCTCTTGAATATGTTGAGAACTAGAGAGGCTATTCACTGCTAAAACCTTAGATGCATATAACATTGTAAGTCCCGCCTGACGACAGCATGGCAGCAATTTGGGTAGTCTTTGGCCACTCGGTGGTAATACCAAATAATGAAAAGTGGCCAGCCAATATTGGGGGATCGAACCCGGTACCCTAAGTTCGCTGACCGAACGCTAGACCACTGTACCACCGCCTCCCCATATATATATATATATATATATATATATATATATATATATATATATATATATATATATATATATATATATATATATATTAATGATTCAGCCATGTAGAGAGAAAGGATGAAAATAACTGAGGGAGGACTTGGAGACAACATAACAATATTGCTTATCAAGCTACCATCAGGTGACAAAATCTGATCCATGTAAACATGTAACTTTATTTTTAAAACAATGATGATGACTCTTCCTAACAATAAATGTGCCAACATGGTGTATAGTGCATAAATTGGTGAGGGATAACCACCATTAAATCTACTCACCTGTCTAGCTGAGGAATCTGTGTACTGCAAGATTAGTCGTGTGGTTATACAGTGTGTCCATGTGTTGCCCAATGCTGGGATGACAAACTTACTTGTTCCTTCAGATTCTGTGGAAATACACTCAAGTGAGACCTCAAGTTTAAAAGTACAATTAATAGAACTAGTGAGGTTAAGAAAAATATCAATAGATGCATGTTATGCAGGAATGTGGAATAAATTTTCTTTTCATTTAACAGAGCTAGTATACATCACAGTGACCTGACTTTTTATGCTACATAAAGTGGGTTAATAACATTTACAGCATGAAAGAAATAATTAGAGGCAAAATGAGTCATCTGTTAATGATCATGTTCAGTACTACACAATGCTTCACTTAATCCCTTTGCTTTGGCCAGCCTTTGCACTTACCGACATGGTGTAAGTGTGGCAAATGGTCTGTTTGATCTAGCACACTTTCTTCTTGGTCTAGCACATTCTCTTCCTTATCCAGCACTTGGTTTTCTGGGTGTGGCCAAGGGTCAACAGCTGATGATGTCTCAGACAGCTGTGACTTCAGTACTGTTGTGATCTGGTTGGTGACAATTATCTGCAGAGATGTGATAAATGTGGTGTTGTGACCTTAGTATGCAGAAGGCTTAGGTCTCTTGATCTCTTTCATACCACTTTAATATATACAACTGATTCCTAGTCTAATGTAATTTATTCTAACGCCCATTCATTGAAACTTCCTCACAGAATTTTTCATTTGTTACTGTCCATACCCTCTACTCTTACACACCACATCCCTCTCAACCTCTTATCCCTCCAATCTCTAAGGTGCTTCAACACTGTCTTAAGAACATAAGAACATAAGAAATGAGGAGACTGCAAGAGGCCAGTTAATGACCTACACGAGGCAGCTCCTTGCCCCCCACCCTTGGAATAATCCAATATTTAGCCATCCCACTTGTCATCCCTATCCATACTCTGATCCAACCGTCTTTTAAAGCTATCTATTGACTCAGCACTTACTACGTGTCTACCCAGCCTATTCCAACCGTTCACCACTCTGTTAGTGAACCAATATCTACCTAAGTCTGTCCTGAATCTAAGTTTTTCTAGCTTGTACCCATTTCCACGTGTCCTATCCTGACTACTAAATTCTAAAACCTGATCAATGTTTTCCTTATTAATTCCTTTTACCCATTTGAAAACCTCAATCAAATCCCCTCTTGCCCTCCTTCTCTCTAGGGAGTGGAGATTAAGACGTTTTAACCTATCTTTGTAGGGTAAATTTCTCAGCCCCTGAATCATCTTGGTCATTGTTTTCTGGACTGCCTCCAAGGAGCCTATATCTTTCCTATAATAAGGGGACCAAAACTGAGCTGCATAATCTAAATGGGGTCTTACTAGCGCTAAATACAACCTCAGAATGACCTCAGAACTCCTATTTGTCACACACCTACTAATAAATCCCATTATCTTGTTGGCTCTATTTCTAGCTATAATACACTGTTCCCTGGGGCGCAAGTCACTGCTTATTTGAACTCCTAAGTCCCTCACACTATATGACTTTCCTAAGGTATTGTCATTTAATGTGTAGTCTACAGGCCTATTACCTTTACCTACACTCATAATGCTACACTTGTTAACATTAAACTGCATCTGCCATTTCTCTGACCACTCGTACAGCCTATTTAAGTCATCCTGCAGCATCCTAGCATCATCTAAATTCTTTACCGGTTTTCCTATCTTTGTGTCATTGGCAAATTTACTGATATCACTGTTTATTCCTGTCTCTAAGTCATTTATATAGATTATGAATAACAATGGTCCTAGTGGTACCCCACTAGTGACATTACCCCATTCTGATTTCTTCCCATTAATCTGTACCCTCTGTTCCCTACTAGTAAGCCATCCCCTAATCCACTCTAGTATCTTCCCACCTATGCCATGAGCCTTGACTTTACTTAGCAGTCTCCTATGGGGTACTCTGTCAAAGGCTTTACTGAAGTCCAAATAAACTATATCATACTCGTCCCCCTTATCTATGGTTTCAAATACTTTCCTATAGAAGGTTAATAAATTTGTCAGGCAGGACTTCCTCTTGCTAAAACCATGTTGACAATGTCTAATTAGCTTGTGTTCATCTAAATGTTTTCTAATTGCCCTTGCTATGATAGCTTCTAACATCTTGCCTACCACTTATGTTAAACTAATTGGGCAGTAGTTACTACTTTCTGCCTTATCTCCTTTCTTGAATATAGGAACTACATTTGCCTGCCTCCATAGCCTAGGCACTACTCCTGTGTCTAGGGATTTTCTAAAAATCATCGCAATGGGTTCAATGAGTTCTTCTCTACATTCCCTAAGAATCCTCGGAAAAATGTCGTCCGGCCCTGGAGATTGTCTTTTTAAGTCTATCTATTTCCTTGCTAACTACTTCCCTACTTATGACTATTTTGCTTAATTTATCAACCTCTTGTCCCCTAAAGATCTGTACTGGCTCCAGTTCCCTACCCGACTCTTCCTGAGAAAATACGGACAAGAAGTATTTATTTAATTCCTTACTAATTTCCTCACCATTTTCTATCAAGCTGCCATCCATTCCTTTAAGAGGTCCTATTCTTTCCTTTGTTTTAGCCTTGTACAGCTGATAGAATCCCTTTGGATCCTTCTGGGCATCTCTAGCTATCCTAACCTCATAATTCCTCTTTGCGGTCCTAATATCCTTTTTAACTTTCCTAGCTAGGTCATTATACTGTCCTACTACCTGTACTTCTCCCCTTTTAATTCTCCTATAGAGTCCCCTTTTTAATCCAATTTCCCTTTTAATGCTGCTATTCATCCATTTTGGATCATTTCTATTTGACCTAATCCTCCTCTTAGGTATATACTGTTCCTACCCTGGGGTCTTCCACTCAAATCTAAAGCATCCACTCTCTTTTATATATATCTTACTTGTCCCCTCACTTCTTCCTATTATCTCCACATGACCAAACATCAGATGGTGTTGCATTTGAATGTCTGTGTGCCCTGATTTTGAAATGGGCGCTCCAGTGTTTGGCGGGGATATTCCGCAGGCTTTATTGGAGAGTACGCGGCTTGTAGCGTCACATCGGCAGAGTGGGCATCATTGTTGTCAGATGAGGACGTGGCTTGTGGTGCCTCTGTACTTTGTTCCCGAGACAGGATTGTAACTAAGATTTCAAAGTAAACTGTGAAACACGTGAGTGCTGTTTATCCTCGACTAACACCGCACCCGCACCGCACCTGTTGGC
>JAPQNM010000017.1:1679178-1681678 GCA_029783475.1 Metacarcinus magister | reverse complement strand
CGGGAAAAGAGCTGCTCCACCAGTACCTCAGCTACTGTGGTGGCTTCTTGGTAAAATAGTCCATTGCTATGCAAAGAAAATGGTTGCCATTTGCGGTGGTAAGGAGTGGGCCCATGATGTCTACTGTCACTTGCTCCACGGGCGCCCCAACTTTGTAGAGTTGCAGGGAAGCACGATTGCGGCGTGGGGAGCCTTTAGACCACTCAGTAATAACATTGGCGCAGCCTAATCAGCATCTTTTGTATTTCTAGGTGGCCATCAGCAACTCCGCCTTGCACCTCCTGTAACAGATCAGCCCGCATTGCCTTGGGAACCAGTCTGCTGGAAGCCAACCTTAACATCCTTCAGCACCCACTTCTTCAACAGCACTCCTCGGACAAGCCTGAGGGTGTCCCACTGCTCCCAGTAGTGCTTCGTAGCAGGGCTGGTGGCGGCAATCTCCTCTCATGATGGCCTCTTCACGCTCGCTTCCAGCCACTCCAACACGGGGCCAATGTCCGGGTCATCAAGCTGAGCCTCCAGCCAACGTGCATCAGCTCTGCATCTGCCACACACACGGTCGTCCTCCTACTGATCACAGGATCCACGTGGCTACAGTGGGGCCATTCTGATGCACACGGGCGCCGGCTCAAGCTGTCAGTATTGCTGTGCACTCTTCCTGGGCGGTGTTCCATCCGGTAGTGGTACTGCTCCAGCCTTGCTAGCTATCGCGCCAGCTGTCCCTTGGGGTTCTTTAATGTCTTCAGCCAGCGTAGTGCTGCGTGGTCGGTGCGCACGGTGAACACCGCCCTGTACAGATAATGATGGAAGTGGTCCACAGCCTTGACTATTGCCAAAAGTTCCTTGCATGTCACGCAATAATTCTTCTCCGGGGGCTGAACTTCTGGCTGTTGTAGGCGACAACTCTCTCTTGTCCCGCCTGCAACTAAGAGAACACAGCACCGACACCTTCCGTGCTGGCGTCGCAATCCAGGATGTATGGACGGCTGGGGTCAGAGTAAGGCAGGGTAAGGCCTGACATAAGTTGTCCCAACGCACCCTTGCGGGTCAGATGGTGAAGAGGAGCAGCAATGGCGGCAAAACCCTAGACAAATCTTTTGTAGTACGCATAGAAGCCCAAGAAGCTCCTTACTTCCTTCACCATCTTGGGTACCAGCCATTCCTTAACTGCCGCCACCTTTTGCGGATCTGCCTTCACCCCTTCTTATCCGATGATGTGCCCCAAGAATGGCACCTCACGCTGGAACAACACACACTTCTTGCAGTTCAGTTTCAGGTTGGCTGCACGGAAACGCTGCATTTCCCTAATTTCACTCATTTCCCGGAATCGAGCGCCCACACAAAGCATCTCATGCGTTCATGACTCAGTCTGCCTTTGTTTCTCATTGAGTAAGCATCACCCCGCACGTTCATAAGAACATAAGAAATGAGGAGACTGCACCTACACGAGGCAGTTCCTTGTCTCCCACCCTTGGAATAATCCAATATTTAGCCATCCCACCTGTCATCCCTATCCATACTCTGATCCAACCATTTTTTAAAGCTACCTATTGACTCAGCACTTACTACATGTCTATCCAGCCTATTCCAATCGTTCACCACTCTGTTAGTGAACCAATATCTACCTAGGTCTGTCCTGAATTTAAGTTTTTCTAGCTTATACCCATTTCCACGTGTCCTATCCTGACTACTAATTTCTAAAACCTGATCAATGTTTCCCTTATTAATTCCTTTTACCCATTTCATCCGAAACATTTCGTAATAATCCATTGTTTTTTGTGCTTGTTTATTGAGTGCAACTGCTAAATAAGCCACCATGGGGCCAAAGAAAGTTCCGAATGCCAACCCTTTGATAAAGAAGACGAGAAACACGATATATTTCAAGAAAGAACACGTAGGAAAGAACAAGTGGCGTATGTGTGGCTGATCTCGCAAGATGTACGGGAAATCCGCAATAACGATCAATTCCATCCAGGCAAAGAAAAAAGAAATCAAGGAAATTGATGTTGCATAAGAGGCATATCTGCTAACGAAACAGAGATCGCAAACAATCGAAGATGTTGAGAAGTTGTTGTTGGTGTTGATCAACAAACAACAGATAGTGTTTCGGAGGCGATAATTTGCGAAAACGCAAGGCTGTTGCATGCGGATCTCGCAAAGAAAATGCCTGGAACAAGTGCTGTTGTTAATGAATTAAAAGCCAGCAGAGACTGGTTCAACAAATTCAAGAAGGGAATTGGCATACACAGTGTGGTAAGGCAATAAGAGTCTTCAATAAAGGTAAAAGTGATGTTAAATGTTCATTTGTCTATTTCATTAGTCATTTATATTTGTTTCTCATTGTTTTCTGTATGTAAAACTATAGTTATTCTCTATAAAATGTATTTTTTATTAATACTTTTGGGTGTCTGGAATGGATTAATTGGATTTACATTATTTCTTAAGGGAAATATTGCTTCTGTTTTCGTACAATTCGGTTTTCGTCAGACTTTTTTTAATG
>JAPQNM010000017.1:1631678-1654178 GCA_029783475.1 Metacarcinus magister | reverse complement strand
GCCACAAGTCCATAAAACACCTCTCACATAACACTTGCCCTATGTGTGCCCTAAGGTTCCGCACAGGAGATTACTATGGAAGTTGGAACACATTGGAGGATTGTAGGGAACAATAAAAAAAAATGTATTGAAGACTACCTAAAAGGAAGGGAAATGAGAACAGAAGTAAAGGATAAAAAATCAAAATGGAGAGAAGTAAAAAGTGGAGTACCGCAGGGATCAGTTTTGGCACCAATTATGGTTTTAGTATATGTAAATGACATGACAGAAGGAGTAAGCAATTACATAAGTCTGTTTGCAGATGATGCAAAATTACTAAAAATGATAAGAAACCACAAGGATTGTGAGGAGCTACAAAATGATATAAACAAGATAAATTAATGGAGCAAGACAGGGAAAATAGAATTTAATGCAAAAAAATGCCGCCATGTAATGGAAATGGAAAAGAGTGAAATGAGACCCTCATGTACGTATAAGTTAGGATAAATCAATAGCAAAAGAAAAGAAAGATTTGGGAGTAGTAATACAGGACAACTTATCAACAGAGAAACATATAGATAGAATATTTGGTGACACTTTCATGATGCTAAGGAATATACAGATGGCATTTCATTTCCTAGATAAAGATACGAGAAAAATTATAACTAAAATAATCAGACCAAAACTGGAATATGTATAAGTAATATGGTCCCCGCACAAGAAAAAGCATGTGTTGAAATTAGAAAGAATACAGAGAATTGCAACTAAGATGGTGCCAGAATTGGAAGAACTAACATATGAGGAAAGATTCAAAGAAATGCATCTAACAACACTAAAAGAAAGAAGAGAAAGAGGTGACTTAATCACAATATATAAATTGATGAACAACCTTGAGGAAACAGATAGAAAAAACCTAATTATTGAGAAGAAAAGGAGTGGCTAGAAATTTGATGGGACAAGAAAAAAATTGCAAAAAGGAATTTGCTTGAACGATACAAAAAAATTGTTTTCCGCAAAGAAGTATAGATATTTGGAATGGATTGAAGGAAAAGGTGATAATAGCAAATAGTGTACATCAACTGAAGGAAAAACTGGACAAATATAGATACGGAGACAGGACCAAACGAGTGTAGTGTAGCTCAGGCCCTGTATACTACAACTAGGTAAATACACACAACAATCCAAACCTCTACTCCTAGGACAGATTAGAGTTCATCTTGCCAGAGAGAATGTGGACACCAACCCTTTAAAACAATATCAAAAGATCAAAAGTCCACTCTACATTGTTCTTTACACCACAGCTAATCTATTTCTACATGGCACATAATGGCATATCAAAGACAATACTTCAACAGAAACTCTACAAAAAGTTAAAAATCAAGCTGTGAACTGCAGATCATCAGGTGGAAAGGCTTGAATTGTGGGTTGCATCATCACTTTATTATCATCATTTAGAACAGCAGGTTCTATGTTTACATGCGTCTAACTTTGTCACCTGATCGCTGCTCACCAAACTAATCAGTCATGTGAAACATATCTATCAATTCCTTTGTTTTTAGATTCCTTACAAACACATCCCCTGTTTACAATGGGGTCCACCCACTACCCTTCACTCTACCTTCCATTGTAAAATTTTGTATCTATCTTCTCTATCTATCTATAGTCTCTGATGCCTCTGACAAACCTTTAGCAAACTGAGACCACAACATTGTTAGAGTCAAGCTATACTTTCAGGTTAAAAGAAAAGAAAATGCACTTCTGATACTTAATCGTATGAAGGTGAATTTCGCAACAAACAAAGAACTCGGATATCAGTGCTTCGATAATTCTTGCATAAATTAAATGTACAAAATCACAGCTAATCTTAAATCGATAGTATACAAAAACATTCTACACAAACCACGAAGAATCAATAAATGGAGAAGATGATGGTCACCATAACAACAATGATGACATTGCTATACCTTCTTTAGGATCCTCAACTATTTGTTTTGTCCTTTTACTGCATGTAAGTATATTTTCATGTTTAGCTTTGTTTGAGCCAGTTTGTTTAAAGTTTCACTTAATGTTATATCTGATGTTTTCATTCTTAATTTGGGGGATTCAAGAATCCCCGAGCTAGGCCACCTAAAGCCTACTGGCACCAACGGTTAATGATATAGAAGAAAAAAAAAATTTGCCAAACGCTTTTGAACCAATCAGCGCACAGAAACCATAGCAACGCCATCACGTAAGCATGCAAACGGGATATATTTTGAATAAATCAGAGGAAAGTAAGATGTTTGAGACCATGTGAGTTGGTGATATAAATAATAATTTTTTCTCTCTCTCTCTCTCTCTCTCTCTCTCTCAAGAAATATGTTCAATGATAATTATATGACAGTTCACACAAAAAAATTGGCCTCAAGCCTTGGCTTTCATCTCCTCAAGACTCAACCATAGGGCATTTGGTTATCCTGGAATCACTAAATAAATGCTGACACTGTTACCTAGCTTGGCTTTTCCCATAATACATGTCCATGAATTGATTGTATTCCAACTGTCCTTACAAAGATGTGAACCGAAGCTGCTACATTTGAGTTACCACAGCTATTCATGGCAATACTGCACACAAAATCAACTTTAATTTCTATCTTTTGTATTTTCTTTTAGTAATAGTTTGTCTAACTTAGGGTCACACCTGTTTTTTCTGATCAGACCTTAGTAGTAATACTCCTACCATAGGAAAGAGGTCCAAGGCTGAATATAGTTCAATAGTTAATATAAAGGGATATATTATATCTGCAATAAAGTATTCAAGAAGTGGTGTTCATACCAGATATGCATAATTATTGGCAGAAATTCTATAGAGAGATCTGCTGCTCTTCCTCCGCATCTATATGGTTGAGGAAGTTGACCCTGGACATGCTTTAAGAACACCATACTATTCACCATTTAAGTCACTCACCAACAAATTCTGTGAGGGAGCCGGACAGGAGGCCCCCATGCAAGAGGGAGTCAAAGGTATTGTTGCCCAGAGGAATGTTGTGCTGGTCCATCTCCTCCATCTCATAAGCCTGCATGTGAAGAATGTTTCTATTTTGATAACCTCTATAATATCAATCAATCAATCACTGAGGCATACGCCGAGGAGGCCGTCGCCTTGCCCACCCTTCGACACCATTCTCCACTCAGCCCCTTTCCTATACCAAGCAACTTGCTACAGGAAGCATTGCCTTGCCCCAGCCACAAACTTTGTGGGCACCCCTTTGACCTCATCCATGCAAGGTTATCCCTTTCAGAACAACCCGACAAGCAGAATCAGCTTCTGGTCACATGTCACATGTCCATAAAACCGTAGTTGACGTTGCTGAACTATGCTGATAATAATCTGGATTCAGTCTCACGGGGCAATCACTAATTTGACACAAAGCTATTCCAGCAATGCACCAAATTTCTGCGAAGGCACTTATTACCAAAGACATTGATTCACCTCTTCAGGTCAGTGTTCATTGTCCATGTCTCACAGCCATACAGTAAGACAGGGATCACCAGCGACTTAAAGATCTGAATTTTTGTCCGTCTGCACAGGTACCAACAATGCCAGATACTCGTGCTCCAGCATTGCTATACCAAGTCCAGTGGTGCAACTCTGGTCTCTGATACCAAGAACCTGCAATTCTCACCCTTCTGGATTTTGCAAAATTCAGAAGGAGAGAGCTGTTGGTGTATCTGGTACCAGAGCCATGGGTATCAACACATAACTCGTAGCCAGCTCTTTCAGTGCTAGTGGAGCCATCTGGTTGAAGTAAAGGAGGCTAGATGCCAGAAATCACGAGAAGAGTTAGAATTGGAAAATTTTCGACATTTTCTATTGATGAAGGAGTTTTTAGTAAGTTGGAGAATAGATTTGGCATGATTACGGGCAGAAATATTAAGAGCATGAGTTTCAGCAGATGGATGGCTACGTTACCGTTTGTAAGCCACCTCTATCTTTGACAGCACGAGAACAAGCAGAGTTAAACCAGGGCTTTTTAGCTTTTGTATTAAAGAAAGTATGAGGAATGTATAACTCCATGCCAGAGATAATCACCTCTGTTATGTGCTTGGCACAAAGAGAAGGATCTCTGACATGGAAGCAATAATCATCCCAAGGAAAATCAGAATAGTTCTGTCTTAAGTCCTCCCACTTAGCAGAGTTGAAATGCCAGAAGCACCTCCAGTTAGGCGGGTCCTGAGGCTGCACTGGAGTGATAGAACAGGTAATGGAAATAAGATTGTGATCGGAGGAGCCCAACGGAGAGGAAAGTTTAACAGAGTAAGCTGAAGGGTTGGAAGTTACGAAAAGATCAAGAATATTGGGCGTGTCTCCAAGGCGGTCAGGGATATGGATAGGGAACTGCACCAGCTGCTCTAGGTCATGAAAGATAGCAAAGTTGAAGGTTTGTTCACCAGGTTGGTTAGTGAAAGAAGACGAAAGCCAAAGCTGGTGGTGAACATTGAAATCCCCTAAAATGGAGATCTCAGCATAAGGAAAGTGAGATAGGATGTACTCCACTTTGGAAATCAAATAGTCAAAGAATTTTACATAGCTAGAGGAATTAGGTGAGAGATATACAGCACAGATGAATTTAGTTAGAAAGTGACATTGAAGTCTTAGCCAGATGGTAGAAAATTCTGAAGATTCAAGATTGTGGGCATGAGAGCAAGTAATGTCGTTACGCACATATGCGCAACAGCCAGCTTTGGATTGAAAATGAGGATAGAGAAAGTAGGAGGGAACAGAGAAGGGGTTGCTGCCAGTAGTCACAGACAACTGTGTTTCAGTTAGGAAGAGAAGATGAGGTTTAGTGGAGGAGAGATGGTGTTCCACAGATTGGAAATTAGATCTAACGGCCATATGTTTAATCAAATATAGGGTCTATAGTCAATTCGTTATGTTAAAATGTAATCACGGCCCTATACTTTGGGAAATACTATAATTATGGAAAGAATTCCAATACTCCTTTTTAGTCTGCTTCGGTGTGTCTTTCGGGAACCCTATATGTAATTATTATCGTCAAATGAACTACTTACCAATTTAAAACATACCTATGCTAGTCTGATATTTGTGAAAAAATAAGGAAAGTTCTTGTGTGCAAAATATCTCAACACGAACACAATTTGTAAATTTCTAAACACTGACGCTGCTACACCCTATATTGGAGTTTGAGTCAACATCAACACCCGGGGATGTCTGTCTTGTCAGGACCCAATGAGAAGTCTATTTGCAGTATTAGAAAACACTTTTATTGTTTGAAATGCCTATTCAGAAGTTAAATACTTCAATGTCTCATGTATTGAGAAATTTTGACCATACATAACTTTAGTCAACAAATGTTGGTACAGAAAAAGAAAATTAAATACAATTATTCACTACTTACTTCCCCTTTGAGTTTTCCCATATCTTCTAAAGCTGTTGTTGAGTTCTTTGAGGCCCATAACCAGCAGAATTAAACAATGTTGGGATAATATTGAAATAAACTTAGCGTTAGGTTAGCCACGGAGGGTTAGTTAGGTTACATTGACCCTGCAAGGATAGATTTGGTTAGGTTAGCCACGGAGGGTTAGTTAGGTTACATTAGCCCTGCAGGGATAAGTTTGGTTAGGTTAGCTACGTAGGGTTAGAGTTAGGTTACATTAGCCCTGCAAGGATTGGTTTGGTTAGATTAGCCACGGAAGGTTAATTAGGTTACATTAGCGCAGGGATATGTTTTGTTTCGTATATTTCAAAATGGTAATTGTTATGCCGTTAGCATTGTAAAAGCATTATATCCTACCCAGAAATAAATAGTCAGTGTTTCAAAATTAGTAGGCTAAGCTTATCTCAATAATCCCCCAATGTTGTTATTTCTTCCCATGCCTCTTTCTTTTTATTAATGATGCAGTAGTCATGATTCTTGTCAAACAATACACCTTTCCTCTCTTCTATAAACCTTAATAGAAAATCTCGCTCATTAGCAGTGATATATTTTGTTCGAAATCTGTTCTTGGTTTCCATTTTTTTTTAGTTTTTTAGTAGGTAGGTAGGTAGATAGGTGACGAATGTGCGACATATGCAACACAATTTATCTTTCCTGCCCAAATTATGTAAATAAATGTTGTTGTGGCATACCAACTGTTCATCGATACCCGTATATGCTTGGAGCAGGAGTACCAACCGCTTCCTTTCCCTAAACCAGATCATAACATAGACTTCTGCTAGAACCACGGTCGAGTGCAGACCTACCTCTCTTAGCCACAACCACAACGCCTACCCAAACCCTATTTTACGGTTTGGTGGGTACTACACCAGTGCCCAAGTGCAGGATTTACTGCATATTGAGTCCCGCCGCATCAACAGCCGACGAACGGCAAGGGACTCATGCCGTCTGACGACGGCTGTGACCCGCCGGCAGCTGCTGCCACCCATGCTGCCACCCATGTTGCCACCCAAATGGACGCCACCACCACTGTCTCCAAACGGACCCGCTCTCCTTCTCCATCGTCTGGTGAGGTCCACGAGCATACAGCTAAGTCTAGCAAATGTATTGCACGATCTTTCGCCTCAGTAGCTGCCTTGCCACCCTCACCTAACGCTAGAGCTGTGCCCTCACGCCAATCTCAACCCCTGCAACCCCATTCTTCAAAATTCATCCTCTTCCGCTCTGCTGAGGGGAACAGGTGCTTTATACACCCTGGTAAAGTGACCAGGGCCATCCACTCTTCAATATTTGCGAAAAAATACATTGAGAAAACCCTGACCATCACAGGTGGCGGCAGGGGCATAAAATTCGAGGTAGCAAACCTCGAAAACCTCTCTCAACCCCCGGAGTCAGTTACCACGCTGGGGGAGTGGTCTGTCAAATGCTGGGTTGCAACAGACGATGACCCCACCTACATGTTCGGGAGGATATACCCAGTATCCCCCGAACTGTCCACACAGGACATACTAACTAACCTTACCTTACTTGACGATGCCCCAACACAGATCATTGACATTTTCAGACTCCCAGCTTTTGTGAGGGAAGGGCAGACGATGGCCAATATGGCCATTCGTATTAAGTTTAGGGGGCCCCTCCCTGATAGGATTGCCTTAAACTCAGCAGTGTACCGTGTCAGGTCCCACACCCTCCCTGTCCTCAGGTGCACCCGCTGCCTTCTGTTTGGCCACGGTAACGCCTCCTGCAACGGCAAAAACCGCTGTGGGAGGTGCAGTGGTTACCATGACGCCGAGGTTTGTACCCGGCCTGAAGCATGCTTTTTCTGTGATGGCAACCACCGCCCCACCTATAGGCAGTGCCCGGCATACCTCCAGGCACTGCAATTACAGCAGCTCCAACATGACCCTACCCACACAATAATGGAGGTCAAGCGAAAGCTAAGGGGCATCCGTCCAGGGTCCTTCAGACCGATTCCCTCACCAGAGGAGAATATTACACCTCCTCAGGCACCCCCCCCCCACCTGCACCTGCTCCACAACCTGCCCCTAACAAACCACTCAGCCCAAAGATAACAATAATTCCTTTGGCTGCCCAGGACTGCTCCACCCCTCATCGCCCACCCACTAACCTCTGTGCACCTCAAACACCCAAATCCCAGAGGAGCCGTCGCTCTCCCAGGCGTCAGCCAAAAACCCCCTCTTGCCCTACCCCTCCTAGGAGAGATACCCGTCTGCAGGAGGTACTCCTTCTCCCCACACCCCTACCACCTCGCCCTCTACCCCAACCCGCTCCTCCCCCAACTCAACCTGCTCCTCTCCTACCTCAACCCATTCCTCCCCCACCTCAACCCACACCTCCCCAGTCTCAGCCTCAGCCACATGCCACACAGCCAGCAGCCCAGCAGCCCCTGCCCTCACTGGGCAGTGCATGCCTTGGGCCTCCACCGGCACCTTCACAGGCCCAGCATGCTTCGGGTCTTTCCTTATCAGCCTTCATTATGGGATTAGCACCACTTGTACTTCAATTTATTAATCTTCTCCTAACAGGTTCTAGCCTTCAAGAAAGCCTCCTCCAGTGCTTGCCAGGACTACTCTCATTCTTCACATCACTCACGCAGTGAATTCTGTTCTCCCCTCTCACTTCATACTCTGGAACGCCCGGTCCCTGTACTGGAAACTTCCAGTCTTTAAAACCACGCTGTCTTCATATTCACCTCTTGTTGTTGGTGTCTGTGAGACGTGGCTCACTGACGCTTTCTCCCCTTCCTTCCCCAACTATTCTTCTTACAGAGTGGACAGGGGGGCAGGCGGAGCAGGAGGCGGCCTGCTACTGCTTGTCCACCAATCCCTCTCTTCTAGCATTCTCACTATCACTCCTTTCCCCGGGGGCAGACTAGAGTACCTGGGGGTGACTATTACCTTTAACTCAGGGCCTCTTCAGATTCTTTTGATTTACAACCCATGCTTGGATATCTCCCTTCAGGAGTTCCAGCATTTGTTTTCACAGCTTTCCTCCCCAGCTTTAATAATGGGTGATTTTAACGCCCATCACGACTTCTGGGAACCAGCCCTCCCTAGGAGCCGAAGAAACCGTTCGGGTCTGTCCCTCTCGACCTTCCTGGCAAACAGTACAACCTTCTCTCTCCTTACTCCACCTGGCCTCCCTACCAGGACTGATCCAGTTTCAGGGAACCCCTCTACCTTGGACCTTTGCCTGGGGAATGGCCCCCTCCTCCTCACCACTATAACAACTGGCCCTTACATGGGGAGTGACCACCTTCCTGTTGTAATCTCCTTCCCTTCAATACCAACACCCCCCCCTTCATCACGCAGACCTCGTTGGTCCTTTAAAAAGGGAGACTGGGGCTCTTTCCAAAAAGAGATTAATTTAATAACTCCTCCCACCTGCCTCCCTTCACAAAATCAAATTCAATACCTTACGGACACCTTGGTGGATGTAGGGTCCCATCACTTCCACCTCGTCACTTCCCGTCCCTCCCGCCCCTTCCGGGTCCCCTGGTGGTCCCGAAGGTGTGCGGCAGCCCTTCAGGCCAAACGACATGCCTTTAACATGTGGCGTAAAAATCCCATCCCTCCCCTTCGCAGTCGCTTCAGATTTTTAGAGGCCCAGTGCAAGCGTGTTATTCTTGATGAGAAACGTTCTGCATGGGCCTCCTTTTGTGCCTCCCTGTCCTTTTCTTCCTCAGTCTCCCAGGCTTGGTCTTTCTTCAGGAAGATGGTTCACCCTCAGCCCCCTCTCACCTTCCCGTTAACTAGTAACGGAGTCCTCCTTGTCAATAATGTCCAAAAAGCCGAGTGCCTTGCCTCCAACATACACACTGTCCTCGGCTCCCCTGACCCTATACCTGCCCCTGTGTTACCTCCTTCTTCACACGGCCACACAATTAGCACAGCTATAACTCCCCAGGAGCTTTCATCAGCTTTACAAGCACTGTCTGTTGGGAAGGCGACGGGGCCGGACAATGTCCCGAATGAGTTTCTTCGCCGCCTCCCAGATTCTCTGGTCCTCCTCCTCCTGAACGTGTTCAACGCCAGCTGGGTGTCTGGCACGTTCCCTTCTGTGTGGCGTCATGCCATCACAATTCCTATTTTCAAACCTGGCAAGGACCCGTCGGAGGCTTCCTCCTACAGGCCCATCAGTCTCCTCTCTAACTTCAGTAAGGTATTAGAACATATAGTGCATGATAGACTAACATGGTGGTTGGAACACAAACACCTTCTTCCCCCTAACATGTTTGGCTTCCGTCCTCACCGGGGCACCCTGGATGCCCTGCTCCAGCTAGAGCACCACATTCAGGAAGGATTTAACCACAAGCAATACACTCTGGTAGCTTTTCTTGATCTCAAAGGAGCATTTGACTCCTCTTCACATAATGCCATTATTGAAAAACTTTCCCGCCTGGGACTCAATGGTTCCCCACTCAATTGGGTTCAGTCCTTCCTGTCTTCCAGGTCCTTCTCTCTGGTGATAGGTAACTCCTATTCTAGGTCTTACCCGGTCACCAGAGGTGTCCCACAGGGTTCTCCTCTCAGTCCTCTCCTTTTCAATGTCTTACTTTCAGACTTTCCCTCTTCTCCATGCACACATGCACTCTTATACGCTGATGACATTTCCCTCCTTTGCTCTGCTTCCACTATCCAGGAGGCTCAACTTAACCTTCAACGTGGGCTTGATGCCATAGACACTTGGACATCACGTTGGGGCCTAACGGTGAGTGCCCAGAAGTCTAGCCTTCTGTGCTTCACCAGAAGGCGAATACCCAACTTACCTGGGGTCACCATCAAAGGTTCACCCATTCCCTTTAAAACCCAACATAAGTTTCTAGGCTTAGTAGTGGATGGCCCCCGTCTAACCTGGGGCTGTCACATACACTACCTGGTGACCTCATGCCTCAAAAGATTAAATTTAATGAAGTCCCTTGCAGGGGTCAAGTGGGGTGCGGACAGGCATACCCTCCTTCGCTTCTATTGTGCCTATATCCGGAGTCGCTTAGACTACGGATGTGAGGTTTATGGGGCGGCCTCACCTTCACTTCTCCATAAATTAGAAGTAATTCAAAACACAGCCATGCGTATAGCCCTGGGAGCTTTCAAGTCCTCCCCAGTCACAGCCCTTCAGGCAGAATCCTCCCTATCCTCACTGTCACACCGACGCTCCACCCTCCTTGTCCGCACCTACACCAAACTCGCATCCTCCCCCAGCTGCCACGCCCTCCACTCCCTCCTCCTCAGACAGAGTAGGGCACCACTTCTTGGCCCCCTACCATATCAAGCCCACACACCTTTTGTAGAAAGAGCCCTCTCCTTCTTTGCCTGCCTCCGGGTGACACCCCCCTCCTTTCTCACTCTCGAGAAGACTTCCCCTTTGGGCCCTTGGTTTCCCCTCTCCTCCCTAATATCCTTGACACTGCACACACACACACAATGGTCAAAGGCACACTGTCCGGTGCAGGGCAGGATAATTTTCAACAACCTCCTGCACACTCAATACCACAACTCCCTCCACATATACACCGACGGCTCCCGCCTCCCAGTACCTCCCTCTGTTGGGGCTGCAATGTACATCCCAGTACATTCCACTGCCACTGCCTGGAAGTTGCCGGCCTCTGCCTCCATTCTGACGGCAGAACTCTTTGCCATCAGAGAGGGCCTCAGGTTTGCCACCACACTCACCTCCCCTTGCTCAGTCACTCTCTTCTCAGACTCCCTCTCAGCCCTCCAACTCATCCGGCGTCACCGCCCTAAAACACACCACTCCCTCTGCTTCACCATTCACAACTTTCTTCTCCAACTATCCTCTTCTGGCTTCTCCATCCACCTTCAGTGGGTCCCCTCACATGTTGGTGTCATGGGCAACACAGTGGCCGACAGAGCGGCAGCGGAGGCACACTCCCACCCCTTCCCCATACACCTCCCCACTGACCAGACCGACTCTCTGACTAACCTCCACACAGCCTGTAAACTACACTGGGACACAGACCTGACTAACGCTTTACAGTACACTTCACTTGGACACATTAGACAAGACACACGACACCACTGGTGGACCTACTCCCCCAGCCGTGCCCTTGACACTGCCGTCACCAGACTCCGAATTGGACACAGCCGCCTAAACTCCCACCTACACAAGCTGGGCATGACAGAGGACCCCCACTGCCCTTGGTGCCCTACACAACCTGACACCCCAGAACACCTCCTACTACACTGTCCTCGTCACCACTCCCACCGCATGGCACTCCTCCACTCACTGTCGTCTCTTCACCTCCGCAGACCAGCAATAACTGACCTCTTAGGTGGCTCTCAAGACCCTGGCCTGGCCTTCAAAGTACTCAAACACACCAGGACCTTCCTCCAAAGGACAGGTCAACTCAACAGGATCTGATCCACTTACTCATCTGCAACCTGCACTTTTGGGGCACTAGAGGCTGTGGCACCACAGCCTGCACGGCCCCATCAAATTCCCAAGAAGAAGAAGATCATAACATAACAAGTTTGAAATTAAGGTCTGTTTACCCTTTCCATAGTGCGAAAAGTAGTACCTATAATTTGGGAAACCTATATTTGGCTTAACATATGGCCATAAGTCCACGAATGTTGCAGAAATCAAGAGTAAAAGTAATAGAGGAAGTGCTAAGACACCAAAGGTCATCAGCAGAGGGGCAGTCCGACCTGGGGACATTTTTGGTCCCCTGCCAAGATGGGGAGCAGGGAATTAAGTGCTATATGCTAGTGAAACCTGAGCAATGAGGGAGGACGATCTTTGCAGGCTAAAGCAAACTGAGATAAAGATGATTAGATGAATGTATAGTACATCATTGAACAACAGCCATGGTTATTAGAGGGATCACAGAAAGAAATCTGAAGAAAAGAACGGGAGTTTAGTGTATTAGTCTGATCATAATAAGATGCAGACTGTTGTTTGAACACACTGAGAATGGCAGATAGTGATTCGGGGAAAAACTTAAGAGATTTGAATGTAGTTGATAGAGTTTTTAAGACTCAAGAAAACATGGAATGAAGTGGTCCAGGAGGACTTCAGAGATCTAGATCAGTGCTGGGAGACTGCTACAGACCTTGCATCTTGGTCAGCTGCCAATAAGTGAACGAGGCCAACATATGCAAATATGTATGGAGGCTTTCAAAATTGTGATGGTGATGGTGATGGTGATGGTGATGGTGATGATGATGATGATGATGATGATGATGATGATGATGATGATCACTCACATCCAACAGCTGCATTCTTTCATATCAGTTCCATGGGAGGAGACAACTTACTGTAAGTTTTTGTGGAACACACATGCTGAAGAGGTAGTCCATTAGTTCTTTGCACTGGTCAGCACTCAGATGCAGCAGATTCATCACAGTGATTGGTGGGAGCAGCAGCACATCCTGCCACATACAAACAAACTCACTCAAGAAAAACACTTTCTGAATACTTATGTCGTATCTAGTAAATAATAAAGTAAAAGTAAAAATGAATTAACACTAATTCCTTTATGTCTTATATTAAGGTTAGCAAGCTATAAAGTTTGCCACCTAGGATTGTTATCAACAGTTCAGTGTGCGGTGAATGTCATTACATCCCTACAGCACAGGCAACTAAACAGATTTTTTCATAACTATAAAGCATAACAAGAGATTAATAAATTATGTAACAATGATTGAAGGTGGAGAGTGCACCTCACAGCTTGAACTAATAGCTTGTGACATTTTACAAAGTAGAAAGTATAGAGAAATACATATATCAAGGATTAGAAACTGAAGGAGTCAATGTAGGTACGTACCAAGAAATTGAAAATTGAATTAGTCAATCTCCTATGGGATACTCTGTCAAAGGCTTTACTGAAGTCCAAATAAACTATATCATACTCGTCCTCCTTATCTATGGTTTCAAATACTTTCCTATAGAAGGATAATAAATTTGTGAGGCAGGACTTCCCCTTGCTAAAACCATGTTGACTATATCTAATTAGCTTGTGTTCATCTAAATGTTTTCTAATTGCCCTTGCTATGATAGCTTCTAACATCTTGCCTACCACTGATGTTAAACTGATTGGGCAGTACCTACTACTTTCTGCCTTATCTCCTTTCTTGAATATAGGAACTACATTTGCCTGTCTCCATAGCCTGGGAACTACTCCTGTGTCTAGGGATTTTCTAAAAATCATCGCAATGGGTTCAATGAGTTCTTCTCTACATTCCCTAAGAATCCTCGGAAAAATGTAGTCCGGCCATGGAGATTTAGTCTTTTTAAGTCTATCTATTTCCTTGCTAACTACTTCCCTACTTATGACTATTTCGCTTAATTTATCAACCTCTTGTCTCCTAAAGGTCTGTACTGGCTCCAGTTCCCTACCCGACTCTTCCTGAGAAAATACGGACAAGAAGTATTTATTTAATTCCTTACTAATTTCCTCACCATTTTCTATCAAGCTGCCATCCATTCCTTTAAGAGGTCTTATACTTTCCTTTGTTTTAGCTTTGTACAGCTGATAGAATCCCTTTGGATCCTTCTGGGCATCTCTAGCTATCCTAACCTCATAATTCCTCTTTGCAGTCCTAATATCCTTTTTAATTTTCCTAGCTAAGTCATTATACTGCCCTACTACCTGTACTTCTCCCCTTTTAATTCTCCTATAGAGTCCCATTTTTAATCCAATTTCCCTTTTAATGCTGCTATTCATCCATTTTGGATCATTTCTATTTGACCTAATCCTCCTCTTAGGTATATAATGTTCCTGCCCTGTATGAATTTCCCTAACTATGCTATTATAATGCAATTCTACCTCAATGTTTTGATCCTCCTCTCTGTCTACTCCTATTCCCTCCCAATCTATACTCTGGAGGTGGTGTCTGAGGCCCTGGTAATTGGCTTTTCTAAAATCTGGTACTAAAGCAGTGTTTTGTTCTACCTTCCTCTTTGCATTAATCTTGAATCTAATTTCATGGTGGTCACTAACATCAAATCTAGCTCCTATCTCAACCAGACTGACCAAAGTTTCATTATTCGTGAAGACCAGATCTAAAATATTTCTCTGTTGTGTTGGTTCCCTTACAAGTTGTGTGAAAAAACCATCCCGGATGACATTTAAGAATTCCTCCGAGCTCCCGTCTCCTGTCATACTATCCCAGTCTATTCTCCTATAATTAAAGTCCCCCATAATGGCAATCCATAATGATTCCGTATTCCTATTTGTTTTTATTGTGGTATTGACATAGCTATTTAATGTGTTTCTAATGTACAGTGCTACACCTCCCCTTCTCCCCCCATCTATTCCTACTTCAGGTAAGAAATGTTTGCCTACAATATCTAACCAAGTTTCTGTAATACCTATAATATCTAACTCTTCTACACATGCGATACCTCTAAGTGTGTCTATCTTATTTATTACACTTCTACTGTTTGTATAAAAGACACTAAGTTCATGTACCTCCCTCTCTTTACCCCGTCCTTTGTCACTATTACCCTTACCTCTATTATTCTATTATTTCCATTGCTAAGGCCAAATTTCCAAGATATGCTTTCCCCTCCTCCCAAATGATCTTTGAGAAACTGTGGGATATCAGCATTTTAAAATTAAATCAAATCAGCAGCATAAGCCTCTTTGAGTCCACTACAGGACAATGGATCCACCAACCTTTACCAATCATCTCCATCAGCTGCCTGTCTATTCAACGTTATTCCAGCAAAACTTGCTATCTCATCTTTCCATCTAGTTGTGTCACCTCCACTTTCTTCTACCATCCCTTGGTTGTCATCATGTTAATCTAACAGTCATTGAATCAATTATCTGTTTGTTGCATGATGCTCCCTGCTCATGCACTGCAAATTCAACTTCAGATACTTGTTCAGATCACCTCAAACAGTTATACCGCTGAATTACAGACATAAATACAATTTCTTTTTTTTGGTTACGTTAGATTTAGCTAGGTTTGGTTGGGTTAGTTTTGGTTAGGCTTATTTAACTGCAGCTCTGGGAACATTATGCAAACAAAGCTATTTTTTTAGGTAAATTTTTACATCTTTATCAGAATGGCATGTGGCTACGAAAGAAAATAGCGTCTGCACCTCGCACAACACCCTACTTTCAGTCATAGAAAACATTTGGTAGGATAAAATTTTACATCTCCACCATAATGGCGTTTGTTTACGAAAGAAAATGGCGTCTGCACCTCGTCCAACTCCCTACTTTTGGTTATAGAGAACATTTGATAGCTTCTAAATTGACCGAACATAACATTACCTAAATTAACCAAACCTTAACCTACATTGACAAATAACAACATTGTCCAAACCAAACTAAACTTTACTTTTCAAAGAGGTCTCAAAGAAAACATTGAATATCTCACAAACTAAGAATTTGCGACGGAAATGTAATTAAGAAAACCTTCTCAAAATGCATCAGGTAATGCAAAAATATAACCCTGAATTCTCTGGAGCATTCTGGTGAAGATGTAAAATAATACCTTTGATACCTTCTAAATTAACATAACATATAATAACAACCTAACTAAACTGGTAAAATTTTACATCTTCACCATAACGGCGTCTGTTTACGAAATTAAATGGCGTCTGCACTTCATCCAACTCCCTACTTTTGGTCATATAGAACATTTGATATTTCTAAATTAACCTAACCTAACCTAAATTAACCAAACCTTAACCTACATTGACAAATAACAGAACCTTGTTCAAACCAAACAAAACTTTACTTTTCAAAGAGAAGGTCTCAAAGAAAACATTGAATATATCACAAACTAAGAATTTGCGACGGAAATGTAATCAAGAAAACCCTCTCAAAATGCATCAGGTAATGTAAAAATATAACCCTGAATTCTCTAGTGCATTCTGGTGAAGATATAAAATAATATCACTAAACGTAACGAAACCGAACTAAACAACGTAACCTCAAAAAAAATCTTACTTTTTTCTGTAATTCAGCGGCATAACTGTTTGAGGTGATCTGAACAAGTATCAAGAGGTTGAATTTGCAGTGCATTATAGAGGTAATGATATATCGAATGGGTCGTCTTACGAATCTTTACCCATTGTGCTCTTCACATCTGCTATTCATAACGTTCTTGGTTAGTTAATGCAAAAAGAAGCAAGCGCCAGACTACATAACGTTGTTATAAGCATCTCAACTGTTGCTACGATGGCTTTTCCGAAGGCATAATTCACATATATTTGATACAACGGTGTATATAAAGGGTAAGTAATGACGTCATGAACTGGCAACACTGGGCCTGGCTCAGCACGCGGTGTAATTGGTTCTAATCTCTCAGTAGGAAGTAATGTTTCAGATTTTAGGAATATGCTGCCCGGCCGCCCAAAACACAGTAAATCCTTTAAATTCTCTAGGGACGTTACAATTAATTTGCGATACATATATATGGGACACAAAATGTTCAGAATGACAAGCTATATCCTATGAGAGATGTAAAAATTGCCCTTGTTATACTGGTGTACATCTTAATAAATATCAAATTTACCCTTTGTTTGTAGACAATACCAAACCTTATAGCAGCAGCTATTTACCTTAACAGTCCTGAGTGATGTCTTGGATAGATTGGACTTGATATATTCATCTAATGGTAGAGCGCTAAGCTTGCAGTAAGACATTGTAGTGCTGTTTGTCATCTCATCTTTTCTCCAGTCAGCTGATGGCGCGCCCATCAATCATCATCATCAGCCCAGTGTTGCTCATAGAGAGCAATAGAGAGAGAGCCTGTTTTGAGCGGGGGTGTCATGCCGATGTGGTATGCCAAAATGACGACCGGTGTCACGAAACAAACTGCACAATGCACATGAAACAGTGCTTACCTGGCCCTTGTGCGCATGCGCAGCCCGGGAGCAGACGACGCCCTGACACTTCAGCCCACTCAAACGGAAGAAAATGTAATATTTTATGCTTTGTCCTATTCCTTCTCACAATAATGAGATGCTAGTGTGCACTAGTGCTTCCGTAGATTATCATTTCAATGCTCAAGTGTAGTGTATAACTGAAAAAACGAGCTATAACAACACTGCTTTTAATTCACACAATATTTCAGCTCACCAAAACAGCACAAGAGGTATATTTTCAGTTTTAGCCTGTTCTTTCTCTTATACGGAGGCACTAATAACTCGTGATACCCATTTCAAGCCCCAAGTCTAGTTTGTTATTAAACAATATATTAGCTATATAGCTCCTGCACCTGACGTCACACCTCTATCCGAAATGTCAACAACCGCCATGTTTGTAGGCTACCCGACCAAATTATTGGGGGCACAATTACAAGAAAACACCGTAAGACTTGCATAAAATTGACCATTTTCAACCATGATAACTACCTGTTGTGCATACAAATGTAACACCAGGCATGGAGAGGTTATGGGGAGGTGTTTTTACAAAATACCAGCCGACAAAGAAACCCGTGACAAATGGATTTCTGCTTTAAAGAGAGCCCAGATCATAAAGAAGCCTCATAAGCGGTGGGATGCCAAAGACAGTCATTGGCGAGTGTGCAGTGATCACTTTGTTGGAGCTATGTAGTAATGAAAGCATCTGGTCACTATGATAATGTGTTTTTTCTTTACAACTACTGCTCCAGCTTTCTTTTTTCTCTCTTTCCTATGACTATACATAGTGTACTCAACACATCTGTGAAGGTTTCAGGCGGTGCTCACCATGTCTTTGAAGTTATGTTATGTTATGTTGGTTAGGTTAGGTTAAGTTATGGTTAGGTTTTTTATATATATATATATATATATATATATATATATATATATATATATATATTGCAACAAAGCCCCTCGTTACACTTGGGCTTTCTGGGGCAGCTCCGCCACAGCGGGGTTCGACGTGTCCACTGCCGGGGAGATAAGGTCTGTGACACCGTTCACACCAAACACAGTCTTCACTTTGAATCCTTTATTAATTAAGCAACACGCTTATTAAACACAAGGCAGGGCGGTATTCCACGATACACATTGCAGGTATCCAAGAAGTGCGTGGTAAGTCCAAGGCGGTGGAAGGCGTTCTGACGTCAGTGGCGCCTGGACCCTTGCTCGACACCTCCACCCAGGTAGGATGGTGGGAGGGGAGTAGGGTCAGTGGTGACCACCAACAAAAACTTTACAGCTGCTCGCCCTTGTTAGTCCTACCCTAGTTACACCTGCCGGCGCTGGTTAACCCATCCCAACCACTAGTTTATACACGCGTAAATAATTAGCATACCGCCACAAACGCATAACTGTACAACTTATATTCGTAACAAAATATATATATATATATATATATATATATATATATATATATATATATATATATATATGTGTGTGTGTGTGTGTGTGTGTGTATAAATGTATTGTTGCGGCGACGCATTTAGCATGTAAATAGTGTTGTAGCGGTGTAGTTATTGTAAGTGTAGTTGTGTGGAGGCAGGGAGCGGTGGGTCACCCAGGCCTCCGTGGGGATGAAGGGGTCCGTGTGAGCGTTGACAGGTGTCAAGATACGGTGACCTACGTATCTGTGTTTTCAGCTATACGCAGTCGTGGTGGGGTGTGTTTGGGGAGATGTGGTTGGCTGGCAGAAGGAGGCCAGGAGTGAGAGAGCCAACACACAAACAGAGGAGAGAGAGACAAGAGACAGAGGGACACAGCAGTGAAAGGCCGATCCTGGGCGCGTGAAGGGCAGGACCTTGGAGGGAAGGGGACAGGGTGGCCGGAGAAATGGCACCCTGGCTTCCTTAGGCCCTGCCTTCGCTAAGGGAGTGGCTGACTGGCTGTGTGGAAGCTGTTGTGTGCATCCTGGGCGCGTGAAGGGCAGGATCTTGGAGGGAAGTGGACAGGGTGGCCGGAGAAATGGCACCCTGCCTTCCTTAGGCCCTGCCTTCGCTAAGGGAGTGGCTGACTGGCTGTGTGGAGGCTGTTGTGTGCATCCTGGGCGCGTGAAGGGCAGGACCTTGGAGGGAAGTGGACAGGGTGGCCAGAGAAATGGCATCCTGGCTTCTTTAGGCCCTGCCTTCGCTAAGGGAGTGGCTGACTGGCTGTGTGGAGGTGGTTGTGTGCATCCTGGGCGCGTGAGAGGCAGGACCTTGGAGGGAAGTGCTCGCCTGACCTGCTCAGAGGAGGACGTGCTGCTACTTGCTCGCGCTAACAAGGGATACCAGGTTGTATTTATCCATAACAGATATTTTATTGTGTTTTAGTGCGTCAACACAAGGGATACCAGGCTATATTGTTACCATAACAAGTATTTTATTGTGTTTTGTGTGTATTTTGGGGCAAAATTATTTAGATGTCTGAGTGTGTTGTACTCAATATAGGCGAGGGGGTTACAGGTATGGAGGGTGGAGTAGTGAAGTGTGGTTCCTGTGGAATGGAGAGACAATGGATGGTAAGTGAATGTAAGTTGTGTGAAGTGTTAGCTAGAAATGTAGCTTTAGAGGAGGAGGTTAAGGAAGTGAAAGTTTTGTTGGCACAGACGAGGCAACAGATGCAAGAGGTAAGGCGGGAAGTTAGCGTCAGGTCAGAGACAGGGGGGTGATAGTTGGAGGGTTGTGGATAGGGGAGGGAAAGGGAGGGTGAGCCCTCCCTTGTGTGAGGTGGAATTTCCTCCCCTGTGTGAGGTGGAGTGTAGCAACAAGTTTGGGTTGTTAGCTACACAGGAGGAGGAAGAGGTCGTGATAGAAGTAGGAGCAGGAGAAGGGGACAGGACACCCAAGGCGAAGATAGTGAGGAGGAAGTTAGATGGGAAGGAGAGGAAGGAAGGTGGCAAGGTGAGGAAGGACAGGGAAAGGTTAGAAGGGTCGCAGGAAGTGTTAGTTCTGGGTGACTCCAGGATTAAATATTTAGATGAGACTTTCTGTGAGGCCGACAGGGAGAGGAGGATGACGTGTTGTCTTCCTTGGGCTGGAGTGCAGGACGTGGTAGAGATATATAGGAGGGTAGTGGAGGGGACGGGAAAGGAGGCGTTAGTGGTGGTTCACGTGGGAGTGAACGATGTAGGCAGGGTAAGGTCAGAGGAGCTAGTGGATAGGTATAGGGAGCTTCTGAGGGAGATAAAGGAGAGTAGTAGGAGGTGTATAGTGTCAGGAGTGCTCCCTAGACAGGGGGTTAGAGGCTGGTGGCTCTCACATGCCCTTGGCCTCAACGAGAGGTTGATGAGGATGTGCGGGGAGGATGGGGTAGGTTTTATGGATGAGTGGAGCAGGTTTTATGGGAGACAGGAGCTGTATGCCAGGGATGGTGTACACTTCAGTAGGAAGGTGGTGCAGGAGCTTAGTGAGTGTCTTGAGAGGGCAGTTAGGCAGTCCAGTCAGGGAAACTAAATATTAACAGAGGTAAGGGTAATAGTGACAAAGGACGGGGTAAAGAGAGGGAGGTACATGAACTTAGTGTCTTTTATACAAACAGTAGAAGTGTAATAAATAAGATAGACACACTTAGAGGTATTGCATGTGTAGAAGAGTTAGATATTATAGGTATTACAGAAACTTGGTTAGATATTGCAGGCAAACATTTCTTACCTGAAGTAGGAAGAGATGGGTACACTTTTTTTCACAGGGATAGAGTAGGGAGGAGAGGGGGAGGTGTGGCACTGTACGTTAGAAAAACATTAAATAAATCTTAGGGAATGTAGAGAAGAACTCGTTGAACCCATTGCGATGATTTTTAGAAAATCCCTAGACACAGGAGTAGTTCCTAGGCTATGGAGGCAGGCAAATGTAGTTCCTATACTCAAGAAAGGAGATAAGGCAGAAAGTAGTAACTACCGCTCAATTAGTTTAACATCAGTGGTAGGCAAGATGTTAGAAGCTATCATAGCAAGGGCAATTAGAAAACATTTAGATGAACACAAGCTAATTAGACATAGTCAACATGGTTTTAGCAAGGGGAAGTCCTGCCTGACAAATTTATTAACCTTCTATAGGAAAGTATTTGAAACCATAGATAAGGGGGACGAGTATGATATAGTTTATTTGGACTTCAGTAAAGCCTTTGACAGAGTACCCCATAGGAGACTGTTAAGTAAAGTCAAGGCTCATGGCATAGGTGGGAAGATACTAGAGTGGATTAGGGGATGGCTTACTAGTAGGGAACAGAGGGTACAGATTAATGGGAAGAAATCAGAATGGGGTAATGTCACTAGTGGGGTACCACAGGGATCAGTACTAGGACCATTGTTATTCATAATCTATATAAATGACTTAGAGACAGGAATAAACAGTGATATCAGTAAATTTGCCGATGACACAAAGATAGGAAGACCGGTAAAGAATTTAGATGATGCTAGGATGCTGCAGGATGACTTAAATAGGCTGTACGAGTGGTCAGAGAAATGGCAGATGCAGTTTAATATTAACAAGTGTAGCATTATGAGTGTAGGTAAAGGTAATAGGCCTGTAGACTACACATTAAATGACAATACCTTAGGAAAGTCATATAGTGTGAGGGACTTAAGAGTTCAAATAAGCAGTGACTTGCGCCCCAGGAAACAGTGTATTATAGCTAGAAATAGAGCCAACAAGATAATGGGATTTATTAGGTGTGTGACAAATAGGAGTTCTGAGGTCATTCTGAGGTTGTATTTAGCGTTAGTAAGACCCCACTTGGATTATGCAGCTCAGTTTTGGTCCCCTTATTATAGGAAAGATATAGGCTCCTTGGAGGCAGTCCAGAGAAGAATGACCAAGATGATTCAGGGGCTGAGAATTTTACCCTACAAAGATAGGTTAAAACGTCTTAATCTCCACTCCCTAGAGAGAAAGAGAGCAAGAGGGGATTTGATTGAGGTTTTCAAATGGGTAAAAGGAATTAATAAGGGAAACATTAATCAGGTTTTAGAATTTAGTAGCCAGGATAGGACACGTGGAAATGGGTACAAGCTAGAAAAACTTAGATTCAGGACAGACATAGGTAGATATTGGTTCACTAACAGAGTGATGAACGATTGGAATAGGCTGGGTAGACACGTAGTAAGTGCTGAGTCAATAGATAGCTTTAAAAGACGGTTGGATCAGAGTATGGATAGGGATGACAGGTGGGATGGCTAAATATTGGATTATTCCAA
>JAPQNM010000017.1:1611678-1614178 GCA_029783475.1 Metacarcinus magister | reverse complement strand
GCCAGGAGGCTAGTTTCATCATTGAATGAATAAAAAAAAACTTTCCTGATCATTCTTACTATAATTGGTTCCAATAACTTAGCAGTGTATTCCTGAGTATACACACCTTCAATAGGGTTGAAAAACGTTATTAAACAAACCCATGTGTAAACATAAAGATGTATACAAGAACATTTAATTCCAAATTAACAATTTTACAAAAATTTTATTTTCTAAATTCAAGACAGAGAAGAACAGATGCCATGGAAAAATAAAAATCCAGCTGAATGGAAAGGTCAGGAGAGAGCCAGTCTCTCCAGCACTTTGAGGTAATGTTCTTCCAAATCTGAGTACTGCCGTTCCAAACTTTCTATCCGTTTTTCCCTGCTTGTAATACTCATGGTGGCGGCAAATTCTTCAGGTTTTAAGATCTTCTTCAGTTTCTCCATGTCCCTGTCTTCTTTCTGCAGGCAACCATCAAAATAACATTGCAATAAAATTATTTCTTTATTTCTCCTCCACAAATAACCATCATTACCCTTATCTTCACCCTACCTCAATCACCACCACCACCACCACCACAATACCCTTTACTTCCCCACTCACCTTGTACTGGACATTGAGTCTGTTTTTCACCTCAAGGCGGTACTGCAGGTAAGCCTCTTTGTCTGCCCGGTTGGTGTGGTGCAAGCGCAAAATTTCATACACTTTGCGCACCTGACGCTGAAAAAGGCAGGGAGATATATTTAATCACTACATGAGAGAGAGAGAGAGAGAGAGAGAGAGAGAGAGAGAGAGAGAGAGAGAGAGAGAGAGAGAGAGAGAGAGAGAGAGTCAACCTCATCCTGTTATAGATAGGAGGTTCCTACTGCCACTAATATACCAAACCCAAGACATGGTTATGCCAGTATCATCACAGTATGGGGCTATAATACATAAAAAATATTGATATAATTCACATTTCACATGAGCCTGAGGGCTAAAAAACAAAACAAGCTAAAATGACTGAGAATTAAGTGCCAATTGAGGATACTGTACCTTGTTCAGTTTAAGTTTCTTTCTTGCTTCTTCTACCATGGCTTCAGAAAATCCTTCGTTTAGCTTGGCTTTGTTGAAACTGTCAAGGGTGAGGGAGTTTTTGGCATCCACAAAGTCCCTGAGCCGAGCAAAGTTGTCTGATGGATCCTCAACTGGAAATAGAAAGAGGGAGGCTTCTTGATCAATCTAATTCTATGTATCTATAGTTTCTGATGCATCATTCTCTCCAGGAACGTCCTCCAAGGTGATAGTCATGGCACAGGAGGCTCCGCCTCTCCCTAACCACACACTCCATCCTTACTTGTTCAATCCCTACTCTTCTATCAGTAACTTTTTCATGCATGTACTCATTGAACTTATACTGCCATCTTACAACTGGCTTTCCTCTCCTCCTAAGACCGTTAGTTTCCCTCACAAACTCTTCACTCTCCTCTCCCTCCATATGACCAAACCACCTCAACTTATTTCTTTTCACACATTCCACTACACCTCACCACTCCATTTACACATCCTACACGCTTTCATTGCTTCCCCTCTCCCATCTTGTCACGCCCCATGCACCTCTCAGATAACTTATTTCCACAGCATGCACTCTTGACTGCTGTGTCCTATTACATGTCCAAATCTTTGATCCATACATCTATGTTGGGAGGAGAATACTGTTCCTTTAAACCTCTCTTTACTTCCATAGACACACGCACGCACATACACACACACACAGTTTAAGCTAGATGTGTGTATAAATGTGTGCATGTGTGTGTGTATGTGTTTATATATGTTTATATATATATATATATATATATATATATATATATATATATATATATATATATATATATATATATATATATATATATATATATATATAGTGTTGCGGCGACGCATTTAGCATGTAAATAGTGTTGTGTAAATAGAGTTATTGTAAGTACAGGATGTAGAGGCAGGGAGCGGTAGGTCACTCAGGCCTTCCTGGGGATGTAGGGGTCCGTGTGAGAGTTGACATGTGTCAGAGATAAGGCGACCTACGTATCTGTGTTTTCAGCGATACGCAGTCGTGGTGGGGTGTGTTTGAGAGACGTGGCTGGTTGTTGGAAGGAGAAGGAGCGAGGGAGTGAGAGAGTGAGGAGTGTGAGAGAGACAGAGACAGAGGGACACAGCGGAGGAAGGCCGATCCTGGGCGAGTGAAGGGCAGGGCCTTGGATGGAAGTGGACAGGGTGGCCGGAGAAATGGCATCCCTGGCTTCCTTAGGTCTGTCCTCACTAAGGGAGTGGCTGACTGGCTGTGTGGAGGTTGTTGTGTGCATCCTGGGCGAGTGAAGGGCAGGGCCTTGGATGGAAGCGGACAGGGTGGCCGGAGAAATGGCATCCTGGCTTCCTTAGGCCCTGTCCTCACTAAGGGAGTGCATGGACTTGTGGAGGTTGCTGTGTGTGGACTTGTGGAGGCTGTGTGTGTTCTGGGTGAACCTCTTGTGGAGAACTCTTT
>JAPQNM010000017.1:1604178-1609178 GCA_029783475.1 Metacarcinus magister | reverse complement strand
ATCCATGTCCTCCATACCATTCGCCATTCTATAGACATTTATCAAATCACCTCTTTCCCTTCTCTCCTCGAGTGTAGTGATTTCTAATCTTTTCATTCTCTCTTCATAGGTCAAAGTACTCATCTCGGGAACCATCTTCGTAACTGCTCTCTGAACTCTTTCTAACCTTGCAATATTTTTCTTTTTATGGGGAGACCACACGACTGCCGCATATTCCAACCTCGGTCGTACCACAGAAGTCAAAATCTTCTTTATCATCCTTTCATCCAGATACGAAAAGGCCACTCTCATCCTTTTTAATAAATTCATCATCCCACCAGCAATTTTGTCAATATGCTTGTCTGGAGTCAAGTCCTCTGTAACAGTCACTCCCAAATCCACTTCTTCTTTTGATTTCTCCAACCTGACACCATTTATCTCATAATCATATCGCACTCTCTTTTGGCTCTTACCAAACTCCATCACCTTGCATTTACTCAAGTTAAATTCCATTTGCCATGATTTACTCCAACTATTGATCTTGTTTAAGTCATTTTGTAGCATCATACAGTCATTTACATTTTCAACTTTCCTCATTAATTTTGCATCATCCGCAAACAGGTTTATGTAACTGTCAACTTCATCACTCAAGTCATTAACGTAAATCACAAACATTAATGGTCCCAACACAGATCCCTGTGGGACACCACTGGTTACCTTGAGCCAAGACGAACACTGGTCACGTATTACTGTTCTCATTTCTCTATCATGAAGATAATCCTCCATCCACTCCAGTAGTTTTCCTCCAATTCCTCCGTACTTTTCAATTTTCCATATTAATCTTCGATGCGGTACTTTATCAAAAGCCTTCTTTAAATCCAGGTATACACCGTCCACCCATCCATCCCTTTCTTGAATAACATCAATCACTTTTGAGTAAAAAGATAACAAATTTGTGGAGCATGATCTCCCCTTTTTAAATCCAAACTGGCAATTTGTTAATACTTTATGCCTCTCCAAGTGCTCCATCCATCTCTCCTTAATCACTCTCTCACACATCTTCCCCACAACGCTGGTCAAGGACACTGGTCTATAGTTTAGCGGGTTTTCCTTATTTCCCCCTTTAAATATCGGTGTGATATTTGCCCTTTTCCAGTCCTTAGGCACTCTTCCCTGCGTCAATGATGTTACCACCACACTATGAATTTTCCCAGCCAATTGCTCACAGCATTCCTTCAAAATCCAGTTTGATACTCCATCTGGTCCCATTGATTTATTGACATCCAGCTCCTTCATCATCTTAAATATTTCCTCATTTGTAACAGAGACATTTTTCATCGAGGTCCCTTTGAAGACTTCCTCTACAGGCTCGAACTCTCTCTCCACAGTAAACACTGATCTAAAGCGTTCATTCATCACCTCCGCCATATCCTGAGCCTCTTCGTAGACTGTTTCTTCCACTTTCAGCTTTGTTATCCCTTCCTTCTGTTTCATCTTCCCATTGATGTGTTTGTAAAACAGCTTGGGTTCATCTATACACTTGTCTATTACATCTCTTTCATATTTTCTTCTCTCCATTCTTATTATCTCGACATATTCGTTCCTAGCTTTAATGTATTCGTCCCATCTGTTTTCAGTTTTCCTCTTCTTCCATCTATTCCAAGCATTTTTCTTGTCATTTCTTGCACTTTTACATTTTGCATTGAACCATTCTTTCCCTTTTCTACCTCCTGGTTTTCCTCTAGGTACAAATTTCTCCACTGCAATATTGTAAATCTTCAAAAATTCATTCCATTTCTCTTGAACATTCTCAGCCTGCTCAAAGTCCTTCCATTCCACCTCAACAAAGAAGTCTTTTAATTTCTTAAAATCAGCTCTCCCATATTTAAATCTCTTCTCCTTATACTCCTCATTTATGATCTCATTTTCATTTCTCATCTCAAAATTTATCAGCACATGGTCACTTTTTCCCAGGGGGCTTTCACATTGCAAGTCCTCAATACTCTCCCTATCGTTGGTGAACACCAAATCAAGCATAGATAGTATCACAGTCCAACCATTGTGTCAACAAGTTTTCCACCGCCCAATTTAGAAGTCTATTACTCCAAGAGTTTTCTCCTCCACTGGCAGTCATCACCTCCCAGTTCACATCCTTACAATTAAAATCCCCAGCGATAACCACTTCATTGCTATCCTCCACAATTTTTTTGAGTCCCCTTAACACGTCCACCAACATATCTTCATGCTCCTCTCTTTCCCAAGCATTTGTCTTTGGGGGCACATACACTCCTACATAGTTTACAGTTTTACCATTAGCACTTGTAAAATCTCTGACTTATCCTCACTCCTAGTAACCTTTTCCACTCTAACACACTTTTTAGTCAAAATCATTATTCCTCCTCCTCCCTTATTCCTTCTATTCCTTATCCACACATCGTACTTTCCATCACCAACATCAGGAATACCCCATTCACTTCTCCACTTCGTCTCTGTCAATATCACAATATCCGGTTTATTTCTATTCAGTAACTCATTTATTTCCTCTTTTGTTGACAGCAGCCCATTTACATTTGTATAAAATACTTTATTTAAATCCTTGTATACCTTTTCTTTATTATTCTCATATCCCTCACTTTCCAGTAAAACTGTTTCTTCTCCTCCTCTGTTCGCTGGTCGTTTTTTTGCTTAGCCTCGTTTATCAGTTCTTTTTGCTTCAACCTCTCAGCTTCGTCCAGGTCCCTGTTTATCCATAAATTTTTATAGTCCTCGTCACCAGACGTGTGTGTGTGTGTGTGTGTGTGTGTGTGTGTGTGTATTTACCTAGTTGTAGTATACAGGGCCTGAGCTACACACGTGTGGTCGTCTCCATATCTATATTTGTCCAGTTTTTCCTTCAGTTGATGTACAATTTTTGCCATTATCACCTCTTCCTTCAGTTCATTCCAAATATCTATACTTCTTCGGGTAAAATCGTTCAATCAAATTCCTCTTTGCAATTTTTTTCTTGTGTCCCCTCACATTTCTAACCTCTCCTTTTTTTCTCAATATTAAAATTTTTCAATCTGTTTCCTCTAGATTGTTCGTCGATTCATATATTGTTATTAAGTCTCCTCATTCTTTCAGTGTTGTTAGTTAATCTTTCCTCATTTGTTAGGTCTTCCAATTCTTGCATCATCTTAGTGTTGCAATTCTCTATCATTTTTAATTCCAACAGATGCTTTTCTATGTGCATATGTGTATTTACCTCGTTGTAGTATATAGGGTGTGAGCTGCATTCGTTTGGTCCTGTCTCCGTATCAATATTTGTCCCGTTTTTCCTTCAATTGATGTACATTCTTTGCCTTGATCAGCTCTTCCTTCAATCCATTTCAAGTATCTATATTTCTTTGGGGAGAACTGTACTTTTTTGTGTTCAAGCAAATGTCTTTTTTGCAATTTTTTCTTGAGTCTCCTCAAATTTCTAGCCTTTCCTTTTCTTCTCAATATTAGATCTTTTTATCTGTTTCCTCCAGGTTGTTCATCAATTTATATATTGTAATAAGTTTCCTCTTTCTTTTAGTGTTGTTAGATGCATTTCTTTTAATCTTTCCTCATATGTTAGGTCTTCCAATTCTGGCACCATCTCAGTTGCAATTCTCTGTTTTCTTACTAATTTCACTATATGCTTTTTCTTGTCCTGGGACCATATAACTTCTGCATATTCCAGTTTTGGTCTGATCATTGTAGTTATAATTCATATCTTTATCTAGAAATAGAAAGCCATCCGTATATTTCTTAGCATCTGTATTACTACCAAATTTTTCTCTTCTTTGATAAAATATATCTTCTCCTAACTTATACGTCCATGAGGATCTCATTGCACTATTTCCCATTGCTAATACATGGCATTTTTTTTTTTTTTACATGAAATTCCATTTCCCATGTTTTGCTCCATTCATATATCTTGTTTATATCATTCTGTAGCTCCTCACAATCCTTGTGGTTTCTTATCTTTCTTAGTAATTTTGCATCATCTGCAAACAGACATTTACTCATTCTGTCAAGTCATTTACATATACTGAAAACATTATTAATGCCAAAACTGATCCCAGTGGTACTCCACTTTTTACTTCCCGCCATTCAGATTTTTCATCCTTTACTACTGTTCTCATTTCCTTTCCTTTCAGGTAGTCTTCCATCCAGTTCTTTAATGTTCCTTTCAATCCTCCAATGTATTCCAACTTCCATAGTAATCTCCTGTGCAGAACATTATCAAATGCCTTTTTTAAGTCTAAATATGTTATCCACCCATCCATCTTTTTCTTGTGTTATATATATCATTCTTGAATAAAAACTTAATAAGTTTGTGACACATGACCTTCCTGTTCTGAATCCAAATTGTCTATGTTATCATTCCTTCTCTTTTTAAGTATTCAGTCCGTTCACCTAGCAAAGTTTCTGATGTCTTTTTCCTTTGATGAACTCACCTTGAGGAGAGTTGCTACATTAGATAATGCTTTGATATCCACATCTTATTGGTTACACATTTTTTTCAGCATATATATTGTTGAATTCCCCTTCATGAATGTATAAGTACCTAATATTCTTTCTTTTTTTCAATGCCAAGTGCACACACTTTAGTGTATCATACTAATCTGTAACATAGTATTGAGTAATTCCTTTATATTAGGAGCCGAGAGAGAGAGAGAGTATATTTCCACACCTGGCCTGGTCTTGGAGGTTTCTCCGTCCCAGGAGAGACGCGACCCCAGGGGAGTTCCCCCAATTATCAGGATCACCTTTCCAGCCTGCCCCCCTTCCCAGGGGAAAGCCAAAACTCCCTAGAGTCCAAGCCTTGCCTTTCCTCAGGTGTCCGCGGAGTTAAATATAGACTCCTCCCCCCCTCCCGTTCTAGGGTCAGACTCAGCCTCACTCATTTCCAGGTTACCTTCTCACACGATATCACTTCAAGCAGTCAGCCTGGGTGGAGGCCCCTCATCCTCTACCCAGGCTGCTCTCACATCAGATCACTTCAGACTCAG
>JAPQNM010000017.1:1578579-1604078 GCA_029783475.1 Metacarcinus magister | reverse complement strand
GCCAGCTTTCGAAAGGGTTCCTATTTCCCTCATAATAGGTGGTGGCAGCATAATACCGACCCGCTTAATAACATCATATATAAACCACAGAGCATGACCGGGAGGTAGTAATAAATGGTAATCATAACAGCATAAGAAATAATTAATAAACACAATCGTAGAAACCCCCCCCCCGGCATGACACTGGTGGGAGCGGTGGGATCAATTAAAGTAATTAATTACTTGGTCATAGTGGTCACACCTGGTTGCCATGTGGAAAATTTAAGTGGTAGGACATAGACAGGTGCCCAGGAAGTATATGTGCATGTTTCAGTGTCCCTCCCTCCCTCCTAAAAGTTGTCCTAATTTTTATTGAGAAAATTTAACTTACATATTTAGTTAACATGGCTCACCATACTGGAACATTGAATTTGGATAATGATGATGACATACCAGAACCAGAGCAACTGATGGAGGAAATAACATTGTTAAAGAATGTAATTCAATCTCAAGTAAATGAAATTCACACCCTTAAGGGAAATAACATTAAACAAGAACTCCTCACTAGACCCAGGGACATTCCAGTGTTAGAATTGCATCAATTGGAGGGACTTGAAGCCTCAGGCTGTTTACAAATATTTTTTGAATTAGTTGAACAGTGCTCAAACGATGGATCAACCAGGTTACAAATTGCCAAAAGTAGATTAAGTCAGAACCTGGCAGTGCTCATACACAATAATAAAGCTAAGAATAGGTGTAAAACCTGGGCTGATTTCCGCCAGTTTTTGTGTATAAAATTTGCAGTGAGTGTTAACCTAGACAGAGCCTGGCAAGATCTAGACTCAAACAATTATGATTGGGCAGAAAGCCCACAGTCATTCACCAACCGGTTCATCTGCCAGCATGCTACGTTAGAAACTAGATTCCCCCATGAAACATTTCCTAACCGAGACAAGACAATTAAAAGGAAAATTTGGCACGGGTTAACCAAAGAGGCCAAAGTAAGTTTAGAGGCTTTCTTTTATGAAGGGTATCCCTTAAACAAATTTATTGACCGGGTTGAACATGAGAGACAAATATTACTAGAAATGCACACTCCCACCTTAAATCATGTTCAGAAAGAAAATGTCTCCCGTCCTGACGCCCTTCAGGTTAGAGGTCCCTTGGCCCTACAGGACAATAACTTACCTAACCGAGAGGAGGAAATTATCTCAATAAAGAAACAAATTCAGTCACTAACAGAGAACATGCAAAAATTGCAGACTACTCCCTCTCTCATGCCTTTGTTGCCTCTTCCCCCTAGACCATTGCCTGTTCCTAGTCAAACTACTCCTCCTTACCCTCAGTATACCCCAAGGTCACTATTTGGGTCAGAATTGTACTGCCCATGTTGCAAAAGTCACCGCCACAACCTGCCGGACTATCCCATAAGCCCGAGAGAGGAGCATGCTTTGACTGTCACCGACAGTGATGTAGACGAGGAAATGCAAATTGTCCAGGGAGAGTTAATCAAAACCATGCCTGACTAGCCCAAGGGGAAAGATCACCAATTATCCAGCTGTCAGTAAACAATATCATAATGTCTGCTTTAGTTGACAGGCAGTGGATATACCCTTATCAGAAAATCAGCAGCAGAGAATATGGGAAAAGAAATAAATACTGGACACACTCTCCCCTGTTTGCAAGGTGTTACTGGAACTCCCCTCAGGATTCTAGGATCAGTATTTCTGGAAATAGGGATTGGACAAAAACAGATTCACTAACACTGGTTTCCAGTAGTGTCTGACAACTACTTATCCACAGACATGTTGTTAGGATGTGACGTATTGGGTCAATCCTCCCTAACCTTGAATCACAAAAGAAAGACGATGCTTTGGGGAAATACCTCATATGCAATTAACCTAATATCAAAAAGGAAAGGAAAAGTTGAGAAAATTACCCAAATTCCTCCCCCAGTCAAAGAATCTGCTCCACCTAATAATTTGAACATAACAAAAACAGTGATTGTTCCTCCTTATCAGACCCAGTTTGTCTCACTTGCTATAAATGAAATTCCCGGCACTACTGTAATTGTCCATCCTCAAGGGAAAGTTAGTGGAAATCGTCATCCTTTTTGTACCATAGTAGACCCAGATCAGACCATACCCTGCCCTTTTGTCAATAATGCTAAGTCCAGTTGTCATTTCAAAGCTGGAACCCTATTTGGAGTTTATGAGAAGGGAGAAGTAAATTCACCTTCAGTTAATGTAACCACAGAAACTCATAATAACCTTATCCCCCAAAATGACCAGTCTAATGTTCCTAGAGGACACATTGAAAAACTCCAAGACATCATCAAACAGTTAAAATTGTCACACCTGAATGAAAAACAGAGGAAAGAACTTAGTGAGATAGTTTTAAAGCATGACTCCCTTTTCCTACTAGAGAAAGGAGAATTAGGCCTCATTGAAACTCCCCCTGTGCAAATTAGTGTAACTAACCCAGAACCAATTAGAGGCCCAATGTATCGTTATCCAGAGAAAGCCAAAGTTGTCATTCAGGACATGCTCCAGTATATGGAAGAAAGAGAAATAATTGAAAAGTCAACTTCTGTATGGCTTTCCCCCATTGTCTTAGTCAACAAACCTGACGGTACTAGGCGTATGTGCCTAGATTACCGCAAAGTTAACACCCATCTAGCCACAGACATTTATCCTCTACCTAGGCTGGATGAATTAGTAGAACAAGCCGCCGGAAATCAATATTACACTACGTTAGATCTCAGGGAAGCATATTTTCAAGTTATGCTCCATGAAAACAGCCGAGACCTTACAGCCTTCAGCGATGGAGTGTCTTTATATCGGTTCCACAGACTCCCTTTTGGCTTGTCCTGCTCCCCTGCAATCTTTTCTAGACAAATGGCAACCATCTTAACACCTCTGATGAGAGAAGGTTGGGTTAGAAATTACCTGGATGATATCATTCTATGGGCCCCAGATTTCTCCACCATGTTACAGCGCTTAAACAAAGTCTTCTCCTGTTTGGTGGAAAGTGGAGTCAAATTAAATCTCAGCAAATGTAGTTTTGGAGAAGCAGAAGTTAAATTTCTTGGGCACAGAGTTTCTAAGCATGGGAGTAAACCTGATCCAGCTAATGTAGAAGCAGTTAACAGTATGAAGCCTCCTAAGACAGTAAAAGTAGTCCGCAGATTCTTGGGAATGTGTGGATTTTATCGCAAGCATGTTCCTAACTTTGCCCAAATTGCAGCTTCCCTAACCAACCTCACCAGACATCATGTAGAATTTATTTGGACCCCAGAATGTCAAAATTCCTTTAAACAACTTAAGACCTTACTAACTCAAGCCCCAATCCTTGTAAGAGCTGAGGTTAATCAACCCTTCATTGTAACTACAGATGCAAGTAACACCCATGTAGGAGGAGTGCTTAGCCAAATCCAACTTGATGGGAGTAATAAACCAATTGGTTATTTTTCAAGGAAACTAAGTTCACCAGAGGCAAGGTATTCTGCCACAAACAAGGAAGCTCTTGGAGTTGTCCTTACTTGCCGAAACTTTCACCATTACCTATGGGGTAGTAAATTCACTATTATCACTGATCACCAGCCACTCACTAGTATATTTAAAAGGAAAACTAAATCCCCTAGGATGAACCGCTGGATTTTAGAAATGAGAGAGTACACTTATGACATCCAGTATGTAAAAGGTAAATATAACTATGTTGCTGATGAGTTGTCTAGGCCTGTTAGAGTCATTCAACGTGCTCCTAATAATTCTTTCTGGCTTGGCTTAACCCTTCAGGAAATCAGAGACTCACAAAGAGAAGAGATTAGGTGGAAGGAAATGGCAGAGTATCTGGAAGGAGGCAAATTACCCACTAAACGATATCCCAAAATTACCCTAGACCAATTTGTAATTCAGGATGAAGTCCTATATTATGTCAAAGAAAAGTCAGATGGAAGTCTCCATTTTTGCTTAGTTGTGCCTCAAAACTTAATTTGTAAAGCCATGGAACATGCACATGTCACTTCAGGACATCTGGACCAGAAAAAGACAATACGAAAGGCAGAAGAACTGTTCTACTGCTGCAATCTTAAAGTTGATATCTGTACATATGTGAAAAATTGTGTCACGTGTCAAAGGTTTAAAAGCCATCCTGGCTTACAACAACAATGGCAAGAGGTGCCTCCTGTCAATAAACCTTTAGAAAGGATAGGTATAGATCTTACTGATATGGTGGCAGGTACCCAAGGGTTTAGGTATGTTCTCACCATAGTAGACCATTACAGTAGGTTTGTTAAATTCTTCCCCCTAAAAACCAAACAAACACACACTGTGGTAGAGGCACTTGGCAAGTATGTGGCTGACTTCGGACCACCGAGGACCATCATCTCTGACAATGGTGGAGAGTTCGTGTCCAGGCAATATCAGGAGTTCTGCCAGAGACACCATATCCACTACTGCTACACCACGCCCTACAACCCCCGCGGAAATGGAGTCACCGAACGCCTACACCGTTCTCTAAAGACCATCCTCTCTACCCTTTGCCAAGGATACCCACTTAAATGGCCTTCGTATCTCCCTACCACTCAGGCCATTATGAATCAAGCCGTCCACACCTCCACAGGAGTGCAACCATATTTTGTATTCTTCTCCCGTCATGCCCCCCGTACTCTGGGTGCAAGGTTGCCTAGTGTAGAAGGAGAAAAAGACGAAGTGGAAATTGCACACGAAATAATCCGAGAGACCCACAAGAAAATGACTCGGAAATATCGTGAGGTGGCAAACAGGAAACGGAAAAATCAGGCAGCGAGTGAAGAAACCTGAGTATGGGTCCGAAGGGAAGTGTTACTGCCAGGTACCAGTAAAAAGTTAAACCTCAAGTGGGATGGACCATACAAAGTGGTAGAGGTAATCCGGAAAGGTAGTGCGAATGTGCTAGAAAATTTGTTCACAGAACAAAAGGTGCAGAGAACCGCAGAAAAGGTTAAGCCCTACTGTGGCAGTGAAGAGTGGTTAACGGAGCCCAAAAACATTCTCAGTGCCCCCGAAGAAGCTGAAGAACCCTTTCCCCTAGACTGCGTAGACCCCCACGCAGATTAATACAGGAAATGTTAATCCATCGTGGATAGTAGTGTTCCCTTCCCCAATGTGTCCATATATTGTAAATGTAATTATATATATTTTTTTTGGTATTAGTAAGGATTGATAATGAACTTGGTAGGAATGATGTGAAGTTACCGGCAGATGTGATAAGGTATCCTTACCGATCACACTTTTCCCACTGGACCTAGTTTGAGTCCTGGTATGTATATAAAATGTCTTGTTGAATAGTAGTAGTAGAAAGAGAGTTAACTCACTTTATGGAGGGACCATGGATGGTTTGCCCTCAATACAGTTTTCCGATGGAGAATGGTAGGACGTTGTCGAGCTCTGTCATTTGCTTCGTACGGATTTCCCTGCTGTGGATACGAATGGTGAATGGATGTGATGAGTGAATTGGGTAAGGTGACTGAAAATTTATTTATATATCTGTTAAGAATGAAAGGTCAGGGTCCAGAAGGTCATCTTGCAACCGAGTGTGCTGGACTTGCTCTAGTTTGACAAGTCGTCTGCACATTCTTCCGGGTGAATTCTTGGGTGAGAAACTCTAGTGGAAAGTGTATTGTAACAGAGTTCTGTTTGTAAGTGTGCCATTAATCTGTAGCTTTAAGATAAAGGCACTGAAGTTGTAGTTATTATCTAAAGATGGATGGGAACTGTCGGATGTTAAGTCCTGTTGTGAAAATCAAGTTTAATATTGACCTTACTATGAAACCTAACATTGTTCATTATGTACCCACACACTCTAATTATTTTTTTTTTGTAAATGTGCCTGCAGTCATTATCCAGTCTGAATTCTGGTGTGAGAAAAAGTTTTTAAACGGAGGGGAATCTCATGTAATGCCCGAAATCTTTATGTCTTGTACAGTACCCCCCCCCTCCCCCTATCGTTCTTTAAATCAGTTTTCTATGATAAGAAAATTATTTCCTTATATTAGCTTGAGTAACATTCATTTCCAATTAAAATCAAAATCTATATCCTAAAGTAATTAACTTAACTAGATCTCCCTTCATAAGTTTGAGCATCATGATGCTCAGTCAGCGTCTCTTCTACCCTACCGACCAGGTCTGTGTTGAGTGTTACGTAAACATCTCTTAATATTTGCTAAATACTTAATCATTCAGTGTTCTCATGTATTCAATAATCTTCCCTTTGAATATGTAAAGTCATTTAAAGCCTTTTTAAGGCTGATTATTATTTAATAATAGCAATTCTTCTATTTATTATGGGGCTGCATCTCAGACCCCATGGTCCCTCTTTCCTCCCTTAAATATGTTTCATTGTTCATTATGTATCCCTTTCACCTTAATATTTATGTTATATTGTTCATGTATTATCCCTTTTAAGTGTGTTGGAAGTGTATTGTTTAACTCAATTAGCGTCTCTTCTTCCTACCGACCAGGTTCCACCTCAGTGCCACACAAACACACACACTCACACTCACATTGGTTTCCCCACTAGATGTTTGTCTCATTAGTTAGAGTATTATTAGGAACGGTATTGTCTTATTTTGATCATGTGTTTTGATTAGGAACAAGTTTGAATCTGGAAAGTGAAGATTAAGTTATACAGTGTTAAGATCAGGAAAAGATTGGGTTTCGAAAATATTCTGTGTCAAGTAAATGAAATTTAACGTGTGGAGTGGCCAACAGTATTATTGAGGTCTCTGGTACGAAATAAACTGAATGTGTCACTCAGATTATCAAAGTGTGTAACATTATTGAGTTTGTACTCTTTTCTTTTTGTTGTTAACATATACAAAAATATCTTTTGGGAAATAATAAGTATACAAAAATCAGAAGTTATTTCATTAGTGACATATGTCTCCCCCAGTGGTAACCAGAGTGAATCCTTGTGGTTAAGATTTATTACTACCAAAATTACAACAACAATGACCAATGGCCAGCTTTCGAAAGGGTTCCTATTTCCCTCATAATAGGTGGTGGCAGCGTAATACCGACCCGCTTAATAACATCATATATAAACCCCATAGCATGACCAGGAGGTAATAATAAATGGTAATCATAACAGCATAAGAAATAATTAATAAACACAATCGTAGAAACCCCGCGGCATGACACACTGACGATGGTTTCCAGGGCTAGTTGCTTCTGCAGGAGGGCAAGGGCGTCTTTAGAGGTGGGTATATGTAACAACAGGAAGGGGAACCCGCCACGGTGGTAAGCCAGGGACAACTGTCTCCTCGGGGACATTAATATTAAGGCCACGAAGATTGTCGCATACTGCATTGACGAGGTTGTGACCACCTGGTCGAAGTGAGAGTCTGGGTGTGTCTGGGTTGAGTGATGTTCTGATGACAGTAGAGAAATGTGGAGCAAGATGGGGGGAGTGGAGACACTTGACAGAGAAATATGTTACATTGGCAAAAATCCTCTCTACAAGTGGGGACAGGTCGAGTTCAGACTGCATGTTGACTATACGAGTGGAGAGAGGACACCCCAGGATGAACCTCATGACTCGATTCTGGAATTTATCAAGAGGCTCTAGTGCTTTTCTGGGAAGTTGACTAAGGGCAGGGGACAGATAGTCAACAACTGACCGAAGAAACAGGATGTAAAGGGTCCTCGCCACCGGGATAGAGACACCTGTGGCATTGGTCGCAAGCGAGGCTGCAGACGGTCAAGTAGATCTTTAACGATGGGTTGAATCCGTTGCCGTGCGGGTATGGCTGGGGTGACCCGGACTGGTGCGCCGAGGTAGGTATACAGCGTGCAGTGAGGGGTGATATTCCCACCCATGGTGAATGCCAGCAGTACTCTGGGGTTGCGGGAGGAGAAGATCCTGCTCTTTTCAGGAGAGATGATGAGGCCACAGGCAGTAGAGGACATGTAGAAGTCATAGAGAAAGAGCTGAAGATCATGAGGTGAGGTGGAGTGAATGCAGATGTCATTAGCGTAACAGGTGACAGTAGTTCAAGGGATGGCAGGGAGAAGTGAGAGTAGACGGTGCATTGGGATATTGAAGAGAAACGGGCTTAGAACACCACCCTGTGGAGTGCCGAGGTCAAACCGTTCATAAGAGCTACATGCACCCCTAAATTGGACACGTGAGGTTCTGTTACAGAGATAACCTCGTACCCACTTCAGAAGGCTTCCTTGAACACTGAAGTCCACCAGCAAGTTTACACAGCATGGAAGAAACACATCCTGAGCAAAGTAAATAGACCATACATTGAAGTGAAGTGTGACCTCAAGACACAGAAACTTAGAAATTCAGCAAGACGGATGCTGCTTGAGGCCTTACAGAAGGAGACTGAGAGAAGAGGAGAAGGAAGAGAAAATAGAATGACCACAAGAGCAATAGAGGACAAATAGAGGTGGAGGATTGCCAAAGCAGCAGGGACAGTGAGAGATATTTAGAAACAAAAGAAACAAAACAAAGCAGACATGAGCCTAAACAGAAATAAGTGAAAAATAGTGAAGGGAAAAGCAAATAACGGGCCGGACGACATTTTTCCGAGGATTCTTAGGAAATGTAGAGAAGAATTCGTTTAACCCATTGCGATGATTTTTAGAAAATCCCTAGACACAGGAGTAGGGCCTAGGCTATGGAGGCAGGCAAATGTTGTTCTTATATTCAAGAAAGGAGATAAGGCAGAAAGTAGTAACTACCGCCCAATTAGTTTAACATCAGTGGTAGGCAAGATGTTAGAAGCTATCATAGCAAGGGCAATTAGAAAACATTTAGATGAACACAAGTTAATTAGACATAGTCAACATGGTTTTAGCAAGGGGAAGTCCTGCCTGACAAATTTATTAACCTTCTATAGGAAACTATTTGAAACCATAGATAAGGGGGACGAGTATGATATAGTTTATTTGGACTTCAGTAAAGACTTTGACAGAGTACCCCATAGGAGACTTTTAAGTAAAGTCAAGGCTCATGGCATAGGTGGGAAGATACTAGAGTGGATTAGGGGATGGCTTACTAGTAGGGAACAGAGGGTACAGATTAATGGGAAGAAATCAGAATGGGGTAATGTCACTAGTGGGGTACCACAGGGATCAGTACTAGGACCATTGTTATTCATAATCTATATAAATGACTTAGATATAGGAATAAACAGTGATATCAGTAAATTTGCCGATGACACAAAGATAGGAAGACCGGTAAAGAATTTAGATGATGCTAGGATGCTGCAGGATGACTTAAATAGGCTGTACGAGTGATCAGAAAAATGGCAGATGCAGTTTAATGTTAACAAGTGTAGCATTATGAGTGTAGGTAAAGTTAATATGCCTGTAGACTACACATTAAATTTTTTTTTTATTTATTTATTTTTTTTAAATTAAAAGGGCAATAGCTAAGGGAAAACAAATAAGTAAAAAAAAAAATCCCGCTTGTCGCCAGACCCTGTAAAGAGGACAGTAGGAGAATAGAATGAAGGGGTGGAGATCCAGTTAACATTAAAGGTGTCTTGACACTCCTCTTTTGAAAGAGTTCAAGTCATAGGCAGATGGAAAAACAGACAAAGGAAGAGAGTTTCAGAGTTTACCAGTGTAAGGGATGAAAGAGTGAAGATACTGGTTAACTCTTGCATTAGGAAGATGGACAGAATAAGGATGAGAAGAAGTAGAAAGTCTTGTGCAGCGAGGCCGCGGGAGGGGGGGAGGCATGCAGTTAGCAAGTTCAGAAGAGCAGTCAGCATGAAAATAGCGGTAAAAGATAGATAAAGATGCAACATTGCGGCGGTGACTTAAAGAATCAAGAAAGTCAGTTAGAGGAGGAGAGTTGATGAGACGAAAAGCTTTAGACTCCACCCTGTTTAAAAGAGCTGTGTGAGTTGAGCCCCCCCAGACATGTGAGCCATACTCCATACATGGGCGGATAAGGCCCCTGTACAGAGCAAGCAGCTGAGAGGGAGAGAAAAATGGACGCAGACGCCATAGGACACCTAACTTCTTGGAAGCTGATTTAGCAAGAGTAGAGATATGAAATTGCCAGTTTAGATTTTTAGCAAAGGATAGACCGAGTGTGTTTAATGTGGAGGAGAGGGGAAGTTGAGTGTCATTGAAGAAGACGGGATAGTTATCTGGAAGGTTATGTCGAGTAGATAGTTGTAGAAATTGAGTTTTTGAAGCATTGAACAAAACTAGGTTTGCTCTGCCCCAATCAGAAACAAGTGAAAAATCAGAAGTTAAGCGTCCTATAGCATCTCACCTTGAGTCATTTAATTCTTGTTGGGTTGGGCGTCTGTTGTACGACGTTGAAAAATGCAGGGTGGTGTCATCAGCATAGGAGTGGATAGGGCATTGAGTCAGATTTAGGAGATCATTGATTGAATAATAGAAAGAGAGTGGGTGATAGGACAGAACCCTGAGGAACACCACTGTTGATAGTTTTAGGAGAAGAACAATGACCGTCCACTACAGCAGCAATAGACCGGTCGGAAAGGAAACTAGAGACGAAGGTACAGAGAGAAGGATAGAATCCGTAGGAGGGTAGTTTAGAAATTAAAGATTTATGCCAGACTCTATCGAAGGCTTTCAATATGTCAAGGCCGACAGCAAAGGTTTCACCGAAGTCCCTAAAAGAGGATGACCAAGATTCAGTTAGGAAAGCAAGATCACCAGTAGATCGGCCTTTACGGAAACCATACTGGCAATCAGAGAGAAGGTTGTGAGCTGATAGATGCCTCATTATCTTCTTGTTAAGGACAGATTCAAAGGCTTTAGAAAGGCAGGAAATCAAAGCTATAGGGCGGTAGTTAGAAGGATTGGAGCGGTCACCCTTTTTAGGGACAGGTTGAATGTGAGCAAACTTCCAGCAAGAAGGATAGGTAGAAGTAGAGAGACACAGACGAAAGAGTTTGACCAGGCAGTGAGCGAGTTCGGAAGCACAGTTTTTGAGAACAACAGGAGGGACTCCATCCGGACCGTAAGCCTTCCGAGAATCAAGGCCAGAGAGGGCCTGGAAAACGTCATAATAAAGAATTCTAATTTTAGGGATGAAGTAGTCAGAGGGTGGAGGAGTAGGAGGAATATGCCCAGTATCATCCAAAGTAGAGTTGGTAGCAAAGGTTTGAGCGAAGAGTTCAACTTTAGAGAAAGAAGAGACAGCTGTGGGGCCATCTGGTTGAATTAAAGGAGGGAAAGATGAAGAAGTAAAATTGTTAGAGATATTATTGGCTAGATGCCAGAAATCACGAGAAGAGTTAGAGTTGGAAAGATTTTGACATTTTCTATTGATGAAAGAGTTTTTAGTAAGTTGGAGAATAGATTTGGCATGATAACGGGCAGAAATATATAGGGCATGAGTTTCAGCAGATGGATGGCTACGGTACCGTTTGTGAGCCGCCTCTCTATCATTGACAGCACGAGAACAAGCAGATTTAAACCAGGGCTTTTTAGCTTTAGTATTAGAGAAAGTATGAGGAATGTATAGCTCCATGCCAGAGATAATCATCTCTGTTATGCGCTCGGCACACAGAGAAGGATCTCTGACATGGTAGCAATAATCATCCCAAGGAAAATAAGAATAGTACTGCCTCAGGTCTTCCCACTTAGCAGAGTTGAAATGCCAGAAGCACCTCTGCTTAGGCGGGTCCTGAGGCTGCACTGGAGTGATAGGACAGGTAACAGAAATAAGATTGTGATCGGAGGAGCCCAACGGAGAGGAAAGTTTAACAGAGTAAGCTGAAGGGTTGGAAGTTAGGAAAAGATCAAGAATGTTGGGCGTGTCTCCAAGGCGGTCAGGGATACGGGTAGGAAACTGCACTAGCTGCTCTAGGTCATGAAGGATAGCAAAGTTGAAGGTTTGTTCACCAGGTTGGTCAGTGAAAGAAGATGAAAACCAAAGCTGGTGGTGAACATTGAAATCCCCTAAAATGGAGATCTCAGCATAAGGAAAGTGAGATAGGATGTGCTCCACCTTGGAAGTCAAATAGTCAAAGAATTTTACATAGTCAGAGGAATTAGGTGAGAGATATACAGCACAGATGAATTTAGTTAGAGAGTGACATTGAAGTCTTAGACAGATGGTAGAAAATTCTGAAGATTCAAGATTGTGGGCACGAGAGCAAGTAATGTCGTTACGCACATATGCGCAACAGCCAGCTTTGGATTGAAAATGAGGATAGAGAAAGTAGGAGGGAACAGAGAAGGGGCTGCTGTCAGTAGTCACAGACAACTGTGTTTCAGTTAGGAAGAGAAGATGAGGTTTAGTGGAGGAGAGATGGTGTTCCACAGATTGGAAATTAGATCTAAGGCCACGAATGTTGCAGAAATCGAGAGTAAAAGTATTAGAGGAAGTGTCAAGACACCCGAGGTCGTCAGCAGAGGGGCAGTCCGACCTGGGGACATTTGTGGTCCCCTCCCCAGATGGGGACTCCGAGGCTGGGTGTGGTGAAGCCATTTTTAAATTTTGATTTGAAGAGAGTGTAAAAGTGTAAGGTGTAGTAATGTTATGTAGGTAGTAGAAGAAGTTGTCTTTAGAGGGCAGGCTGCAGCTGCTCTCTTGTGTAAATGAGACACTAAGGGAACCGGGAAGAGAGGACACGGGGAATCACTCAGTCTGCAGCACTGCCTACATCCCCGTAAGTACCTCTCCTGGAGTATTCCACCGGGCGGCAGGTGTCTACTGCCTACTCCAATGACAATACCTTAGGAAAGTCATATAGTGTGAGGGACTTAAGAGTTCAAATAAGCAGTGACTTGCGCCCCAGGGAACAGTGTATTATAGCTAGAAATAGAGCCAACAAGATAATGGGATTTATTAGTAGGTGTGTGACAAATAGGAGTTCTGAGGTCATTCTGAGGTTGTATTTAGCGCTAGTAAGACCCCACTTAGATTATGCAGCTATGTTTTGGTCCCCTTATTATAGGAAAGATATAGGCTCCTTGGAGGCAGTCCAGAGAAGAATGACCAAGATGATTCAGGGGCTGAGAAATTTACCCTACAAAGATAGGTTAAAACGTCTTAATCTCCACTCCCTAGAGAGAAGGAGGGCAAGAGGGGATTTGATTGAGTTTTTCAAATGGGTAAAAGGAATTAATAAGGGAAACATTGATCAGGTTTTAGAATTTAGTAGTCAGGATAGGACACGTGGAAATGGGTACAAGCTAGAAAAACTTAGATTCAGGACAGACATAGGTAGATATTGGTTCACTAACAGAGTGGTGAACGATTGGAATAGGCTGGGTAGACACGTAGTAAGTGCTGAGTCAATAGATAGCTTTAAAAGATGGTTGGATCAAAGGTATGGATAGGGATGACAGGTGGGATGGCTAAATATTGGATTATTTCAAGGGTGGGGGGCAAGGAGCTGCCTCGTGTAGGTCATTAACTGGCCTCTTGCAGTCTCCTCATTTCTTATGTTCTTATGTTCTCTTATGTTCTTATATATATATATATATATATATATATATATATATATATATATATATATATATATATATATATATGTCAGGGCCGAGGTGACTACCAATTAATATTATCTTTTTATAGAGTTGTGGGGAAGAAAAATCATGGAGTATGATACCCCGAATATATTTACACACTCACAAATAGCAAATAATAGGCTAGAAGCCAAAATAAATCACCAACGACGAACTGCTCGTAAATAATTACCAGAGGAGGGGTATGACACCCAAATAACTCCCTGTACAGCTGTTTTGAGGGTGAAATGCGTGACAGCAACACTCAGCAACGTAGATTGCTCCTCAGACAGCAGGGAGGGTCGAATGGTGTAGGTACAGTTGAAGGGCACACTGGAAGGGAGCCCAAGTCTCCAGAAATGCCTTCGGAATGTTGAGAACCAGCAGCAGGTGGTGAGGTGTTGTCAGGTGAGAGGGCTGAAGCGTTCTGTCCTTCTCCAAGCCGGTGGCGTGGAGCTTGGCTCGGTTAGACTACCCCCCTACCCTTGGACAAGGGGGTGGGGTAGTGGCGGGGAAGCCGGTGAACAAGCGCCGGCAGACGAGAGTGGTAGTTCAACCACTAATTAGGGGAAGACGAGGCAGGTGCAGTTCCTCACACATGCCCCCACTAAAACATCTGCTGCACAGCTGATGTCGAAGAACTGCAGCTGACCAGGAGACATAAACAAACTTGTAATACTTGAGTGCAGGAAACAAAACTTGTAAAAGACTGGAGTGCAGGAAAACAAAATAAAGAAAAGCTATTGCCGGCTGAGAAGGTCGGCTCCAATGTTGTCTGTCCCGGCAACATGAACAACCCTAAATTTATAGGGTTGAAGACCTAAAGTCCATCGTAGTACTCTATCATTTTTACCTTTGAATTTCTGAAGGTATATTAGAGGCTTGTGGTCTTGTTCAAGGATAAATTCCTTACCTCGAAGATAGAAGTCAAACCTATGAATGCCGAATACGATGGCCAGGCATTCCCTCTCGATGGTAGAGTATCGTCGTTCCTGATCCAGTAGTTTCCGGCTGGCGTAAGAGATGGGATGTGGACGATCATCATGGTATTGAAGGAGTACAGCACCTAATCCATAGTTTGAAGCATCGGTACGTAGGACGAAGGTCTGGCTGGGGTCCGGAAGACGCAGAATAGGTCCCGAAGTCAAGGCTTACTTCAGCAGCTTGAACCGTTCAAGCAGATCTTCAGTCCACTGGAGGGGATCCCGTACCGGCTTCTTCAACAAGTCAGAGAGGGGGCCGGTAAGCTCAGAGGCCTGAGGAATGAAAGCTTTATAAAATGATATCAAACCTAGGAAACTCCGGAGTAACTTCTTGGTGGTAGGAGGAGTCATGGAGGTGATGGCAGTCAACTTGCCAACTTGTGGTATAAAATGCTCGCGGGATAAAACAAATTCCAGATAGTTGATGGACTCTGCTCCAAACCGGCACTTTTTAAGTTTGACAGTCAGACCGTTTTGTTGTAGTTTATCTAAAACAGACTTGAGGGCAGAGATGTGAGTGGGCCAATCAGATGAATACACAAAAATATTATCAAAATAAAAAGAAACATTGGCCAAGCCAGCAAGCACAATCCTCATTAAGCGAATATAAGTGGCACAGGCCGTAACAAGACCAAAAGGCATCCGAGTAAATTCCATCAGGCCCTTGTGAGTTGGAAACGCAGTGAAGCGTCGAGCTTTGGCAGAAAGTGGAACCTGGTAATATGCCTTACTCAAATCTAGCTCTGAGAAGAACTCAGCACCAACGAACTTATGCAGCTCTGTCTCAATACTGCAGGATGGTTCAGCATGGAAAATAGTAACTGAGTTGAGTAACCTGTAATCAATGGCCATCCGATACGTACCGTCGGACTTCCTGACCATGATAACCGGAGAGCAGTGTGGAGAGGTTGAAGGTTGGATGATTCCTTGACTCAACATCTGCTCAACCTCTTCCTGGTAGTAGTGCTGGAGATGGATGTGATGGTAGTGGCAGTAGTAGTAATAAAAATAATAATAGAAGTAGTAGTAATAATAGTAGTAGTAGTAATAATAATAATAATAGTAATAGTAGTAGTAGTAGTAATAATAATAGTAATAGTAGTAGTAATAGTAGTAGCAGTAGAAGTAGTAATTAAGAGGAAAACCAGTGAAGAAATCAATGCAAGTTACAAGGTGACGGTGCCCTTCAGAAGAAGGTGGAGACAAGGGATCTACCAAGTCAATGGCAACTCTGGAGAAGGGTTCAGTTACGACAGGTAACGGTTGAAGAGGTACTGGACGTACCCTTCCCTTAGCTGACATACGTTGACACTTGTCGCAGGAACGGCAGTAATCCCGGATGTCTGCACACATCCCTGGCCAATAAAAGTCTTGCCATACCTTCATCTGGGTCTTCCGGTGGGAGAAATGTCCAGCCAAAGGACCTTCGTGAGCAACACGTAGGATGACGGGACGGCAATCGCTGGGAACAACCAAGGATAAACCATTTACCTTTTGAAGGTGATCCGAGGAGAGACATTTTCGGTACAGGAGGCCGTCCTCATGTATGAACTGGTATGTGGCACCATCCCATGCCTCCTCAACTTCTTGAGTGGTAGCCTTTGACTGTAAACACGTCAAGGAAGGACAGGATTCCTGAAGTTGACGAAACTCATCAGGGGTTACAGTCAAAGGATGGAGCTTAGGCAGAACTAGAGGGTGGACCCGTTTAGATCGACCGGCTCTGGTCTCCACAGCACACACTTGAGTAGTTGAGGACTCAACTGGTGGTAGATGCTGACATCCAGAAGGGAGGTTGTCCTTTTCTTGAGAGGAGAGGGAAGTTCCGGGCGAAGGAGAGTCATCAGGAGGCAACAGAGGATCTTGTAGGGAAGAAAAGTCAGTGGTGGCTTGGTCATGGTCACTATGGAGAAGATGGTTGTCTTTACTGAGTAGAGAATCAGGACTATCAGGATCTTGTACTCCGGGAATATTCCCAACTAGAGCACTAGCAAATTTAATTGGGGCCCTTACAGCATCTGTCCAATCAGTGTAAAATGGGCACCGTAAGTAACACTTAACGACAGGAAATTCGTCGATGCGTCCCAAATAGTCAGCAACTTGTACTTTGGGGCAGAGTGATGGGTCAATGTCTGGCAAGGCTTCCTCAGAAATTACAACTCCAGAGCATCCAGTATCCCTAATTATAGAGGAAGACCATGACCCATTAATAGTCCCCGTAACTGAGAAGTTAGGCACTTTATGGTCCTCTAAACAAAATCCAACCTTATAGGGGGGCGTGGTAGTAGTTTCATCCTTGAATGCTCGAGGATTCCTGGGACAGCGTGGTCGTATATGTCCTGCTTCCCCACAATTGTGACAAGTCACGGTTGAGGGAGTCTGACTCCTAGGAGAAGGTAGAGGCTGGAGTGGAGTAGCAAGTCGAAGGGAGATTTTCTTAGCGTTGTTGTTGGAAGAGACCTTAGGATAGGCGTGGTGGGCGGATGCCCAGTCATCCGCTAGTTGTATTGCTTCCTTCAGCTTGGTAGGCCTTCTTTCCTTGATGAATAGGCGTATTTCTGCTGATAAGGAGGACAAAAATTGGTCAAAGATGATAAACTCCCTTAAATCAGCATAAACATTGGCCACAGAGGAAGACTCAACCCAAGAATCAAACATCCTCGATAACTGGGTAACAAACTGATGGTAGTTCTGTCCTACTCTAATCTTGTTTGACCCGAAATCCACCCGGTAGCCATCTGGAGTTTTACTGAAGCCTGTTAACAAGGCTTGCTTCAGTAACTCGTAATCCTCAGTGGTGGATGACGGAAGGGACGTGTAGAGTTCGGCAGCTTTACCAGTAAGGAGGCAACCCAGACGAACGGCAAAGGTATCTCTGGGTAAAACCAGCATCTCGGCCACACGCTCAAACCTAGTTAAATAGGTGGCAATGTCCTCTTCATCCTTGTATGGTGGTAGACTAGGTCTGGAAACAGGATCATGTGATGGTAGGACTGAGGGCTTACCTTTAGCTGCAATTTCTGCCAGCTTGATCTCTTTCTCCCTCTCAGCTTCTCTTTCTTCTCTTTCCTTCTCAGCTTGTCTTTCTTCTCTTTCCGCTTGTTTTTCTTCTCTTTCTTTCTCAAATTGTCTTTCTTCTCTTTCTCTTTCCTTCTCAGCTTGTCTTTGTCTTTCTTCTCTCTCAGCTTGTCTTTCTTCCATTTCGTTTTTCTGTTGTTCTACGATCCACTGGCCAATTTCCTTGCCCTGCAGACCGAGGGTTTCACCCTGCTCCTTCAGTTCTTGAAAGGAAGACATGGAGAAGACCACACAAAGAACACAATACAAAAACAAAAAATTGGACAACACCTCACGTGCAAAATCTGGCAAAAGCAAGAATTTGACGGCAGTCAAAACACTCATAACATTACTCCCGGGCCTCAGGCAGCAACGGCGCGCAGCAGCGACTTACAGATAACAACCCACAATCTGTAAAATGATAATAAATAATTGGTAGTTCTTATCCTGGCGAGGTCGCCAATATGTCAGGGCCGAGGTGACTACCAATTAATATTATCTTTTTATAGAGTTGTGGGGAAGAAAAATCATGGAGTATGATACCCCGAATATATTTACACACACACAAATAGCAAACAATAGGCTAGAAGCCAAAATAAATCACCAACGACGAACTGCTCGTAAACAAATACCAGAGCAGGGGTATGACACCCAAATAACTCCCTGTACAGCTGTTTTGAGGGTGAGATGCGTGACAGCAACACTCGGCAACGTAGATTGCTCCTCAGACAGCAGGGAGGGTCGAATGGTGTAGGTACAGTTGAAGGGCACACTGGAAGGGAGCCCAAGTCTCCAGAAATGCCTTCGGAATGTTGAGAACCAGCAACAGATGGTGAGGTGTCGTCAGGTGAGAGGGCTGAAGCGTTCTTTCCTTCTCCAAGCCGGTGGCGTGGAGCTTGGCTCGGTTAGACTACCCCCCTACCCCTGGACAAGGGGGTGGGATAGTGGTGGGGAAGCCGGTGAACAAGCGCCGGCAGACGAGAGTGGTAGTTCAACCACTAATTAGGGGAAGACGAGGCAGGTGCAGTTCCTCTTAATATATACATATATATATATATATATATATATATATATATATATATATATATATATATATATATATATATAGAGAGAGAGAGAGAGAGAGAGAGAGAGAGAGAGAGAGAGAGACACACACACACACACACACACACACACACACACACACACACACACACATACACACAGGCACACACATCCCATCCCCCTGAGCAATGGGATGGGTGTGTGTGATGTGTGAGAGGTCTCAACCTTACCCATAGATCCGTCTCTATGACCTCTGAGCTCCTTCGTGGAGGGTAATGGCTGATGATCACGAGCTTAGCGCGTGACAGTTTGTCACTGACTTACAACCACAATTGGTTTAGACTGACCGGTCATAAGTAGGTCACATCGTTTTATTTCTTATTTTATGCCATTTGTATGATCTCTACACATCATTTTGTTTCTCATTTTAATGTTTGTTAGGTTTAAGTCAAACATTGTATACTACAGTACAAACTAGTTTAATATATGCAAAACATACAAAAACAAAATAAATGCAAAAAATGGAAACATTTTTGTTGCAAAACATACCAAAATACTGTACAAATACAAAATATCTCATTGACTTCTGGTGCTTGGTTGTTTATCATCGATGTTGTCAGTTAAGGCAGCAGTTTGGGTTACTGGAGTTGTTTTTTTCATGAACATCGTAAGCTTTGTCTGAATTGTTTGTTTATTTTTCTATGAAATTTCATGATACGGACGAAACAGATCATGTGTCATCCATTCAATCCTTGCAAATCATTCGATGTTTATGTCCATTGCTTCAAAATGTACAAGAAGTTTATTCAGTAGAGATAAACCTTCTGATAATCCCTTTGCGGTGAATTTCTTTTGTGGGTCCTCCTCTTCTTGCTCTGCTTCTCGGATTTCTTCTTCCAATTCGATTAGCTCTTCATTTGTAAGTTCTCAAGATTCTTGGTCTAGACACTCCTTAACATCTTCCACTGCAAAAAAGGTCTTCTGCTAGTTTACTGTTTTTCCCTGAATCATTTCAAGTTCATGTTCACTGTCAAATCCATCAAAAGAATTATCATAGTTCTCAACACAATTTTTCCAGACGCCATTCATACACTTCTTTGTCACAGCTTCCCAGGTGATAACGATATTCTTGATACACGTTAAAATGTTCTATTTCCAAAAGTCTCGCAATGATAGTTCTGGGTCAGCATCTATAGCGACTATGGCTTGGGCAAAAGTGGTTGGTTGGATAATTGGCCTTTAATGTAGCAATGGATGGATGAGTGGAATCGTGTTTGGCAGCAAAAAAAACACTTTCACCTCAGGATTGAGATTGGCTGGATAGGTGGAAGTCCAGGTCCAGTAGCAGTAAAATCTTGAAAGGAATTACTCTCCAAACAATATTCTTGAACTTAAGGAATAAAACAATACAGAAGCCAGTCTTCAAACAATCTTTCCGTTTAGGATGAGTGCATGTGTAGTTCCCTTGTATAAAAGTATAGGTGATAAGTATGAGTGTGTGAGTTTTAGGGGCATATGCCTGTTGACTGTAAGGTGTATGGAAGGGTACTGATAGAGAGGATCAGAAAGGGGACAGGTGAGCAATGTGACCTTAGAAGAGGGCGAAACTCTGTTGATCAGGTGTTTCCTGTGAGACTGGTGTGTGAAAAAATTTTGGCAAAAGGAAAATAAGTATTTAGGGCTTTGAAAAAGTATAACAGGATTGATAGGGATGGCTTGTTGAATGTGCTATGATTGTATGGGTTTAGGTGGCAGACTGCTAAAAGGTGTGAAAAATTTCTGTGTGAATAGTAGAGCATGTGTAAGAAAGGGAAATACCGTTAGTGAGTGGTTTCCTATTCAATTCAAGTAAGACTACGTCAGGGATGTGTGATGTTACCATGATTGGTGTGGTAAGAGAAGTTAATGTGAGAATATTAGGAAAGGGTCTTAGTTTGGTAAATCCTGATGACAGAGAGTGGAACATGAATCAGCTACTGATTGCAGATAATACAGCCTTAGAGGAGAAATGTGTTAGTTGGTGAAAGAATTTGAGTGAATAAGAATAAGAATAAAGGAATGAAATGCACAAGGAGGGTTGTTGTTAAAAGGATGAATGTAGCATAGAAATGTCTTGCTTCATATTTTTGATGTGCTGCATAAAGATGTTGCCCATCATATTTTTCATGCACCTGTGGTCTACGTGTTCATAGTCCACTATCATCAGTATTGTCACCACAAGGGAAGGAGAAAGATCAAGAGCGGGTTGCTAGTGTCCTGTATTACACACTTTTTTTCAGCATGGCCACAGTTTATGTCTTCAATTTTCCTGCCATTATTAAAAAGCAGTGCATAGCAATGAATTATTGTTTTCACTCTTCCTGCCATTGTTACGAAACAATGCATAACAGAGTATAATTTTTAATATTGTCTTTGAGGAGAATGTTTGTACAGGAAGTCTTTGCTATACGATATTTCGGTTTACGTTAAATTTGCAAATACGATACTAGCCAATTAGTACCCTTTTTTCGATTTACGATACTTGATTCGCGGTTACGATATTAAAAAAAGGCACCAAAATCGGCGTAGCGAGTTGGGCGTGGCCAAATCGACGTGGTGAGGCATGCAGCGCCACCAAGCCGCTACGCTACATGCGGCCAACTCCGACAACTAGTCATTCCCGCGCCACCATTACAAACACAGTGAAACCTTGTGCCAAACAGTCCACGATCTCGACGTTCTTCAAACATGCCAGCCCATCAACATCAGCTGGACCATCCACTTCAACCGTGCAATCAACTTCAGGTTTTGAATCGCCCGCCTCACCCTCGACCTTCGCCTCACCGCCTACGTCGCCCGCATCAGCTGATTAGATGATTGCATAATTATATTCTTTTCTTTATTCTTTTCTTTATTTTCTTTATTATTTACATTCAATTTGTTTATTTTTACACTAAGGTATGTCTTTATGTATGTATCTGAACCTGAAGGAGTGACTTTGGCAATGTGCTGGAACGCATCCCTATCTAATACATGTAAAAATGGGTTCGGTATACGCTATTTTGGTTTACGATAGGGTTTCAAGGAACGCATTGCTATCGTAAATTGAGTACTTCCTGTACATATGAATGATTTTGTTAGATTTACCGATTTTTATTTATAGATGAGCTACAAATTATTTTGAAGTATATTTTCACAAATATTTCCGTGTAATGGTGACAATGGCTTGCTTATTTCTTAGTGTTCAGGGTTTAAAATGTGCCTTACAAACAAAGCATTTTAACTTTTTAACTTTTTAAGAAAATATAAATACATACACGATATGATATTTTTATACCCATAATTTTGGTGAGATGTAACTTCCTATAAATTTACCTTTTAGTAGGGGCACCCGGCTTAGTTGAATATCAACAGCCAAGTTAGAAGAACACTGCCAATATATTCCCTCTGTGTTGTAAATGGATATTAATAGGGATGGAGCAAGAAAGCTGGGGTACCCAAACTATGCATTGTTTCTTTCTCTTAATATTTTGAAACAAGGTGTAAAGAGGGAGGGGAGATTAAGAACATAAGAACATAAGAACATAAGAAATGAGGAGACTGCAAGACACCAGTTAATGACCTACACGAGGCAGCTCCTTGTCCCTCACCTTTGGAATAATCCAATATTTAGCCATCCCACCTGTCATCCCTATCCATACTCTGATCCAACCGTCTTTTAAGGCTACCTATTGACTCAGCACTTACTACATGTCTACCCAGCCTATTCCAATCATTCACGACTCTGTTAGTGAACCAATATCTACCTATGTCTGTCCTGAATCTAAGTTTTTCTAGCTTGTACCGATTTCCACGTGTCCTATCCTGACTACTAAATTCTAAAACCTGATCAATGTTTCCCTTATTAATTCCTTTTATCCATTTGAAAACCTCAATCATATCCCCTCTTGCCCTCTTTCTCTCTAGGGAGTGGAGATTAAGACGTTTTAACCTATCTGTGTAGGGTAAATTTCTCAGCCCCTGAATCATCTTGGTCATTCTTCTCTGGACTGCCTCCAAGGAGCCTATATCCTTTCTATAATGAGGGGACCAAAATTGAGCTGCATAATTTAGGCGGGGTTTAACTAGCGCTAAATACAACCTCAGAATGACCTCAGAACTCCTATTTGTCACACACCTACTAATAAATCCCAGTATCTTGTTGGCTCTATTTCTAGCTATAATACACTGTTCCCTGGGGTGCAAGTCACTGCTTATTTGAACTCCTAAGTCCCTCACACTATATGACCCTCCTAAGGTATTGTCATTTAATGTGTAGTCTACAGGCCTATTACCTTTACCTACGCTTATAGTGCTAATTTGTTAACATTAAACTGTATCTGCCATTTCTCTGACCACTCGTACAGCCTATTTAAGTCATCCTGCAGCATCCTAGCATCATCTAAATTCTTTACCGGTCTTCCTATCATTGTGTCATCTGCAAATTTACTGATATCACTGTTTATTCCTGTCTCTAAGTCATTTATATAGATTATGAATAACAACGGTTCTAGTACTGATCCCTATGGTACCCCACTAGTGACATTACCCCATTCTGATTTCTTCCCATTAATCTGTACCCTCTGTTCCCTACTAGTAAGCCATTCCCTAATGGATTCTAGTACCTTCCCACCTATGCCATGAGCCTTGACTTTACTTAATAGTCTCCTATGGGGTACTCTGTCAAAGGCTTTATTGAAGTCCAAATAAACTATATCATACTCGTCCCCCTTATCTATGGTTTCAAATACTTTCCTAAAGAAGGATAATAAATTTTTCAGGCATGACTTACCCTTGCTAAAACCATGTTGACTATGTCTAATTACCTTGTGTTCATCTAAATGTTTTCTAATTGCCCTTGCTATGATAGCTTCTAACATCTTGCCTACCACTGATGTTAAACTGATTGGGCGGTAGTTACTACTTTCTGCCTTATCTCCTTTCTTGAATATAGGAACTACATTTGCCTGCCTCCATAGCCTGGGAACTACTCCTGTGTCTAGGGATTTTCTAAAAATCATCGCAATGGGTTCAACGAGTTCTTCTCTACATTCCCTAAGAATCCTTGGAAAAATGTCGTCCGGCCTTGGAGATTTAGTCTTTTTAAGTCTATCTATTTCCTTGCTAACTACTTCCCTACTTATGACTATTTCGCTTAATTTATCAACCTCTTGTCCCCTAAAGATCTGTACTGGCTCCAGTTCCCTACCCGACTCTTCCTGAGAAAATACGGACAAGAAGTATTTATTTAATTCCTTACTAATTTCCTCACCATTTTCTATCAAGCTGCCATCCATTCCTTTAAGAGGTCCTATACTTTTCTTTGTTTTAGCCTTGTACAGTTGATAGAATCCCTTTGTATCCTTCTGGACATCTCTAGCTATCCTAACCTCATAATTCCTCTTTGCAGTCCTAATATCCTTTTTAACTTTCCTAGCTAGGTCATTATACTGCCCTACTACCTGTACTTCTCCCCTTTTAATTTTCCTATAGAGTTCCCTTTTTAATCCAATTTCCCTTCTAATGCTGCTATTCATCCATTTTGGATCATTTCTATTTGACCTAATCCTCCTCTTAGGTATATACTGTTCATGCCCTGTATGAATTTCCCTAACTATGCTATTATAATGCAGTTCTACCTCAATGTTTTGATCCTCCTCTCTGCCTACTCCTATTCCCTCCCAATCTATACTCTGCAGGTGGCGTCTGAGGAACCGGTAATTGGCTTTTCTAAAATCTGGTACTAAAGCAGTGTTTTGTTCTACCTCCCTCTTTGCATTAATCTTGAATCTAATTTCATGGTGGTCACTAACATCAAATCTCGCTCCTATCTCAACCTGACTGACCAAAGTTTCATTATTTGTGAAGACCATATCTAAAATATTTCCCTGTCGCGTTGGTTCCTTTACAAGTTGTATGAAAACACCATCCTGGACGACATTTAAGAATTCCTCCGAGCTCCCGTCTCCTGTCATACTATCTCAGTCTATTCTCCTATAATCAAAGTCCCCCATAATGCACACATTATTATACCTAGATGCCGTTGCAAGCTCCTGCATCAGGGGTGCACTAGTTGCTTCGTCTAAATCTGGAGGCCTATATATAATCCCTACAAAAACTTTTTCCCTCCTATAAAAATGGCAATCCATAATGATTCCGTATTCTTATCTGTTGTATTGTGGTACTGACATAGCTATTTAATGTGTTTCTAACGTAAAGTGCTACACCTCCCCCTCTCCTCCCTACTCTATCCCTGCGAAAAAAAGTGTACCCATCTATTCCTACTTCAGGTAAGAAATGTTTGCCTGCAATATCTAACAAAGTTTCTGTAATACCTATAATATCTAACTCTTCTACACATGCGATACCTTTAAGTGTGTCTATCTTATTTATTACACTTCTACTGTTTGTATAAAAGACACTAAGTTCATGTATGTACCTCCCTCTCTTTACCCCGTCCTTTGTCACTATTACCCTTACTTCTATTAATATTTAGTTTCCCTGACAGGACTGCCTAACTGCCCTCTCAAGACACTCACTAAGCTGATCATAAGAAAAATTCCCACCACGTGCCTTCAGGGAGAATCGAACTCCCGGCCTCTGGTTTACTAGACCAGCGCTCTAGCCACTGAGCTATGAAGGCTACAAACTTACTACAAACTACAAACCTAGATTAAATTCTCCCCGAACCCTAAAGATGTCTTTTCTCTGCTACCCCCCTTTAAGGGGGATATAGGTTAGCTACGTAAATACAGAGATTCCTATAAACACATCTGACCACATCTGACCACGCTCACACCAATCATGACACTCCTCCCCCCGTTTCCGAGTTAGTTAGTTAATGCAAAAAGGAGGAAGCACCAGACATCTAAGGTCATATGGTGCTATGTAAATCTAAAAGTTAGACGGCATAGTAGAGGTG
>JAPQNM010000017.1:1561119-1571136 GCA_029783475.1 Metacarcinus magister | reverse complement strand
TTTCGCCTATTACACCTCCAGTATAACCACCTTTCAACCATATATACCACCAAAAAGTAAAACCACACACTAACTCTCCACCCTGACCTCTTCTTCTCCCATAACTCAGACTGTTCCCTCCTCCTCTCACCCACGCCCACGCCCATCCACTACCACTAATCACCTTCCTTTATCCATCCTCTTTGGCCCTCGCCGATGGAACAAATACTTCCATATCCCTGCTCATGCTCCATATTCAAAAAACACTTTCCAGTTTCAGAAATGCATCCAAAGACAGGTGGGAAGGGTAACCTTCCACACACGACCTGATAAATCTCGCCTAGTCATTGTTGACTCAGAATCCGAAGCTGAAGCAATGCTCACTCTAAAAGACTTTGATGGGAAACCATTCCCTGTGTCCCCTGATACCCAACTCAACACTCGTACTGGTACTGTTCTCATTCCCAATGAAATCTGCCCAGACGGCGTCAGTTGTTCTGACTGTTCTCTTGAACTTACTGAACTGATTGCAGACGAACATGAAATCGCTCATGTGTCCTGCTTTACCATTAATCCTCGTGGCCGTCGCAAACATCCAGTAAATATTGAAAGAATTGTATTCGAAGGACAAGATCTTCCAGACAGGGTATATATAGGAGGAGCCTTCCATAAAGTTAAACCTTATATTCCTCCCCCACGTCAGTGCCAAAACTGCTGGAGATTTGGACATCCAGCAAAATACTGTAGATCCACCGCACGTTGCCCTCTTTGTGCCTTACCTGGCCCTACTCGTATAAACTGCCCTTCAACAATACGCATCTGTGCAAACTGCACTCAAAAACATAATGTCTTCTTTAGAGGCTGCCCTGTTTACAAATTTGAATCAGAGGTTGCTGCCTTCCGCTTCAAACATGGCCTAACACTCAAAGAAGCTAGGCAAGAAGCCCGTCTCTGTGGCTTCCAACAGGTTCCTCTCTCTCAGCGCATCTCCATTAACACCCCACAAACCACGACTAACACTGACTTTCCTTCTACTATATCCCATCCTTCTTCTTCCACTCACACCGCTCCCTCTCCCACTCCTCTTGTTATTTCATCTAGCACAAATACCTCCTCCACTTATCTCACCCACCCTGTAGTTACTTCAGTGCCAGTGAATAATATTGTTTCTCTCCTAAACCCAGATACCCCAACCTATACTCCTTCAATTTCAAACCTTATCCCCCTCGACGTCGTATTCCAGTACCTAACACCAAGCGTTGCTCCTGTGCTTCTCCTCCAAAACCTTCTACTGACTCTACTTCCTCTTTAATCACTAAAACTTTTTCCCTACAACCTCCAGCCAAGAAAATGTTTACTCCCACTCTCTCATCCCCTCCTTCTCCTAGTGAGACCATCTCTGACATTGAAGCCTTCATAGCAGAATCTTTCATTGATACCTCACTCCCTTTTCCATCCTCTATCCCACCACATACCACCTTCGAGAACACCATCTGTGTTTCAGCAGAAGTTCATCAACCACCCAATAACCTTCCTTCCACTCCTATACCCCTCTCCCTACTCCCTCTCCTCCTCCTCCTTTCCCCCCCTCATCCTACTCCTACCCCTACTCCTCTCCCATCTTCCTTTCCTCCTTCCCCATCACCCCTTTCCCATTCTTCACCTCTCACCGTGACAGCTACATCTACTAGAAAATCTCCTCTTGAATATCCTTTACCTCCTGGAGTCTCTCGTGAATCCCTGTTAAATAATTCCTCAATCCAAAATCCCTCCTGCCCAGATACTTCCCTTACTTCTATAACTCCTACTTCTGATCCCACCACCGCTCCTAATCCCACTGCTCCTATCCCTACCATTATCACAACTCGTTAATTTTCTTTCATTCATTATTCAACAATGTCCATTCTCCACTTGAATATCCGTGGTTTCCGCTCCCATAGAAATGACCTCCGCTACTTACTCTCTATCTATGAACCTCATGTTATATGCCTTCAAGAAACCTTTTTGGTTCAACCACCCACACCAATCCCTAACTACCACTTCATCCATTCTTCTCATTCTATTGCTGCTTCTTCTATTCTTATGCATCATAAGACACCATATACTTACCTCAACATTGCCACCACTATTCCTTGTACTGTGGTACGAATCTTCATTCAACGTTGGATTACTATTGTCTGTTTATTTCTCACCTTCCCATCCTATTGATTATGATAACCTCCACGACCTAATATCCCAACTTCCCTCCCCATTGATGATAGTCGGCGACTTAAATTGTCGACATACGCTATGGGGGGATTCAGTAGTGAATTCCCGTGGTCGCTCACTTGAGTGTTATCTGTCTGCCTCTAACCTTTCTATTTTCAATTCAGACCGTCCTACGCATTTTGATACAAGAACTCAATCCTTTTCTTGCTTAGATTTATCCATATGCACCCTTCCCCCAATCTGTATTTTCATTGGTCAGTTCTAGACCAATATCTTTTAGTGACCATTTCCCTATCTTACTCTCTCCCACCTCTTATGTTCCAATCTCTAATCCTCCCCGTTGGTGTTGTAGTGATGTGTATAATTATTAGTATGGTATTTGAATGTGACATGTGCATCTGACTGAGAAGTTATAAGAAGATGGCGGGTCCCGCATTAGGCTTATGTTAGCATCTTGGCGGGAAGGATGCAGGGCGAGATGTCACCAGGGTACCATGTAGTGTATAAGTATAGATTAGGTTGTATGGGGTTAGTAAAGGTTTGTTGGGGACATTAGTTGTTATGTAGGTTAAGTTATACATATAGCAGGTAAGATAAGATAAGTGATATATATATGTATTTGTATGGAGGAAATGTTGGGTAGACGTACGTGAGATGTAGTCCGCGGAGGCGCGGAAGAACACAGTTATGTGAGGGCATACCAGGTCACAAAGGGGGTGGGTCATATATAAGGAGGAGAGCGGGGTCACGGAATCTCTGGGTCACAGAAACGGAAGTTGTCTGGTTGGCGAGGACTGAGGTCCTGAGACGTGCTGGAGGTCCACGTGGGGGAACAAAGGTATGTGTTTAGGTTGGTGCTAGAAGTGAGGTATACTTTGGTTGGAGTTGTGACTGGTTGGAGTAGTGTTTGGTTGGAGTTGTGACTGGTTGGAGATTGGTAGGAAGTATACATTGGTTGGAGTTTGGTATCAGAGGACAGGAGGAGTCCACGTGTTATAAGTATTGTGTATACTTTGGGTTTCTGCGTTTGGCACTGCATTTCAGCCATATATATTACTGTGACGGACACGCATTGTTATTATGCACTCGTGAGTTTTGATTTATAATAAATATAAATATAAGTTTGTCACTGGCTCTTAGATACCCCTAGACATCTATTAAAATAGAGAGAGACGTGACAAAATGGGGGCCCTTCCGAGATTGATAAATTTTTGAGAATATTTAATTAATTAACTGTTTCTTGTGTCCGTGCACGCGTAGTATTTATCGCAGTTGTAAGACAGATGAAAATTGTGGAGTGCACGATGGATTAAGGTTTCAGTAGCACATCAACCATAGTAGTTTGAGGGCAGCAACAAATAGATAACATGGCTGATTTTAATATAAATGTTTTTGCTGAAAATCCTGAGGAGGGACTGGAAATTTTAGAAAAGCCACGTGGATCACTATTGCTGATCATTATAGTATTGATGTGCGACGGAGCGCCACAAAACAGGAGATAAGAGAGGCAGTGTTTGGTCATCTGCGAGCTATGGGGGTAGAGGTTGATGACCAAGAGCTGGAATTATTAGTAGGAGATAATTTGGGGTTAAGGAGGCTTCAGATAGAGCTGCGCTTCCGTGAGGCAGAAGCGGAAAAGAATAGAGAGAAGGAGAGAGAGAGAAAAAAAATAGAGGCTGCTTTGCGCAGGGAGGAGGCTGCAAGGCGCAGGGAAGAAAGGAAGTATGAGTTGGAGATGGCTCGGCTGGGGTTATTTGGGAAGAGTGAAGGGCAAGCAGATGATAATAGCTTCGTGCACAGAACAAAACCAATGGTTTCTAAGTTTGGTAAAATGCACTTTAGTTGTTATAAATGTGGACAAGGAGAGCATTTTTCGTACGAGTGCAAACAGAGATATGCACCACTTTGCGCTTCAGATTACTGGCGGGAGGTAGCTGCTGCCATGTGTATAGAGTCAGATGGTAGTGGCTCAGTGGCAAAATTGGTAGAGGAGGAAGAGTGCATCCTGGGTGAGGGTGGGTTGACCAGAATACCAGCGAGAGAACTGCGAGACACAGGCGCGACACACAACCTGTTGTGGGCGTGCGCAGTGCCTGAGGTAAAGAGTGAGCACACAGATGAAACTTTCGTAGAGTGGCGTGGTAGAAACGCCCGTGGTTGATGTCACGTCGCAGGTGCTTGGAAAAAGCAGTCACGTGTCGGTGGGCCTCGTGGAGGACTTGCCGGCTTGCGGGGTGGATGTCCTGCTGGGAAATGACGTGGGAGGAGGAGTGCTGCGGTCACCGTTTCGGGCGGAGGGAGATGAAAACACATGGTATGGAGAACGGGGAAATAGTATACCCGGCGTGTTGCAGCGAGCGCGTAAACAAGCTCCATACAGGAAAACGGGAAAGGGCTGAGGCTGCAGTGGTAACTCGAGCCAGGTTTAAGCAAGACGCTGAGGTGGGTAACGATGTTATTGAGAGCATCCGGGGTCTTTTATTTGAGTTCCCACAGATAAAAGACCAGCATGAAGGAGTAAGCAGCCATGATCGAGTCCAGGCGGAGGAACAGGAGCTGGGGACGAGAACCAGAGAGGGGGACGGTGACGCGCAGGCAGACGCCATGGTCGAGGAGGAATCACCAGTTCGGAGGGACGCCCGTGAGCAAAATGTGGCCGTGCGCTTGATGGCAGGGCAGACTGAGGAACTGCCTGATTCATGGGTTGAGATGACTGGGGCACAGCGTCAGGACCCTGACTTGTGGGTTCTATACCACAAGGCGCTGACGAGCGAGGAGGTGAGGAACGAGGCGTCATGGTTCTACCTGGACCAGGAACTGCTCAAAAGAAAGTGGAGGAGACCTGAAGCACCTTCAGAACACACGAGGACGTTGTGACACTTAGAGGACAGGTGACAGTATCGGTCGTATTTTTTTTTTATGGCCTGGTATGTTGGCCTGTATGGTATATTTTTGCAAGATTGTAAAAAAAAAAGAAGAGATGTTGGTTATGCAGAGATAGGAAGGCAGTGGAGACAGTTTCAGCCAGAGGAACTTGTCTTGTTATTTAACCCAATTGATTGTCGGCCTTTGCATGGTAGGTATCGGGGACCCTTTATTATTGTTGAAAAATTTTAGGACAAATAACGATGTACAATCCACCCCCGGCAGGAGAAAGCAGACCAAGTTGGTTGATGTAAACCTCAAGAAAAATGAGGGAGAGGTGGCAGAAGTGGGTCATCGAAGCTGACAGTGAGGGTGTGCCTGACCAGACTGAGGGGCGTACTATTAAAACCTGGGCGGAAGTATGGCGAAGTTGGGGCGCACTTGGGACCGAGTGACGGATTCCTTACTTTTAAAAGAGATCCGAACGTTCGCCTGGGTAAGCGAGCGTTGTGGTCCGCCACCGCTAAACATGATGATATTCCCGCTTGACTAGCGGAAAGTAGCAGGAAAAGCGCGGGAAATATGTTTGTTTACATCTGCAGAATGACAACAAGCATCAACGCTGTCTCCCTTAGGGCAAATCCTGTATCCACTGTGGATAAGGATATGTTCATTGATCTCGTCAGAGAACATAACTAGGTCATAAATGACAAAACGGTAAATCTGCATAACTATACTGCTCGGACGATATCAATATAAATATGAAATCGTACATAGTGTATGTATTCAACACATTTGTGAAGGCTTCAGGCGGTGTTAACCATTATCTAACTCGCAAAGCGTCTTTGATTTATGTTAAGTTATGTTAGGTTAGTTATGTTATGTTGGGTTATGATTAGGTCACGTTAGGTTAAGGTTAAATTATGTTGTTAGATTTGGTTAGGTATGGTTTGGTTTGGTTATATAATCTTTTTATATTTTATTACGCAAAAGTTAAGCATTTCACCCAAATTATTTTTCGTATATGGCCTGTATTTACTTATAATGACGAGCACAGCCTGAAACTTTCACAGATATGTGGAGTGCACTCTGTATAGTATGTAGAACTTCATAATTATATCGATATCGTCTGAGCAGTAGTAAAGAGTCAGTATAGTGTGGTTTACTTACAAACACAAACAAGTTTGCTTGCTTGTATATCGTAGGTCAGTTGTACTTTTGCTATCATCTCACTATCTTAATAAGGCAGTTACAAGCATTATAACAATAAATAGCATCAGAGACTGTTTTATACTACAATATTTTTTCTCTGAAGCTATTATTTCCTTACTGTTGGCATTAATACATGAACATATATCAAAAGAAAATGGCACAATTTAATAGAAATTAAGGACTACAATACATAGGATTGTTATATTAAAGTTTTTAAATAATTTCAGTAAGTTTTATTAACAAACAATACAAAAATGTGATACCATCAAATAGAGACACAGGGGAAAAAAAGAACACTGCTCAATTATGTCATGTTTCATTTCCTTCAGTAGTGTGAACATTTATGACAAAGAAATGAAGTGTCAATCACTTATTGAAGAAACTTAAATGAGTTCTTATCTTCAAAAAGAATCCAACTATCTGTACCGTAGATAGCACTAACTAACTGTAATTATCAGGTTTCAAGATGGGTTGTAGTGGTTTGGAAAGACTAGATTTAATATTCAATGGACTATGCTTTGATAGCCTGAACCTAAATGTAAATTCCTCCTCAGTCAGTCTGCTTCAGCTGCATCAAGCACATTTATATTCTCAAAGTCTAGCAGTGCATCCATAATCTGGAAAATATATGAAACATATTACAATCTAACATTCATGTAAAGGTAGATCTATATATCCGAACATCACATTTAATTTCGTGATGAAAAAATTATTTGCGGACAAAATGTTATAAAAGAAAAGTATCCAAAATTCATGGGATGTTACAATTTACAATAATACACTTTTTTTTTCCTAACCAAACCTACCATAACTTTAAAGGTGAATTCCATGAAAATGTATGAGAAAGGCAACTGGAAAAGATAGTTTCAAGTAACATTTCTTTATTGGGCAACACTTTAGTATCACAATAGGTATATCTGAAGAATAATGACTCCACCTCCTATCTTCTAATTTTTATATGCCTATTGCCAACAGGCTTGGAGACCCCTTGGGAAAGCGTGGTTTCAGGTTTGGTGAAGTAAACCTCACCTAATCTAACCTAACCTAACAAATTAATACATTATAATTATAACAAGAGTTATAACTCATTAAATTTGATCTGATTAAACCCCATAAATATAACTTTTTTGTGTGGCGGGAGCACACTAATAATAATAAACTTTTTTTCCTAACAAAACCTACCATAACTTTAGGGGTGAATTACATGAAAATCTATGAGAAAGGCAACTTGAAAAGATAGTTTCAAGTAACATTTCTTAATTGGGCAAAACTATAGTACCTATTCCACTAGGTAAACCTGAAGAACAAAGCCTCCACCTATCTTCTAATTCTCATTCCTATAGCCAACAAGCAACCTTCACAGATGTTCAGTATAGTAAAGTATCCTGTGTACTACAACGAAAATTATTCTGATCGGTGTGGAGGCGGAATCATACGTTTCAGCAGAAATCATACACTAAATAAGATAGAAGTTAGTAAAACATTATAATTATAACAAAAGTTATAACTCAGTAAATTTCATCTGATTAACCCCAAAAATAAAACTTTTTTAGTGGGGCGGGAGCACACTGATATTACAGGTACGTGTGGTGCCCGGGGGGCAAAGGTTCTTTCAAATCCCACCGCTGCCACCAGTGTGGTGCCGGGGGGCCAAGGTTGCTTTAACTAACAGTGCTCAGACACCAGTGTGGTGCCAGCGATTCTCCTTTAATAATTCTTTACTTTAACTCCTTATCTCTTATTATTCCTGCTGCCACCACCCAAAGTATTTTTGTAAAGGGGCATGGGGGCCCTTTATAAGAATGTATTTTACTTTAAATGAAATAATTACTATCATTAAATCTCAACACTAGAATATATATATTTAACACCTTTGGTAGAGTAAGCTGAGTCCTCCTCAGGGCACGTGAGAACGTTGGACGTTTTTCATATCCTTATTTCAATAGTGTTGAGCACCTCCAAAGTACTTACCTTACCACTTTACAGTCAGGGGTTATTTTCAAAGAATTTGACCAGTTAACTTTTGATAACAAATATATTTCATACTTCTCAATGTATTTCCTCCCAATATTATTAGAACTGATTAATAAGTAAACAAAATCACCCGAACTGAATAACAGTACAAACTAGGTCCGATCACTACCCTAGGTTCATACATATCACACACGTTATATCCCTCCTATCTTAGGCTTCATAATTTTTCCCCCCTCCCCCCTTTTAACATATTTCCCCGGGCATAGTATTTGAAATTTTGATAATTACTAAGAGTGGTTAACTAACCGCCTCTTAGGATGCAAATCAAATGATCTCACATCATATTTAATTAATATTAATGAACACTGCCCACTATTAACATATGGTTTATGTTCTATGTTCCCACATGGGATGGCTACAGGCCCCGAAGGCTTTTCCTATTCACTGTATTAACTGTTTACCAAGGTCACACGTGGTCACCGTTCCTGACAAAGGACAATATATGATGTTGGGCATTATCCCCACTAAGGCTGTTACCTCTCACTGTGTTATAATGTGTGATAGTGTTCACCGTGTATTTGTGTTGTCGTGAAGGCCGCTCATCTGTAACCAGACACCATGGTGAGACACGTTCCTTTCCTGACGGCTAGGCGGAGAGAGAGCGGCCATGAGGCCATATTTCACTACTTTATTTCACCTATGCTGATAACTATTATTCCATTTTCTCATATATATTATTGACAACCTTCCCTTCAGAGTGATAATACTAATGTTCTAGGGGTATTTTGATATTAGGGAACGTGAATACCTCACCTGTAACCAGACACCATGGTGAGACACGTTCCTTTCCTGACGGCTAGGTGGAGAGAGAGAGAGGGAGCGTGGCTACTCGTACCAAAATGCGCGTGCTGCCTGACGAGTTGTCAACTAGTGTTTACCTATCCCCCCTTTTTCTCTCTCTTTCCTCTTTACAAAACAAGTCTCTTAACTAAACACTATAAGGCGAAATTATAGTTAATGAGAGTAAAAACATTTGGGAAGGCGTACAGTGTGGGGTGCGAAGAATATTACAATCACATGACTAATAACTGAAAGACTGTGGGCATTTTACCCGATTTGGCGGGAATCGTGAACGCGCAAGGTTTAAAAAATGTATAAACAAAACAAAAGAAAGAAGAATTCTGAAAGGGGCTTATGTCGTGGCATCACACACGTATCACTATAATGACTATAAGGGTGGTAGGCCTCTATAGCTAATTTAAGCACGCCATTCCCAAAACATCCAATGAAAACCTAATATTATGCAAAATAGTTCCTAAACCAAAAATAATTGGGTGGAAAATCAATATACACTCACCTTGGTAAGTCTTGTTCTTCCTCTTTATGTGCCTGTCGCTGTAAAACTTCGACGGTCTTTAAAAACAATATAAACACGACTTATTTTTCAATGGCAAGCTTGTAATGCTCATTGATATTATTACAATGTGTTTTCTACATCATAAGATGATTAAAAGTATTATACAAATTATAAACTAAACGAAAAAAATGCTTTTCGTTCAGTGTTAGGGCGGTCTCTCCCGCACTCTCCGATTCCAATACTATTCCAACCAGCCCTTTCGCCATGCGAAGGGCTAGTGGAGTTTAAAAGTAAGAAATTATGCTTCGCCCCGCTCGCCAGGCTTGCCTACCCTGGCGAAAGATTTTAATAGTACGGCCCTGAGAGTCAAAGGGGAGGATTTTTCGCTCGCTCACTCGGGCAGACGGCCGACTCGCCGACTC
>JAPQNM010000017.1:1550352-1561019 GCA_029783475.1 Metacarcinus magister | reverse complement strand
ATGAGGGCCGTACTATTAAAACCTGGGCGGAAGTATGGCGAAGTTGGGGCGCACTTGGGACCGAGTGACGGATTCCTTACTTTTAAAACAGATCCGAACGTTCGCCTGGGTAAGCGAGCGTTGTGGTCCGCCACCGCTAAACATGATGATATTCCCGCTTGACTAGCGGAAAGTAGCAGGAAAAGCGCGGGAAATATGTTTGTTTACATCTGCAGAATGACAACAAGCATCAACGCTGTCTCCCTTAGGGCAAATCCTGTATCCACTGTGGATAAGGATATGTTCATTGATCTCGTCAGAGAACATAACTAGGTCATAAATGACAAAACGGTAAATCTGCATAACTATACTGCTCGGACGATATCAATATAAATATGAAATCGTACATAGTGTATGTATTCAACACATTTGTGAAGGCTTCAGGCGGTGTTAACCATTATCTAACTCGCAAAGCGTCTTTGATTTATGTTAAGTTATGTTAGGTTAGTTATGTTATGTTGGGTTATGATTAGGTCACGTTAGGTTAAGGTTAAATTATGTTGTTAGATTTGGTTAGGTATGGTTTGGTTTGGTTATATAATCTTTTTATATTTTATTACGCAAAAGTTAAGCATTTCACCCAAATTATTTTTCGTATATGGCCTGTATTTACTTATAATGACGAGCACAGCCTGAAACTTTCACAGATATGTGGAGTGCACTCTGTATAGTATGTAGAACTTCATAATTATATCGATATCGTCTGAGCAGTAGTAAAGAGTCAGTATAGTGTGGTTTACTTACAAACACAAACAAGTTTGCTTGCTTGTATATCGTAGGTCAGTTGTACTTTTGCTATCATCTCACTATCTTAATAAGGCAGTTACAAGCATTATAACAATAAATAGCATCAGAGACTGTTTTATACTACAATATTTTTTCTCTGAAGCTATTATTTCCTTACTGTTGGCATTAATACATGAACATATATCAAAAGAAAATGGCACAATTTAATAGAAATTAAGGACTACAATACATAGGATTGTTATATTAAAGTTTTTAAATAATTTCAGTAAGTTTTATTAACAAACAATACAAAAATGTGATACCATCAAATAGAGACACAGGGGAAAAAAAGAACACTGCTCAATTATGTCATGTTTCATTTCCTTCAGTAGTGTGAACATTTATGACAAAGAAATGAAGTGTCAATCACTTATTGAAGAAACTTAAATGAGTTCTTATCTTCAAAAAGAATCCAACTATCTGTACCGTAGATAGCACTAACTAACTGTAATTATCAGGTTTCAAGATGGGTTGTAGTGGTTTGGAAAGACTAGATTTAATATTCAATGGACTATGCTTTGATAGCCTGAACCTAAATGTAAATTCCTCCTCAGTCAGTCTGCTTCAGCTGCATCAAGCACATTTATATTCTCAAAGTCTAGCAGTGCATCCATAATCTGGAAAATATATGAAACATATTACAATCTAACATTCATGTAAAGGTAGATCTATATATCCGAACATCACATTTAATTTCGTGATGAAAAAATTATTTGCGGACAAAATGTTATAAAAGAAAAGTATCCAAAATTCATGGGATGTTACAATTTACAATAATACACTTTTTTTTTCCTAACCAAACCTACCATAACTTTAAAGGTGAATTCCATGAAAATGTATGAGAAAGGCAACTGGAAAAGATAGTTTCAAGTAACATTTCTTTATTGGGCAACACTTTAGTATCACAATAGGTATATCTGAAGAATAATGACTCCACCTCCTATCTTCTAATTTTTATATGCCTATTGCCAACAGGCTTGGAGACCCCTTGGGAAAGCGTGGTTTCAGGTTTGGTGAAGTAAACCTCACCTAATCTAACCTAACCTAACAAATTAATACATTATAATTATAACAAGAGTTATAACTCATTAAATTTGAGCTGATTAAACCCCATAAATATATTTTTTGTGTGGCGGGAGCACACTGATAATAATAAACTTTTTTTCCTAACAAAACCTACCATAACTTTAGGGGTGAATTACATGAAAATCTATGAGAAAGGCAACTTGAAAAGATAGTTTCAAGTAACATTTCTTAATTGGGCAAAACTATAGTACCTATTCCACTAGGTAAATCTGAAAAACAAAGCCTCCACCTATCTTCTAATTCTCATTCCTATAGCCAACAACCAACCTTCACAGATGTTCAGTATAGTAAAGTATCCTGTGTACTACAACGAAAATTATTCTGATCGGTGTGGAGGCGGAATCATACGTTTCAGCAGAAATCATACACTAAATAAGATAGAAGTTAGTAAAACATTATAATTATAACAAAAGTTATAACTCAGTAAATTTCACCTGATTAACCCCAAAAATAAAACTTTTTTAGTGGGGCGGGAGCACACTGATATTACAGACACGTATCACTATAATGACTATAAGGGTGGTAGGCCTCTATAGCTAATTTAAGCACGCCATTCCCAAAACATCCAATGAAAACCTAATATTATGCAAAATAGTTCCTAAACCAAAAATAATTGGGTGGAAAGTCAATATACACTCACCTTGGTAAGTCTTGTTCTTCCTCTTCTTGTGCCTGTCGCTGTAAAACTTCGACGGTCTTTAAAAACAATATAAACACGACTTATTTTTCAATGGCAAGCTTGTAATGCTCATTGATAATATTACAATGTTTTTTCTACATCATAAGATGATTAAAAGTATTATAGAAATTATAAACTAAACGAAAAAAATGCTTTTCGTTCAGTGTTAGGGCGATCTCTCCCGCACTCACCGATTCCAATACTATTCCAACCAGCCCTTTCGCCATGCGAAGGGCTAGTGGAGTTTAAAAGTAAGAAATTATGCTTCGCCCCGCTCGCCAGGCTTGCCTACCCTGGCGAAAGATTTTAATAGTACGGCCCTAGGAGTCGGCGAGTCGGCCGTCTGCCCGAGTAAGCGAGCGAAAAATCCTCCCCTTTGACTCTCAGTCTGGTCAGGCACACCCTCACTGTCAGCTTCGATGACCCACTTCTGCCACCTCTCCCTCATTTTTCTTGAGGTTTACATCAACCAACTTGGTCTGCTTTCTCCTGCCGGGGGTGGATTGTACATCGTTATTTGTCCTAAAATTTTTCAACAATAATAAAGGGTCCCCGATACCTACCATGCAAAGGCCGACAATCAATTGGGTTAAATAACAAGACAAGTTCCTCTGGCTGAAACTGTCTCCACTGCCTTCCTATCTCTGCATAACCAACATCTCTTCTTTTTTTTTTACAATCTTGCAAAAATATACCATACAGGCCAACATACCAGGCCATAAAAAAAAATACGACCGATACTGTCACCTGTCCTCTAAGTGTCACAACGTCCTCGTGTGTTCTGAAGGTGCTTCAGGTCTCCTCCACTTTCTTTTGAGCAGTTCCTGGTCTAGGTAGAACCATGACGCCTCGTTCCTCACCTCCTCGCTCGTCAGCGCCTTGTGGTATAGAACCCACAAGTCAGGGTCCTGACGCTGTGCCCCAGTCATCTCAACCTATGAAACAGGCAGTTCCTCAGTCTGCCCTGCCATCACGCGCACGGCCACATTTTGCTCACGGGCGTCCCTCCGAACTGGTGATTCCTCCTCGACCATGGCGTCTGCCTGCGCGTCACCGTCCCCCTCTCTGGTTCTCGTCCCCAGCTCCTGTTCCTCCGCCTGGACTCGATCATGGCTGCTTACTCCTTCATGCTGGTCTGTTATCCTTGGGAACTCAAATAAAAGACCTCGGATGCTCTCAATAACATCGTTACCCACCTCAGCGTCTTGCTTAAACCTGGCTTGAGTTACCACTGCAGCCTCAGCCCTTTCCCGTTTTCCTGTATGGAGCTTGTTTACGCGCTCGCTGCAACACGCCGGGTATACTATTTCCCCGTTCTCCATACCATGTGTTTTCAAAATCAGAAGTTATTTCATTAGTGACATATGTCTCCCCCAGTGGTAACCAGAGTGACTCCTTGTGGCTAAGATTTATTACTACTAAAATTACAACAACAATGACCAGTGGCCAGCTTTCGAAAGGGTTCCTATTTCCCTCATAATAGGTGGTGGCAGCGTAATACCGACCCGCTTAATAATATCATATATAAACCACAGAGCATGACTGGGAGGTAGTAATAAATGGTAATCATAACAGCATAAGAAATAATTAATAAACACAATCGTAGAAACCCCCCCACCCCCCCCCACCCCCCACCCCAGGCATGACACTGGTGGCAGTGGTGGGATCAATTAAAGTAATTAGTTACTTGGTCAGAGTGGTCACACCTGGTTGCCATGTGGAGAATTTAAGTGGTAGGACATAGACAGGTGCCCAGGAAGTATATGTGCATGTTTCAGTGTCCCTCCCTCCCTCTTAAAAGTTGTCCTAATTTTTATTGAGAAAATTTAACTTATATATTTAGTTAACATGGCTCACCATACTGGAACATTGAATTTGGATAGTGATGATGACATACCAGAACCAGAGCAACTGATGGAGGAAATAACATTTTTAAAGAATGTAATTCAATCTCAAGTAAATGAGATTCACACCCTTAAGGGAAATAACATTAAACAAGAACCAGGAGTATCCCCCCCTAACACCCCTTGCAAACTCCTCACTAGACACAGGGACATTCCAGTGTTAGAATTGCATTAATTGGAGGGACTTGAAGCCTCAGCCTGTTTACAAATATTTTTTGGATTAGTGTAACAGTGCTCAAACGATGGATCAACCAGGGTACAAATTGCCAAAAGTAGATTAAGTCAGAACCTGGCAGTGCTCATACACAATAATAAAGCTAAGAATAGGTGTAAAACCTGAGCTGATTTCCGCCAGTTTTTGTGTACAGAATTTGCAGTGAGTGTTAACCTAGACAGAGCCTGGCAAGATCTAGACTCAAACAATTATGATTGGGCAGAAAGCCCACAGTCATTCACCATCCGGTTCATCTGCCAGTATGTTACGTTAAAAACTAGATTCCCTCATGAAACATTTCCTAACCGAGACAAGACAATTAAAAGGAAAATTTAGCACGGGTTAACCAAAGAGGCCAAAGTAAGGTTAGAGGCTTTCCTGGATAAAGGGTATCCCTTAATCAAATTTATTGACCGGGTTGAGCATGAGAGACAAATATTACTAGAAGTGCACACTCCCACCTTAAATCATGTTCAGAAAGAAAATGTCTCCCGTCCTGACGCCCTTCAGGTTAGAGGTCCCTTGGCCCTACAGGACAATAACTTACCTAACCGAGAGGAGGAAATTATCTCAATAAAGAAACAAATTCAGTCACTAACAGAGAACATGCGAAAATGGCAGACTACTCCCTCTCTCTCCCATGCCTTTGTTGCCTCTTCCCCCTAGACCATTGCCTGTTCCTAGTCAAACTACTCCTCCTTACCCTCAGTATACCCCAAGGTACAGTTATACCCCCAGGTCACTATTTGGGTCAGAATTGTACTGCCCATGTTGGAAAAGTCACCGCCACAACCTGCCGGACTGTCCCCATAAGCCCGAGAGAGGAGCATGCTTTGACTGTCACCGACAGGGATGTAGACGAGGAAATGCAAATTGTCCAGGGAGAGTTAATCAAAACCATGCCTGACTAGCCCAAGGGGAAAGATCACCAATTATCCAGCTGTCAGTAAACAATATCATAATGTCTGCTTTAGTTGACACAGGAAGTGGATATACCCTTATCAGAAAATCAGCAGCAGAGAATATGGGAAAAGAAATAAATACTGGACACACTCTCCCCTGTTTGCAAGGTGTTACTGGAACTCCCCTCAGGATTCTAGGATCAGTATTTCTGGAAATAGGAATTGGACAAGAACAGATTCACAAACACTGGTTTCCAGTAGTGTCTGACAACTACTTATCCACAGACATGTTGTTAGGATGTGACGTATTGGGTCAATCCTCCCTAACCTTGAATCACAAAAGAAAGACGATGCTTTGGGGAAATACCTCATATGCAATTAACCTAATATCAAAAAGGAAAGGAAAAGTTGAGAAAATTACCCAAATTCCTCCCCCAGTCAAAGAATCTGCTCCACCTAATAATTTGAACATAACAAAAACAGTGATTGTTCCTCCTTATCAGACCTAGTTTGTCTCACTTGCTATAAATGAAATTCCCGGCACTACTGTAATTGTCCATCCTCAAGGGAAAGTTAGTGGAAATCGTCATCCTTTTTGTACCATAGTAGACCCAGATCAGACCATACCCTGCCCTTTTGTCAATAATGCTAAGTCCAGTTGTCATTTCAAAGCTGGAACCCTATTTGGAGTTTATGAGAAGGGAGGAGTAAATTAACCTTCAGTTAATGTAACCACAGAAATTCATAATAACCTTATCCCCCAAAATGACCAGTCGAATGTTCCTGGAGGACGCATTGAAAAACTCCAAGACATCATCAAACAGTTAAAATTGTCATACCTGAATGAAAAACAGAGGAAAGAACTTAGTGAGATAGTTTTAAAGCATGACTCCCTTTTCCTACTAGAGAAAGGAGAATTAGGCCTCATTGAAACTCCCCCTGTGCAAATTAGTGTAACTAACCCAGAACCAATTAGAGGCCCAATGTATCGTTATCCAGAGAAAGCCAAAGTTGTCATTCAGGACATGCTCCAGTATATGGAAGAAAGAGAAATAATTGAAAAGTCAACTTCTGTATGGCTTTCTCCCCATTGTCTTAGTCAACAAACCTGACGGTACTAGGCGTATGTGCCTAGATTACCGCAAAGTTAACACCCATCTAGCCACAGACATTTATCCTCTACCTAGGCTGGATGAATTAGTAGAACAAGCCGCCGGAAATCAATATTACACTACGTTAGACCTCAGGGAAGCATATTTTCAAGTTATGCTCCATGAAAACAGCCGAGACCTTACAGCCTTCAGCGATGGAGTGTCTTTATATCGGTTCCACAGACTCCCTTTTGGCTTGTCCTGCTCCCCTGCAATCTTTTCTAGACAAATGGCAACCATCTTAACACCCCTGATGAGAGAAGGTTGGGTTAGAAATTACCTGGATGATATCATTCTATGGGCCCCAGATTTCTCCACCATGTTACAGCGCTTAAACAAAGTCTTCTCCTGTTTGGTGGAAAGTGGAGTCAAATTAAATCTCAGCAAATGTAGTTTTGGAGAAGCAGAAGTTAAATTTCTTGGGCACAGAGTTTCTAAGAATGGGAGTAAACCTGATCCAGCTAATGTAGAAGCAGTTAGGAGGAGTGCTTAGCCAAATCCAACTTAATGGGAGTAATAAACCAATTGGTTATATTTCAAGGAAACTAAGTTCACCAGAGGCAAGGTATTCTGCCACAAACAAGGAAGCTCTTGGAGTTGTCCTTACTTGCCGAAACTTTCACCATTACCTATGGGGTAGTAAATTCACTATTATCACTGATCACCAGCCACTCATTAGTATATTCAAAAGGAAAACTAAATCCCCTAGGATGAACCGCTGGATTTTACAAATGAGAGAGTACACTTATGACATCCAGTATGTAAAAGGTAAATATAACTATGTGGCTGATGAGTTGTCTAGGCCTGTTAGAGTCATTCAACGTGCTCCTAATAATTCTTTCTGGCTTGGCTTAACCCTTCAGGAAATCAGAGACTCACAAAGAGAAGAGATTAGGTGGAAGGAAATGGCAGAGTATCTGGAAGGAGGCAAATTACCCACTAAACGATATCCCAAAACTACCCTAGACCAATTTGTAATTCAGGATGAAGTCCTATATTATGTCAAAGAAAAGTCAGATGGAAGTCTCCATTTTTGCTTAGTTGTGCCTCAAAACTTAATTTGTAAAGCCATGGAACATGCACATGTCACTTCAGGACATCTGGGTCAGAAAAAGACAATACGAAAGGCAGAAGAACTGTTCTACTGCTGCAATCTTAAAGTTGATGTCTGTACACATGAGAAAAATTGTGTCACGTGTCAAAGGTTTAAAAGCCATCCTGGCTTACAACAACAATGGCAAGAGGTGCCCCCTGTCAATAAACCTTTAGAATAGGTATAGATCTTACTGATATGGTGGCAGGTACCCAAGGGTTTAGGTATGTTCTCACCATAGTAGACCATTACCGTAGGTTTGTTAAATTCTTTCCACTAAAAACCAAACAAACACACACTGTGGTAGAGGCACTTGGCAAGTATGTGGCTGACTTTGGACCACCGAGGACCATCATCTATGACAATGGTGGAGAGTTCGTGTCCAGGCAATATCAGGAGTTCTGCCAGAGACACCATATCCACTACTGCTACATACGCCCTACAACCCCCGCGGAAATGGAGTCATCGAACGCCTACACCGTCTCTAAATACCATCCTCTCTACCCTTTGCCAAGGATACGCACTTAAATGGCCTTCGTATCTCCCTCCCTACCACTCAGGCCATCATGAATCAAGCCGTCCACACCTCCACAGGAGTGCAACCATATTTAGCCTATTCCAATCGTTCATCACTCTGTTTGTGAACCAATATCTACCTATGTCTGTCCTGAATCTAAGTTTTTCTAGCTTGTACCCATTTCCACGTGTCCTATCCTGACTACTAAATTCTAAAACCTGACCGATGTTTCCCTTATTAATTCCTTTTACCCATTTGAAAACCTCAATCAAATCCCCTCTTGCCCTCCTTCTCTCTAGGCAGTGGAGATTAAGACGTTTTAACCTATCTTTGTAGGGTAAATCTCTCAGCCCCTGAATCATCTTGGTCATTCTTCTCTGGACTGCCTCCAAGGAGCCTATATCTTTCCTATAATAAGGGGACCAAAACTGAGCTGCATAATCTAAGTGGGGTCTTACTAGCGCTAAATACAACCTCAGAATGACATAGAGTCTTCGCGCCAAATCCCGGCTGAGTTATCAAGTGAACAAAATTTCTCTCATGTAGTATTTGAAATCAAATTCATTAGCTTAAATAGTAACACTTTTTCTACACCAAAATTAATTTTTTATAATTTAGTAATAATCTCATATATCAATGATCTGTAATTATAGAAATCATATGTAAGAAAATTCTTAGTGAGTCACCCCTAAGGACGCCACTCTATCCTGGCATAGCATCATGATGCTCAGTCAGCGTCTCTTCTACCCTACCGACCAGGTCTGTGTTGAGTGTTACGTAAACATCTCTTAATATTTGCTAAATCCTTAATCATTCTGTGTTCTCATGTATTCAATAATCTTCCCTTTGAATATGTAAAGTCATTTAAAGCCTTTTTAAGGCTGATTATTAATTAATAATAGCAATTCTTCCATTTATTATGGGGCTGCATCTCAGACCCCATGGTCCCTCTTTCCTCCCTTAAATATGTTTCATTGTTCATTATGTATCCCTTTCACTTTACTATTTATGTTACATTGTTCAAGTATTATCCCTTTTAAGTGTGTTGGAAGTGTATTGTTTAACTCAGTTAGCGTCTCTTCTTCCTACCGACCAGGTTCCACCTCAGTGCCACACAAACACACACACTCACACTCACATTGGTTTCCCCATTAGATGTTTGTCTCATTAGTTAGAGTATTATTAGGAACGGTATTGTCTTATTTTGATCATGTGTTTTGATTAGGAACAAGTTTGAATCTGGAAAGTGAAGATTAAGTTATACAGTGTTAAGATCAGGAAAATATTGGGTTTCGAAAATATTCTGTGTCAAGTAAATGAAATTTAACGTGTGGAGTGGCCAACAGTATTATTGAGGTCTCTGGTACCAAATAAACTGACCGTGTCACTCAGATTATCAAAGTGTGTAACATTATTGAGTTTGTACTCTTTTCTTTTTGTTGTTAACATATACAAAACTATCTTTTGGGAAATAATAAGTATACAAAAATCAGAAGTTATTTCATTAGTGACATATGTCCTTCCCCAGTGGTAACAAGAGTGACTCCTTGTTGCTAAGATTTATTACTACCAAAATTACAAGAACAATGACCAGTGGCCAGCTTTCGAAAGGGTTCCTATTTCCCTCATAATAGGTGGTGGCAGCGTAATACCGACCCGCTTAATAACATCATATATAAACCCCAGAGCATGACCGGGAGGTAGTAATAAATGGTAATCATAACAGCATAAGAAATAATTAATAAACACAATCGTAGTAAACTAACCTCCCCCCCACCCCCCGGCATGACACACTGACGATGGTTTCCAGGGCTAGTTGCTTCTGGAGGAGGGGAAGGGTCGTTACCACCTGGTCGAAGTGGGAGTCTGGGTGCGTCTGGGTTGAGTTATGTTCTGATGACAGTAGAGAAATGTGGAGGAAGATGGGGGGAGTGGAGACACTTGACTGAGAAATATGTTACATTGGCAAAAATCCTCTCTACAAGTGGGGACAGGTCGAGTTCAGACTGCATTTTGACTATACGAGTGGAGAGAGGACACCCCAGGATGAACCTCATGACTCAATTCTGGAATTTATCAAGAGGCTCTAGTGCTTTTCTGGGAAGTTGACTAAGGGCAGGGGACAGATAGTCAACAACTGACCGAAGAACCAGGATGTAAAGGGTCCTCGCCACCGGGATAGAGACACCTGTGGCATTGGTCGCAAGCAAGGCTGCAGACGGTCAAGTAGATCTTTATCCCGTAACGTGCGGCTGTGTCTAAGGGAATCCGTCCCGCTGTGCGGCAAAAAACGCCA
>JAPQNM010000017.1:1491096-1550252 GCA_029783475.1 Metacarcinus magister | reverse complement strand
ACCTGGTAAGAATCATTACCTACACCTCAATCCGATTTCACAGTCGTTGTTTTCGTGGTATCGGCAATCCCCAACCTGATGACGATCATAACAAAACGAAGACCTCTGATTTTGCAATGTTGGTATGCCGGAGCAGCGGGAAATGTAATTATTGCATCAGCTGAGCGGAAGACAGGCGACAAAATCATAATAAAAAATATTTGAACACTGTGAAGGCATTAAATTTAATATTTATATGTTAAGAGAAAGAAGATATATATTATTTTGTAACATGGAAATATTTGTTTTACTAGTCATGCTTCATTAAAAGCATATCTAAGAGAAAGGCTATATATATTTCATTAATTTGAAATATGGAAATAGGGTTAAGTATAAACATATTTATTTCATATAATTCATTTGTTTCTTTACTTTCCTAACTTTACTTGAATGTACCAGTTTAATTAATGAAATATATATAATATCGTATCTGAGTTGTGCTAAAATTTCAACCCAAAACAGACATTCATAACTTAACCTAACCTATTCTCCTCTACTTTATAACCTAACCTATTATCCTCTACTTTATAACCTAACCTATTGTCCTCTACTTTATAACCTAACCTATTCTCCTCTACTTTACAACCTAACCTATTCTCCTCTACTTTATAACCTAACCTATTCTCCTCTACTTTATAACCTAACCTATTCTCCTCTACTTAATAACCTAACCTATTCTCCTCTACTTTATAACCTAACCTATTCTCCTCTACTTTATAACCTAACCTATTCTCCTCTACTTTATAACCTAACCTATTCTCCTCTACTTAATAACCTAACCTATTCTCCTCTACTTTATAACCTAACCTATTCTCCTCTACTTTATAACCTAACCTATTCTCCTCTACTTTATAACCTAACCTATTCTCCTCTACTTTATAACCTAACCTATTCTCCTCTACTTTATAGGTATGTAAAGGTCTTTGATAACAAATGGAACTAAAAGGACCAATAATAATACCAGGAAAAGCTATAAGAATTTTATTCTTATTTACTACCTTGAAGGTTGTTCACAGCCTGCACTGGTTTCCTGATGCTGATATAACTGCCACATTAATAAATCAACTCAACTACTATTTTTCTCAGTATTTCGGTAAATAGCATCTTCCAGACATCCTTATCTATTTCATCGTGTAAATCTTTCATCTTTCTGAGTATTTAGATTGTTGAACTAGATAAGCAAATTAAGAAATAACCGTAATATTAAAATTTAAATGATTATGGGGTCTAGCGGGCGACTCCCCCGATTAGGACGTTAGGTTAGATTAGGTTTGATTTATTTTTGGTTTGATCCTTTTGCCGAAAAACGGTTATCATATTAATTCAAAATACATCGAAATCTATCAGAATAATATAGTTTTGTCTTGAAAATAAGAGGATACTGTTTTCCGAAAATGATTTTGTTCTCTCCCTCGTTGACTGGTGCGTTCACGCCGCCATCCAAATTCTTTAAAAAAAAATTCATATTATCATTATACCCCTACAACATGTTGTTGTATTGTTAAATAATTGTTCACATATTTTTCAGAAAGTAATATAACTATATGGGGATAAGAATTTGTGTTATTTGCTAAAAAATTGCTTTGTTAAGCTCCATTGGGGAGGTCCCCCAGCTCCCAAGCCTGCGTTACCAAAGGTTCCAATCTCTGGTATGGTTTCAAACAAACAACACCGCGAAAGACGACTGTGAAATTGGATTTGCTGATGGTGGTGGAGATCGCTGCTCATTGGTAACGATCTGAACAATACGAAGCGACTGTGAAATTAGCCCTTAGGGCCGTACTATTAAAACCTGGGCGGAAGTATGGCGAAGTTGGGGCGCACTTGGGACCGAGTGACGGATTCCTTACTTTTAAAACAGATCCGAACGTTCGCCTGGGTAAGCGAGCGTTGTGGTCCGCCACCGCTAAACATGATGATATTCCCGCTTGACTAGCGGAAAGTAGCAGGAAAAGCGCGGGAAATATGTTTGTTTACATCTGCAGAATGACAAGCATCAACGCTGTCTCCCTTAGGGCAAATCCTGTATCCACTGTGGATAAGGATATGTTCATTGATCTCGTCAGAGAACATAATTAGGTCATAAATGACAAAACGGTAAATCTGCATAACTATACTGCTCGGACGATATCAATATAAATATGAAATCGTACATAGTGTATGTATTCAACACATTTGTGAAGGCTTCAGGCGGTGTTAACCATTATCTAACTCGCAAAGCGTCTTTGATTTATGTTAAGTTATGTTAGGTTAGTTATGTTATGTTGGGTTATGATTAGGTCACGTTAGGTTAAGGTTAAATTATGTTGTTAGATTTGGTTAGGTATGGTTTGGTTTGGTTATATAAGCTTTTTATATTTTATTACGCAAAAGTTAAGCATTTCACCCAAATTTTTTTTCGTATATGGCCTGTATTTACTTATAATGACGAGCACAGCCTGAAACCTTCACAGGTGTGTGGAGTGCACTCTGTATAGTATGTAGAACTTCATAGTTATATCGATATCGTCTGAGCAGTAGTAAAGAGTCAGTATAGTGTGGTTTACTTACAAACACAAACAAGTTTGCTTGCTTGTATATCGTAGGTCAGTTGTACTTTTGCTATCATCTCACTATCTTAATAAGGCAGTTACAAGCATTATAACAATAAATAGCATCAGAGACTGTTTTATACTACAATATTTTTTCTCTGAAGCTATTATTTCCTTACTGTTGGCATTAATACATGACCATATCTCAAAAGAAAATGGCACAATTTAATAGAAATTAAGGACTACAATACATAGGATTGTTATATTAAAGTTTTTAAATAATTTCAGTAAGTTTTATTAACAAACAATACAAAAAAGGGATACCATCAAATAGAGACACAGGGGAAAAAAAGAACACTGCTCAATTATGTCATATTTCATTTCCTTCAGTAGTGTGAACATTTATGACAAAGAAATGAAGTGTCAATCACTTATTGAAGAAACTTAAATGAGTTCTTATCTCCAAAAAGAATCCAACTATCTGTACCTTAGATAGCACTAACTAACTGTAATTATCAGGTTTCAAGATGGGTTGTAGTGGTTTGGAAAGACTAGATTTAATATTCAACGGACTATGCTTTGATAGCCTGAACCTAAATGTAAATTCCTCCTCAGTCAGTCTGCTTCAGCTGCATCAAGCACATTTATATTCTCAAAGTCTAGCAATGCATCCATAATCTGGAAAATATATGAAACATATTACAATCAAACATTCATGTAAAGGTAGATCTATATATCCGAACATCACATTTAATTTCGTGATGAAAAAATAATTTGCGGACAAAATGTTATAAAAGAAAAGTATCCAAAATTCATGGGATGTTACAATTTACAATAATACACTTTTTTTTCCTAACCAAACCTACCATAACTTTAAAGGTGAATTCCATGAAAATGTATGAGAAAGGCAACTGGAAAAGATAGTTTCAAGTAACATTTCTTTATTGGGCAACACTTTAGTATCACAATAGGTATATCTGAAGAATAATGACTCCACCTCCTATCTTCTAATTTTTATATGCCTATTGCCAACAGGCTTGGAGACCCCTTGGGAAAGCGTGGTTTCAGGTTTGGTGAAGTAAACCTCACCTAATCTAACCTAACCTAACAAATTAATACATTATAATTATAACAAGAGTTATAACTCATTAAATTTGATCTGATTAAACCCCATAAATATAACTTTTTTGTGTGGCGGGAGCACACTGATAATAATAAACTTTTTTTCCTAACAAAATCTACCATAACTTTAGGGGTGAATTACATGAAAATCTATGAGAAAGGCAACTTGAAAAGATAGTTTCAAATAACATTTCTTAATTGGGCAAAACTATAGTACCTATTCCACTAGGTAAATCTGAAGAACAAAGCCTCCACCTATCTTCTAATTCTCATTCCTATAGCCAACAAGCAACCTTCACAGATGTTCAGTATAGTAAAGTATCCTGTGTACTACAACGAAAATTATTCTGATCGGTGTGGAGGCGGAATCATACGTTTCAGCAGAAATCATACACTAAATAAGATAGAAGTTGGTAAAACATTATAATTATAACAAAAGTTATAACTCAGTAAATTTCACCTGATTAACCCCAAAAATAAAACTTTTTTATTGGGGCGAGAGCACACTGATATTACAGGCACGTATCACTATAATGACTATAAGGGTGGTAGGCCTCTATAGCTAATTTAAGCACGCCATTCCCAAAACATCCAATGAAAACCTAATATTATGCAAAATAGTTCCTAAACCAAAAATAATTCGGTGGAAAGTCAATATACACTCACCTTGGTAAGTCTTGTTCTTCCTCTTCTTGTGCCTGTCGCTGTAAAACTCCGACGGTCTTTAAAAACAATATAAACACGACTTATTTTTCAATGGCAAGCTTGTAATGCTCATTGATAATATTACAATGTGTTTTCTACATCATAAGATGATTAAAAGTATTATACAAATTATAAACTAAACGAAAAAAATGCTTTTCGTTCAGTGTTAGGGCGGTCTCTCCTGCACTCACCGATTCCAATACTATTCCAACCAGCCCTTTCGCCATGCGAAGGGCTAGTGGAGTTTAAAAGTAAGAAATTATGCTTCGCCCCGCTCGCCAGGCTTGCCTACCCTGGTGAAAGATTTTAATAGTACGGCCCTTAGTCCCGTCGGGTCCCGCGGATACCGTACGGCGTACGGTACTCGCTTGCCAATAGGCGAGTCCAACATCTTCCCGCAAAGCCAAATTGCCATCTGGATATCCCCTAATTTTCGCTCGGGGTGTGAACGAGCCTCAAAAATACGCACACTTCTATGGTGTTATACTTCTATTCAACACACTGTCATACCTTGCTATGTTCTTTATCATATTGGTTGGTGATTTCTTAACACATTTTAACTAGATTTCATCCGTATATTCATGCACTTTTTTTCTAATATTGAATTTATTCGTGTTTTGCTTAAAGCCCAATTACAGTAATATACCAGCACGATATGTGGAAAAAAAAGCTGGTTGCCTTCTTTGTGGGTTACTATATGATACATGAAATATAGCAGCAGTTATAAATGCTTGTATTTTACAATATCAGATAAATAATACAGTTCGTGTTGAGGCCACCCTGCTGCCAGACAAAAGACTATGGTGGTGCTGTAAACTGTAAACATTGATGTAAAACTTGCTCATGTCCATTGTCGATGTCTTATAGGCCGCATAGATGTTAGTAGAGGCTAATCTTGGGCTATTCCTACGAAAATAATCTTTGTTTACGTTGCCGGAATGTTATCGTACTCGTCCTTGGACGGAGCGTGTTCACACTTTCGTTACATTCTGTGAGAAATTAGGGGATCCTGAGTTGGCAATTTGCATTCCCGGCGGTATGTTGGAGTCGCCTATTGGTGAATATGCGGCCTTGAGGTGGGAACATTTGAATATCCGCGGGACCCGACGGGACTAAGAATACGGCCCTACGTCCTATCCGAGAAATTATAACCAATCACAGCGCGTGCTGAACCAGGCCCAGTGTTACCAGTTAATGACGTCATCGCTTACTCTTTATTCACACCGTTGTAACAAATATATGTGAATTATTCCTTCGCAAAAGTAATCATAGCAACGGTTGAGATGCGTATAACAGCGTTATGGATAGCTGTTGTGAGGTAGCACAGTGATGGAATGCATGCAATGGAAGTGCGGCACGTTAATCAAAAAGTTAACTTCGTTAACCGTTAATCCGTAACCAAAAAATTAACTTCGATAACCGTTGATAAGTTAATTCTTTAAAAAATACAACGGAAGTTATCGATAAACCGTTAACGTTATTTTTTATTATAGAAAAAAAAAATCTGTTTTTGCTCTAAAACCACCTAAAAACACCTTTGATAAGTGTCAAAACTATAAAATCAATATATAAGGATTTTTTAAGGGCTTTAGAACCCAAACCATGCTTTAGAGTTAAAACAAAAGGCAGATTTTATAGTTAAATAACTTAAATAAACCTAAAAAAGGTTGATTTCATAGTTTAGGGCCTGTTTTAGGTTTTTAAAGGTTTTCAGAGCCAGAAAAGAGTGAAAAAAGCTTAAATGAAACAATATTAGTATTCAACTTGAGTTAACGGACTTGAGTTAGCAGAAGTTAAATAGTGGAAGTTAATTAGTCTGATAATGATTTCCAAAGTTAACTTAAAAGTTAAATCGGTAATGAAAATGTTAACTTCGTTAATCAACGATTAACGGATTAACGGTTTGGTGCCTATCTTTAAATGGGTGCTGAAGGTGGTGAAGACTGTAATGAACTCTGCGTGTCTGGTAACAGTATACACGTATTGCTAGTCCATGACATCATCAATGTGGGATCAACGCATTATAAAAATGTGTGAACTATTTCTTAAGAAAACAAATTGTTTCAACAATGAGATGTTTATACCGACGTTATTGGTACGTAACTGAGATGCAAGAAAACACAGTGCTAGAACAAACTGTGACGTTCTAGTATATGGTAACATGCACACATAACGGTTTTTGATTTATTCGCATATGTTATCTGTAAGCCTACAAAATCAGGGGAATTACCTTGTGCATCTCATAAACGAGAGAAAAAAACTTACTAATCAAGATGCTGATGCTTTAGATTAGGGAGAGGGGTAAACCTGTAAATACAGTTTATATAATTGAGGCAGCTCGTTTTATTCCTACATTAATATGTATGGTCAACAACTTTCTGCAGTTAATAAGTGAAAGGATTTCGATGTCATAATTCAATTAAACTCATATTCAAGTTCAAACTTTGCTCTATTTCTTATAGGTGTTTATAGTTATATAAGCTTATTTTCTCATTGTTTGGCTCTACAAGTCTTGCAAAACTTATTTAAAGAGGCCTTAACTATAAAAGTTGCCTGTTATATTTCTTTTGAATGTTGAAAATATAAAAGGAGTATTTTTCAATAACTGAATGGGGGTTCGAGGTTAGGTTTGATTAAGTTGGCTAGGGGTTGATTTCACAGTCGTCTGGTAACGTTCTTAACCACAAGCCTTACCAACCTGGTAAGAATCATTACCTACACCTCAATCCGATTTCACAGTCGTTGTTTTCGTGGTATCGGCAATCCCCAACCTGATGACGATCATAACAAAACGAAGACCTCTGATTTTGCAATGTTGGTATGCCGGAGCAGCGGGAAATGTAATTATTGCATCAGCTGAGCGGAAGACAGGCGACAAAATCATAATAAAAAATATTTGAACACTGTGAAGGCATTAAATTTAATATTTATATGTTAAGAGAAAGAAGATATATATTATTTTGTAACATGGAAATATTTGTTTTACTAGTCATGCTTCATTAAAAGCATATCTAAGAGAAAGGCTATATATATTTCATTAATTTGAAATATGGAAATAGGGTTAAGTATAAACATATTTATTTCATATAATTCATTTGTTTCTTTACTTTCCTAACTTTACTTGAATGTACCAGTTTAATTAATGAAATATATATAATATCGTATCTGAGTTGTGCTAAAATTTCAACCCAAAACAGACATTCATAACTTAACCTAACCTATTCTCCTCTACTTTATAACCTAACCTATTATCCTCTACTTTATAACCTAACCTATTGTCCTCTACTTTATAACCTAACCTATTCTCCTCTACTTTACAACCTAACCTATTCTCCTCTACTTTATAACCTAACCTATTCTCCTCTACTTTATAACCTAACCTATTCTCCTCTACTTAATAACCTAACCTATTCTCCTCTACTTTATAACCTAACCTATTCTCCTCTACTTTATAACCTAACCTATTCTCCTCTACTTTATAACCTAACCTATTCTCCTCTACTTAATAACCTAACCTATTCTCCTCTACTTTATAACCTAACCTATTCTCCTCTACTTTATAACCTAACCTATTCTCCTCTACTTTATAACCTAACCTATTCTCCTCTACTTTATAACCTAACCTATTCTCCTCTACTTTATAGGTATGTAAAGGTCTTTGATAACAAATGGAACTAAAAGGACCAATAATAATACCAGGAAAAGCTATAAGAATTTTATTCTTATTTACTACCTTGAAGGTTGTTCACAGCCTGCACTGGTTTCCTGATGCTGATATAACTGCCACATTAATAAATCAACTCAACTACTATTTTTCTCAGTATTTCGGTAAATAGCATCTTCCAGACATCCTTATCTATTTCATCGTGTAAATCTTTCATCTTTCTGAGTATTTAGATTGTTGAACTAGATAAGCAAATTAAGAAATAACCGTAATATTAAAATTTAAATGATTATGGGGTCTAGCGGGCGACTCCCCCGATTAGGACGTTAGGTTAGATTAGGTTTGATTTATTTTTGGTTTGATCCTTTTGCCGAAAAACGGTTATCATATTAATTCAAAATACATCGAAATCTATCAGAATAATATAGTTTTGTCTTGAAAATAAGAGGATACTGTTTTCCGAAAATGATTTTGTTCTCTCCCTCGTTGACTGGTGCGTTCACGCCGCCATCCAAATTCTTTAAAAAAAAATTCATATTATCATTATACCCCTACAACATGTTGTTGTATTGTTAAATAATTGTTCACATATTTTTCAGAAAGTAATATAACTATATGGGGATAAGAATTTGTGTTATTTGCTAAAAAATTGCTTTGTTAAGCTCCATTGGGGAGGTCCCCCAGCTCCCAAGCCTGCGTTACCAAAGGTTCCAATCTCTGGTATGGTTTCAAACAAACAACACCGCGAAAGACGACTGTGAAATTGGATTTGCTGATGGTGGTGGAGATCGCTGCTCATTGGTAACGATCTGAACAATACGAAGCGACTGTGAAATTAGCCCTTAGGGCCGTACTATTAAAACCTGGGCGGAAGTATGGCGAAGTTGGGGCGCACTTGGGACCGAGTGACGGATTCCTTACTTTTAAAACAGATCCGAACGTTCGCCTGGGTAAGCGAGCGTTGTGGTCCGCCACCGCTAAACATGATGATATTCTCGCTTGACTAGCGGAAAGTAGCAGGAAAAGCGCGGGAAATATGTTTGTTTACATCTGCAGAATGACAAGCATCAACGCTGTCTCCCTTAGGGCAAATCCTGTATCCACTGTGGATAAGGATATGTTCATTGATCTCGTCAGAGAACATAATTAGGTCATAAATGACAAAACGGTAAATCTGCATAACTATACTGCTCGGACGATATCAATATAAATATGAAATCGTACATAGTGTATGTATTCAACACATTTGTGAAGGCTTCAGGCGGTGTTAACCATTATCTAACTCGCAAAGCGTCTTTGATTTATGTTAAGTTATGTTAGGTTAGTTATGTTATGTTGGGTTATGATTAGGTCACGTTAGGTTAAGGTTAAATTATGTTGTTAGATTTGGTTAGGTATGGTTTGGTTTGGTTATATAAGCTTTTTATATTTTATTACGCAAAAGTTAAGCATTTCACCCAAATTTTTTTTCGTATATGGCCTGTATTTACTTATAATGACGAGCACAGCCTGAAACCTTCACAGGTGTGTGGAGTGCACTCTGTATAGTATGTAGAACTTCATAGTTATATCGATATCGTCTGAGCAGTAGTAAAGAGTCAGTATAGTGTGGTTTACTTACAAACACAAACAAGTTTGCTTGCTTGTATATCGTAGGTCAGTTGTACTTTTGCTATCATCTCACTATCTTAATAAGGCAGTTACAAGCATTATAACAATAAATAGCATCAGAGACTGTTTTATACTACAATATTTTTTCTCTGAAGCTATTATTTCCTTACTGTTGGCATTAATACATGACCATATCTCAAAAGAAAATGGCACAATTTAATAGAAATTAAGGACTACAATACATAGGATTGTTATATTAAAGTTTTTAAATAATTTCAGTAAGTTTTATTAACAAACAATACAAAAAAGGGATACCATCAAATAGAGACACAGGGGAAAAAAAGAACACTGCTCAATTATGTCATATTTCATTTCCTTCAGTAGTGTGAACATTTATGACAAAGAAATGAAGTGTCAATCACTTATTGAAGAAACTTAAATGAGTTCTTATCTCCAAAAAGAATCCAACTATCTGTACCTTAGATAGCACTAACTAACTGTAATTATCAGGTTTCAAGATGGGTTGTAGTGGTTTGGAAAGACTAGATTTAATATTCAACGGACTATGCTTTGATAGCCTGAACCTAAATGTAAATTCCTCCTCAGTCAGTCTGCTTCAGCTGCATCAAGCACATTTATATTCTCAAAGTCTAGCAATGCATCCATAATCTGGAAAATATATGAAACATATTACAATCAAACATTCATGTAAAGGTAGATCTATATATCCGAACATCACATTTAATTTCGTGATGAAAAAATAATTTGCGGACAAAATGTTATAAAAGAAAAGTATCCAAAATTCATGGGATGTTACAATTTACAATAATACACTTTTTTTTCCTAACCAAACCTACCATAACTTTAAAGGTGAATTCCATGAAAATGTATGAGAAAGGCAACTGGAAAAGATAGTTTCAAGTAACATTTCTTTATTGGGCAACACTTTAGTATCACAATAGGTATATCTGAAGAATAATGACTCCACCTCCTATCTTCTAATTTTTATATGCCTATTGCCAACAGGCTTGGAGACCCCTTGGGAAAGCGTGGTTTCAGGTTTGGTGAAGTAAACCTCACCTAATCTAACCTAACCTAACAAATTAATACATTATAATTATAACAAGAGTTATAACTCATTAAATTTGATCTGATTAAACCCCATAAATATAACTTTTTTGTGTGGCGGGAGCACACTGATAATAATAAACTTTTTTTCCTAACAAAATCTACCATAACTTTAGGGGTGAATTACATGAAAATCTATGAGAAAGGCAACTTGAAAAGATAGTTTCAAATAACATTTCTTAATTGGGCAAAACTATAGTACCTATTCCACTAGGTAAATCTGAAGAACAAAGCCTCCACCTATCTTCTAATTCTCATTCCTATAGCCAACAAGCAACCTTCACAGATGTTCAGTATAGTAAAGTATCCTGTGTACTACAACGAAAATTATTCTGATCGGTGTGGAGGCGGAATCATACGTTTCAGCAGAAATCATACACTAAATAAGATAGAAGTTGGTAAAACATTATAATTATAACAAAAGTTATAACTCAGTAAATTTCACCTGATTAACCCCAAAAATAAAACTTTTTTATTGGGGCGAGAGCACACTGATATTACAGGCACGTATCACTATAATGACTATAAGGGTGGTAGGCCTCTATAGCTAATTTAAGCACGCCATTCCCAAAACATCCAATGAAAACCTAATATTATGCAAAATAGTTCCTAAACCAAAAATAATTCGGTGGAAAGTCAATATACACTCACCTTGGTAAGTCTTGTTCTTCCTCTTCTTGTGCCTGTCGCTGTAAAACTCCGACGGTCTTTAAAAACAATATAAACACGACTTATTTTTCAATGGCAAGCTTGTAATGCTCATTGATAATATTACAATGTGTTTTCTACATCATAAGATGATTAAAAGTATTATACAAATTATAAACTAAACGAAAAAAATGCTTTTCGTTCAGTGTTAGGGCGGTCTCTCCTGCACTCACCGATTCCAATACTATTCCAACCAGCCCTTTCGCCATGCGAAGGGCTAGTGGAGTTTAAAAGTAAGAAATTATGCTTCGCCCCGCTCGCCAGGCTTGCCTACCCTGGTGAAAGATTTTAATAGTACGGCCCTTAGTCCCGTCGGGTCCCGCGGATACCGTACGGCGTACGGTACTCGCTTGCCAATAGGCGAGTCCAACATCTTCCCGCAAAGCCAAATTGCCATCTGGATATCCCCTAATTTTCGCTCGGGGTGTGAACGAGCCTCAAAAATACGCACACTTCTATGGTGTTATACTTCTATTCAACACACTGTCATACCTTGCTATGTTCTTTATCATATTGGTTGGTGATTTCTTAACACATTTTAACTAGATTTCATCCGTATATTCATGCACTTTTTTTCTAATATTGAATTTATTCGTGTTTTGCTTAAAGCCCAATTACAGTAATATACCAGCACGATATGTGGAAAAAAAAGCTGGTTGCCTTCTTTGTGGGTTACTATATGATACATGAAATATAGCAGCAGTTATAAATGCTTGTATTTTACAATATCAGATAAATAATACAGTTCGTGTTGAGGCCACCCTGCTGCCAGACAAAAGACTATGGTGGTGCTGTAAACTGTAAACATTGATGTAAAACTTGCTCATGTCCATTGTCGATGTCTTATAGGCCGCATAGATGTTAGTAGAGGCTAATCTTGGGCTATTCCTACGAAAATAATCTTTGTTTACGTTGCCGGAATGTTATCGTACTCGTCCTTGGACGGAGCGTGTTCACACTTTCGTTACATTCTGTGAGAAATTAGGGGATCCTGAGTTGGCAATTTGCATTCCCGGCGGTATGTTGGAGTCGCCTATTGGTGAATATGCGGCCTTGAGGTGGGAACATTTGAATATCCGCGGGACCCGACGGGACTAAGAATACGGCCCTACGTCCTATCCGAGAAATTATAACCAATCACAGCGCGTGCTGAACCAGGCCCAGTGTTACCAGTTAATGACGTCATCGCTTACTCTTTATTCACACCGTTGTAACAAATATATGTGAATTATTCCTTCGCAAAAGTAATCATAGCAACGGTTGAGATGCGTATAACAGCGTTATGGATAGCTGTTGTGAGGTAGCACAGTGATGGAATGCATGCAATGGAAGTGCGGCACGTTAATCAAAAAGTTAACTTCGTTAACCGTTAATCCGTAACCAAAAAATTAACTTCGATAACCGTTGATAAGTTAATTCTTTAAAAAATACAACGGAAGTTATCGATAAACCGTTAACGTTATTTTTTATTATAGAAAAAAAAAATCTGTTTTTGCTCTAAAACCACCTAAAAACACCTTTGATAAGTGTCAAAACTATAAAATCAATATATAAGGATTTTTTAAGGGCTTTAGAACCCAAACCATTTTTTTTTTTTTGCTTTAGAGTTAAAACAAAAGGCAGATTTTATAGTTAAATAACTTAAATAAACCTAAAAAAGGTTGATTTCATAGTTTAGGGCCTGTTTTAGGTTTTTAAAGGTTTTCAGAGCCAGAAAAGAGTGAAAAAAGCTTAAATGAAACAATATTAGTATTCAACTTGAGTTAACGGACTTGAGTTAGCAGAAGTTAAATAGTGGAAGTTAATTAGTCTGATAATGATTTCCAAAGTTAACTTAAAAGTTAAATCGGTAATGAAAATGTTAACTTCGTTAATCAACGATTAACGGATTAACGGTTTGGTGCCTATCTTTAAATGGGTGCTGAAGGTGGTGAAGACTGTAATGAACTCTGCGTGTCTGGTAACAGTATACACGTATTGCTAGTCCATGACATCATCAATGTGGGATCAACGCATTATAAAAATGTGTGAACTATTTCTTAAGAAAACAAATTGTTTCAACAATGAGATGTTTATACCGACGTTATTGGTACGTAACTGAGATGCAAGAAAACACAGTGCTAGAACAAACTGTGACGTTCTAGTATATGGTAACATGCACACATAACGGTTTTTGATTTATTCGCATATGTTATCTGTAAGCCTACAAAATCAGGGGAATTACCTTGTGCATCTCATAAACGAGAGAAAAAAACTTACTAATCAAGATGCTGATGCTTTAGATTAGGGAGAGGGGTAAACCTGTAAATACAGTTTATATAATTGAGGCAGCTCGTTTTATTCCTACATTAATATGTATGGTCAACAACTTTCTGCAGTTAATAAGTGAAAGGATTTCGATGTCATAATTCAATTAAACTCATATTCAAGTTCAAACTTTGCTCTATTTCTTATAGGTGTTTATAGTTATATAAGCTTATTTTCTCATTGTTTGGCTCTACAAGTCTTGCAAAACTTATTTAAAGAGGCCTTAACTATAAAAGTTGCCTGTTATATTTCTTTTGAATGTTGAAAATATAAAAGGAGTATTTTTCAATAACTGAATGGGGGTTCGAGGTTAGGTTTGATTAAGTTGGCTAGGGGTTGATTTCACAGTCGTCTGGTAACGTTCTTAACCACAAGCCTTACCAACCTGGTAAGAATCATTACCTACACCTCAATCCGATTTCACAGTCGTTGTTTTCGTGGTATCGGCAATCCCCAACCTGATGACGATCATAACAAAACGAAGACCTCTGATTTTGCAATGTTGGTATGCCGGAGCAGCGGGAAATGTAATTATTGCATCAGCTGAGCGGAAGACAGGCGACAAAATCATAATAAAAAATATTTGAACACTGTGAAGGCATTAAATTTAATATTTATATGTTAAGAGAAAGAAGATATATATTATTTTGTAACATGGAAATATTTGTTTTACTAGTCATGCTTCATTAAAAGCATATCTAAGAGAAAGGCTATATATATTTCATTAATTTGAAATATGGAAATAGGGTTAATTATAAACATATTTATTTCATATAATTCATTTGTTTCTTTACTTTCCTAACTTTACTTGAGTGTACCAGTTTAATTAGGGATATATATATAATATCATATCTGAGTTGTGCTAAAATTTCAACCCAAAACAGACATTCATAACTTAACCTAACCTATTATCCTCTACTTTATAACCTAACCTATTCTCCTCTACTTTATAACCTAACCTATTCTCCTCTACTTTATAACCTAACCTATTCTCCTCTACTTTATAACCTAACCTATTCTCCTCTACTTTATAACCTAACCTAATCTCCTCTACTTTACAACCTAACCTATTCTCCTCTACTTTATAACCTAACCTATTCTCCTCTACTTTATAGGTATGTAAAGATCTTTCATAAGAAATGGAACTAAAAGGACCAATAATAATACCAGGAAAAGCTATAAGAATTTTATTCTTATTTACTACCTTGAAGGTTGTTCACAGCCTGCACTGGTTTCCTGATGCTGATATAACTGCCACATTAATAAATCAACTCAACTACTATTTTTCTCAGTATTTCGGTAAATAGCATCTTCCAGACATCCTTACCTATTTCATCGTGTAAATCTTTCATCTTTCTGAGTATTTAGATAGTTGAACTAGGTAAGCAAATTAAGAAATAACCGTAATATTAAAATTTAAATGATTATGGGGTCTAGCGGGCGACTCCCCCGGTTAGGACGTTAGGTTAGATTAGGTTTGATTTATTTTTGGTTTGATCCTTTTGCCGAAAAACGGTTATCATATTAATTCTAAACACATCGAAATCTATCAGAATAATATAGTTTTGTCTTGAAAATAAAATGATACTGTTTACCGAAAATTATTTTGTTCTCTCCCTCGTTGACGCCGCCATCCAAATTCTTAAAAAAACCCCATCATATTATTATTATACCCCTACAGCATGTTGTTGTATTGTTAAATAATTGTTCACATATTTTTTCAGAAAGTAATATAACTATATGGGGATAAGAATTTGTGTAATTTGCTAAAAAAATTGCTTTGTTAAGCTCCGTTAAGCTCCCAAGCCTGCGTTACCAAAGGTTCCAATCTCTGGTATGGTTTCAAACAAACAACACCGCGAAAGACGACTGTGAAATCGGATTTGTTGATGGTGGTGGAGATCGCTGCTCATTGGTAACGATCTGAATAATACGAAACGACCGTGAAATCAGCCCTAGGTCATTTTAATTTATTTTTGTTTAGTAATTGTTAGGCTAGATTAGAAAAAAGCGTAATTTAAAAGAAAAAAAATTGTGGGAAACTGAAACTTTGACCGTGACGAAATTTTAAGTCATATTTTTACAAGTTTCCGCAAAAAAATTACTATCGCCATTGGAAAGAGCATCACATTTAGCTTAGATAATAGATTTCCGCGTTTCCGAAATACATCGCCAGCCAAGGTTTGAGGAATACTAACCGATATATTGTATTCAAAGTAGCATAGAAAAATACATTGATGACGTCATGGACTGTCAATATGTGTACTGTTACCAGACACGCAGAGTTATCACAGTCTTCACCACCTTCACCACGCCTTGTATCACTGTGCTACCTCACATTGAGCTATCCATAATTTTGTTATATGCATCTCAACTGTTGCTATGATTACTTTTCCGAAGGAATAATTCACATATATTTGATACAACGATGTGAATAAAAGGTAAGTAATGATGTCATTAGCTGGCAGCACTGGGCCTGGCTCAAAGCGCGCTGTGATTGGTTCTAATTTCTCAGATAGGCTGTAGTGTCAGACTTCAGGAATATGCCCAGCCGGGGCTCGTGTACACTGCCCGCTGCACACACACACACACACACACACACACACACACACACACACACGCATGCATAACTATTATAAAATGTTAACAGAATAGATGAACTTGGTTTTTTATTTTTTACGAGTCCACGATTTTATATACATTAAAAGGATACTGGCTAAGGAAAAACAAAATTAATTAAAAAAAAAATCAAGTTTGTCGCCAGATCCTGTAAAGAGGACAGTAGGAGAAATATAGACAATGGGGGGGGAAGTCCAATTTAGTGCGAGAGGTGTCTTGACACTCCTCTTTTGAAAGAGTTTAAGTCATAGGCAGGTGGAAAAACAGACAAAGGAAGAGAGTTACAGAGTTTACCAGTGTACCATTGTGTCTGTAATTACGTTTTCGACCAATTTTCCGGCAACGAATTTCAAACTAATGGGCCTGTGATTCCCTAGGGCTGATTTCACAGTCGTCTGGTAACATTCTTAACCACAAGCCTTACCAACCTGGTAAGAATCATTACCTACACCTCAATCCGATTTCACAGTCGTTGTTTTCGTGGTATCGGCAATCCCCAACCTGATGACGATCATAACAAAACGAAGACCTCTGATTTTGCAATGTTGGTATGCCGGAGCAGCGGGAAATGTAATTATTGCATCAGCTGAGCGGAAGACAGGCGACAAAATCATAATAAAAAATATTTGAACACTGTGAAGGCATTAAATTTAATATTTATATGTTAAGAGAAAGAAGATATATATTATTTTGTAACATGGAAATATTTGTTTTACTAGTCATGCTTCATTAAAAGCATATCTAAGAGAAAGGCTATATATATTTCATTAATTTGAAATATGGAAATAGGGTTAAGTATAAACATATTTATTTCATATAATTCATTTGTTTCTTTACTTTCCTAACTTTACTTGAATGTACCAGTTTAATTAATGAAATATATATAATATCGTATCTGAGTTGTGCTATAATTTCAACCCAAAACAGACATTCATAACTTAACCTAACCTATTCTCCTCTACTTTATAACCTAACCTATTATCCTCTACTTTATAACCTAACCTATTGTCCTCTACTTTATAACCTAACCTATTCTCCTCTACTTTACAACCTAACCTATTCTCCTCTACTTTATAACCTAACCTATTCTCCTCTACTTTATAACCTAACCTATTCTCCTCTACTTAATAACCTAACCTATTCTCCTCTACTTTATAACCTAACCTATTCTCCTCTACTTTATAACCTAACCTATTCTCCTCTACTTTATAGGTATGTAAAGGTCTTTGATAACAAATGGAACTAAAAGGACCAATAATAATACCAGGAAAAGCTATAAGAATTTTATTCTTATTTACTACCTTGAAGGTTGTTCACAGCCTGCACTGGTTTCCTGATGCTGATATAACTGCCACATTAATAAATCAACTCAACTACTATTTTTCTCAGTATTTCGGTAAATAGCATCTTCCAGACATCCTTATCTATTTCATCGTGTAAATCTTTCATCTTTCTGAGTATTTAGATTGTTGAACTAGATAAGCAAATTAAGAAATAACCGTAATATTAAAATTTAAATGATTATGGGGTCTAGCGGGCGACTCCCCCGGTTAGGACGTTAGGTTAGATTAGGTTTGATTTATTTTTGGTTTGATCCTTTTGCCGAAAAACGGTTATCATATTAATTCAAAATACATCGAAATCTATCAGAATAATATAGTTTTGTCTTGAAAATAAGAGGATACTGTTTTCCGAAAATGATTTTGTTCTCTCCCTCGTTGACTGGTGCGTTCACGCCGCCATCCTAATTCTTTAAAAAAAAATTCATATTATCATTATACCCCTACAACATGTTGTTGTATTGTTAAATAATTGTTCACATATTTTTCAGAAAGTAATATAACTATATGGAGATAAGAATTTGTGTTATTTGCTAAAAAATTGCTTTGTTAAGCTCCATTGGGGAGGTCCCCCAGCTCCCAAGCCTGCGTTACCAAAGGTTCCAATCTCTGGTATGGTTTCAAACAAACAACACCACGAAAGACGACTGTGAAATTGGATTTGCTGATGGTGGTGGAGATCGCTGCTCATTGGTAACGATCTGAACAATACGAAGCGACTGTGAAATTAGCCCCTAGTGTATATCTGTCGCCTTTCTTAAAGATTGGGGTGACGCTTCATGTCTTCCAGCCGGCAAGGACTAAGCCTTGTCATAAGGATTTATTGAATAAGGATATTAAGGTGTCAATGATGTTCCTTTAAAGAGTGTAGGATAGATATTGCCTTGTTTTAGACTTTATTTTTTTTTCATATTGTTAAGTGCATTCAGTACGCCATCGATAGTTATTTCGAAATCTTGCATTGTTCTTTAAGTATTTTACATGAAGATTTTTGTTACTATCTATATTATTATTATCATCTCTATGGCTCATGGCGGCCAAGTTGTCAACTCTTGTATATTGATAGTACTAGTGCCATTTGTGTAGATCGATATGTTCTCAACACATACGTGGTTTTGATGTGCTATGTCTCACGCATATATGTTTCCTTACGGGTTACGATCGCACTTATTTTTGTTTTAAAGAACACTTTTTTGCATTTAAGAGATCATGAATCAATGAATAGCTAAGACCAAGTACCACAGTACTACGCGCACTGCTTTATTTATGGAGGAATAATATATAATTCTTTCATGATCTTATTTATACCTTTTTCATTCTGGCTGTGCAATCCTAGGCTGCCCATACCAGCAATTGTTATCATGTTTGAACAATAGACGAGACCATTACCCTTAACTTGAGCATTAACATAGTATCATATACTGATTAATTGCCCAGACAATACTGACAGTTTGAAAAATTGTTCAAACATGATGAATATTCTTGTAATCCTGGTCTGCGCAGGGAAGGCTTGCACAGTCAGCATGAAAAGCGTTTGTATAAGGCCTTGATAACTGGTACTGCTGGTGTGTGACCTTGATGGAAGTTGCATTGTCATTGGCAAAACGTTCGTGGCTTCGTGCTTGAGAGAATGTAAGGGATGAGAGAAAGTGAAGGGAGACTGAGATGCAGCACAGGGTAGCAGAACCTGATATTCATATAAAGGATTAGCCAACTTCTATCTCGACTATTACTACTATTACTACTACTATTACTATTACTACTACTACTAATAATACTACTACTACTACTACTACTACGAGCAAAAAAAAAAAAAAAAAAAAAACTCACTACAGGGGCGGAACATGACCAACAAAAGGCTCTCTGCACTAAAGTATAACGATTAGTTATACTTTAGTGCAGAGAGCTGAGTTTGGCATGGTATTAGACATTCGCGAAGAAAAGTTAATGTTTGTAGAATTAGCTAATTAAGGAGACAGTCTTCTGTATTTTGTGGCGAATATTTTTAAAAGTATTTAATTACTTCTGTGGCAGTATATTATTGCGAAAAAATTCATGTTTATTAAATAACGAGGGTCTTAAACGCCCTCTGTAAAAATTCGGTTCCTTAACCACTCGATATCTCTTTATCTTTATAATGCACTGTAAATTCAGCCCTAGAAATTTGTTTAGATCACCTCAAATAGTCATGCCATTGAATATTAGAAAATAATACGAATATTAAAAATTCGTAAAAATATTGAAGAAATAAAAATCATAGCGGCAATAACACGCCATTGGTATGGCCAAACCAAATCTAGCCTAACCAAACCAAACCAAACCAAACCAAATCAAACCAAACCAAAGAAAACCAAACCAAACCAAATAAAACCAAACCAAAGAAAACCAAACCTAACCAAATCAAACCAAACCAAACCTAACATAACCAAACCTAGATTAACCTAAGGCTGGGATCACACATTCACGATTTTGAACCGCGACGGACAGCGACGCTTGACTTTTCCAAATCCTGGTCCATCTCATATGAAAACTGGCCGATGGCTCTCGATATGTTTGTAATCGTGGAACATCGGTAGAGTATAAGGACTGAATTACGATCCAATTACGATGTTATGTCACATAACGTCACATAACGTCGTAATAGAGTCGTAATTCAGTCGTAGTGAACCCCGACCAGTCTTGAAAGTATGACCAAAATGTATTATGACGTTACAAGACAAATCCCGATGGGTGTAAATCGATCGGGAATTGCAAACAATATGATTACGACTGATTAAGACATGTCGTGGAAACGTGTCAGGACCCTTGCCCAGGTATATAATCCGAGGGAGCACATATTACTTGCTACTTTGGGTGTTCATATAGCTAGTTGGTCCACTGGTAGAGAAAACTCGATACCAGTTTAGGTTATTTATTTGAGAAAAATATAGTATATATATATATAAAATAAACATATAAAAAACAAATATTAATTATTGAATATGCGCACTATCTGAGGACAGTGCGCGCCAAGTTGATGGGTGTGCGCTGGTCAGCAGCGCAATAAAATACACAATAATATAATAAATAGAAAACATAAATAAAGTACATAGAAATTATACAATAAATAATGAAAAATATAATAAAAATAAAGTATGCTGCGCGACCCACGTTTTCAGAGAACGGGTATCCCCGTTCTCTAAGCTGTGCAGGGGAGACTGCTACAATACTTCCCCCCTAGTGACGAGGTAGGGAGGAACGATGTTTTCCTTTGGTTGCAAGTTCGCCTGGGACCAGTTCTCGCGTTGGGCGGAGGCTGGTGATGACTGTACGACCTTGCCGTTTGACTGCGGGTGGTAGCTGGAAGTCCTGTAGCAGCAATTGCCGAGAGGATGTAGCGATAACCGGCAGTGTGGGGCAGAGGGGCCGACGAGGTCAGATGCCGAATCACCATGGAGGCTTAACAGTCGGTGCAGGTGTGGGTCCAGGTGAAGTCCTCCCAGATGTGCCGTGAAGCTCAGATGCCAGGGTGAGAGGTCGTGAAGCTGACGGAATGAGACGATTTGCATCTATAGTTCCATCAGCGTAGAGCGACCTTGATGCCTGGAAGTGTGAGAAGACGACACGGCAGTGGAAGAGGGCGTCTGCTGGAGCGTTGTCTGCACCGTACTGTACTATCCACGGGAGAGTAGAGTAATCCACAGGGCGATGAGTAATCCACAGGGCGATGAATAATCCACAGGGCGGTGAGTGGCGATGGTGGAGATCACTTTAACGCTGCGAGGCGGGGGGCAGGAGTTGGACATGATGACGCAAGAAGGCGTCAGAGGGTTTAGAGTGCGCGTGAGGCGGCTGAAGACGCAGTAAGGCGTCTGAGGGGGCAAGACATAAGGCCGTGCCGATGACGCAGTGAGGGCGTCTGAGGGGGTAGAGGCTGCGCATGCGTGCGCATTAGGCCGCACAAGACGCAGTAAGGCGTCTGAGGGGGCAGGGCATAAGGCCGTGCTGATGACGCAGTGAGGGCGTCTGAGGGGGTAGAGGCCGCGTATGCGTGCGCATTAGGCCGCTGAAGACGCAGTAAGGCGTCTGAGGGGGCAGGGCATAAGGCCGTGCCGATGACGCAGTGAGGGCGTCTGAGGGGGCACAGAAGGTGCCAGGGTGGGTGGGAGGGAAGAACCTACTAGGTAGCAGCTACACAAATAAGTGTAGTTTCTCTCGGCCTAAGACTCAACTTCGCGAACCCCATAATGGAGGCGAAGCTTTTTGCCTTAGGAGTGCTTGAACGAATGAATCTAGAAAACCCAGGTTCTGGCACTAAGAGATTTGTGCTCTTTTTAGCACAGGCTAGAAGCTACCTACGACCATAGCTACACTCCGGTGTCAACAATTATTGCTTGCTGCTTTGGGTGTTCATATAGCTAGTTGGTCCACTGGTAGAGAAAACTCGATACCAGTTTAGGTTATTTATTTGAGAAAAATATAGTATATATATAAAATAAACATATAAAAAACAAATATTAATTATTGAATATGCGCACTATCTGAGGACAGTGCGCGCCAAGTTGATGGGTGTGCGCTGGTCAGCAGCGCAATAAAATACAAAATAATATAATAAATAGAAAACATAAATAAGGTACATATAAATTATACAATAAATAATGAAAAATATAATAAAAATAAAGTATACTGCGCAACCCACGTTTTCAGAGAACGGGTATCCCCGTTCTCTAAGCTGTGCAGGGGAGACTGCTACAGACACACCTCCAGCATCTCTAATTCATTATGTCCCAATAATAAAGAAAGGCTGCTTCCTGCGGCAGGGACATATGCAGGAGGGCTAGGCTCAGATGTAGGGGTGGGAAGGTTAGGCTCAGATGTAGGGGTGGCAGATGGTGGCATGGATGATGATGTAGCATCCTCCTCCTGACGAGGGAAATCAGTCTTGGTTTTCTTTGCCCCAGCTTTGTTGTCCTTCCTTTCCTTCACCATCTTGAAGAGTGCTTGGAGAAGTGCTTGCTGTGTGGGACTAGAGTAGACTGGGCGGGCCGACTATATATATCGTATATATTTCGTATATATATCATGGACCATCATAGGGTGGCGTGATGCGGCGGTGCCACATCGAGACAACGGTTTTAGTGATGCCGATGATGACAGACGGCACACGATTCTTCGTAGATAATAACGATGGTCACCATTGAATCTTTATCGTACCACGATGAATCACGACACAATTACGATTATGTTACGATGGTCGGGATTATCTCCCGATGAATGACAATTGGAACGGAAAATGATGATGGTTTTGGGCCGGTGGAAATGATCTATAGTCTGTCAGATCTTAGCAGAGCTTTCTGGTGGGACAGAATCCAGTATTCCCATGGGTCCAACGCTGCCATATCTCCTTCGCTCTGATTGGCTGGTGAGTGACCTGAGCCGAGGCCTACGTGAGAGAGCCTTGCCTGAGCGCGTGACACGTGTATGTGTGTGTGTGTGTGTGTGTGTGTGTGTGTGTGTGTGTGTGTGTGTGTGTGTTATGCTTTCTAATTCCCTATGTTGTTTTCTTATCTCTCTCTCTCTCTCTCTCTCTCTCTCTCTCTCTCTCTCTCTCTCTCTCTCTCTCTCTCTCTCTCTCTCTCTCTTCTTTGTTAATCCTTCCTCATACCTTCCTTCTTTTACTTCGTACACTTTGTGTTTGTGTGTGTGTGTGTGTGTGTGTGTGTGTGTGTGTGTGTGTGTGTGTGTGTGTGTGTGTGTGTGTGTGTGTGTACGCGCTTGAAAGGTGACGTGTCCTGAGGTTGAAAAATGAGTGCTGCCGTTTGATGGGAGTTTACAATATTTATTTCATATAGGAAATACCTCATTTCAATGCTATATTCCTTCATATTGTATTTAAAACACAGTTATTGCAACATTTACCTTAAAAAGAACTACGGTGAACGTTGATAAAAGTGATAACGTTTTCCAAGCAACACTGTAAAAAAGGTATGCCGCGCTTCGATATTCATATGAATATCGTAAGCGTAGAACGGTAACTTTTCTTTTATACATGATTTTTTTTATATTTTATGTTGCATGGATTTTCGTTAGAGCATTCTATATGCCTTTTACTTATGTACATCAAGTTCTAACTAGCTAGTTCACGTAGACATGGCAACGTTGGACCCATGGGAAGACTGGATTCTGTCCCACCAGAAAGCTCTGCTAAGATGTAGGGAGACGACTGGGGATGCTTGGCGACGCAGCGCAGCGCACTCCGATACACCACGTTTTGCTTCTCGATGGTCAGGAGCGGGTCGCAATTCACTACCCGACGCTCCAATTTCAATCGTCGCGGTGCAAAATAATGAATGTGTGATCCCAGCCTAAGGCGCGTTTTCGGCGAAAATTTGTTATCAAGCTAGATGTGATTGATGTTGCTTCGGGTTGCTCTGGATTGATACCATCGCGAAAACAGCCCGGCCTGCTCTCAACTCCTTAGTCTTCTTAAATAATGCTATATCTGCTATTTTCATATGATATATGTCTCCTCTCCATCCGCAAACTCTTATTTCAACAAAATTAAGACCTTAATCTTCAATAATACTTATGTTTGGATGGACTTCATATATGATGAGACGGTATTTCTTGATGTGGACGCCATCTTTAAATCAGCAAGCGGCACCGAAGCACGAGCAAAGTTCCCACGCAGCTGGGTTGACTTAGGTTGGTTAAAAGGCAACCTACGATTGCTTAGGGTTGCCTCTCCGGCGCTCGCAAAAATGGCTTGTATCAGGTCGAAGCAAAATAAGTAAAGCTTGGTTGGTATTTTCGCTCACGAAAACGCGCCTTTAACCTAATCAAACCTAACCTAACCTAACCTAACCTAACCTAACCTAACCAAACCTAAACTAACCTAATCTAACCTAACCTAACCTAACCTAACCTAACGTAACCTAACCTAACCTAACCAAACCAAACCAAACCAAACCAAACCAAACCTAACCTCATCTAACGTAATCAAACCTAACTTAACCTAATCTAACCTAACCTAACCAAACCAAACCAAACCAAAGCAAACCTAAGCTATTACATTTTACATTAAAAAGGTACTGGCTAAGGGAAAACTAAAATAAGTAAAAAAAAATCCTGCTTGTCGTCAGACCCTGTAAAGAGGACAGTAGGAGAAATATGGACATGGGGGGGAAGTCCAATTTAGTGTGAGAGGTGTCTTGACACTCCTCTTTTGAAAGAGTTTAAGTCATAGGCAGGTGGAAAAACAGACAAAGGAAGAGAGTTCCATAGTTTACCAGTGTAAAGGCGCGGTCACACGAGCGTTTTTTTCGACAATTGTCGAGCCGGCTGCACTTGCTGGGCGTAAACACGGCTTGAAATTGCTGGTTTGGGCTAATTTCGAGGAGACGATCATGCTCGTCTGATATTCTCGGTTTGGGCAATACTTCGGAGATACACAACTCCACCTGACACATAAACAGTGCTGTAGAAAAGTTACTTTAGGTGGAAATCTGCATTTAAAGGGTAAAATTCATCAGCACAACCTGGCATACAAACGTGGAGGAGGTGTACGATAATATTTCTTGAAAAAGAAGCAGGAACTTGAAGAGAGAAAAAAAGAAGAGGCTATGGAGTCGTCAGTGGCTCTTGATGAGAATAGAGGAAAGTGTAGCCTTTCGACTGCTGAGAGAGCTGAGACAGGAGGATCAATCTACCTTCAGGCACTGGCTACGTCTCAGTGAGGGGCAAAAAAAGGACACAAACATGCGTCAAGCTGTGACTGCCGCTGAACGTCTCGGTCTGCCACTTCGCTATTTAGCAACAGGTAAGAAATTCTAAAAATATTATATGAGGTTAAAAAAACATAGAATGACATGAAATCTATGAGAAAGGTAAGAATTGCCCCTATGAGATAGATTCTAATTTTAATAAATATCTGGTTGTCTTAACCCCTATTTTTTTTTTTTGTAAACTCAGGCTGTAAATTTCTTATCCTTCTTTTAGATAAACCCATTAAATAAGGATCATAATCTGTCGAACCCAGCTTAACATAAAATATTCTAACACACCTTAATCTAAACTAAACTAACCTACCCTAACCCAACATATCTCATCTACCCTATTCTAGGTTAACCTAACCTAACTTAACCTAACAAACGCGAGAACCAGAGCACCACAAAATAACGGAGGGCAGGATTGATCGGCTACTTATTTACTTATTACCAGATGTCATCTTTTTCTAGGTTAAGTTTTCAGAATTGTATTTTATTTTGGTGGTAATGATGAAAATAGATCACATGTCTGTGCATTCAATGAAAACATTTTATTTCAAATGTTAAACAAACATCAAACCTAACCAGAAGGATGAGTATGTTTTGAAGATGATTTATCTATGGTTAGGTTAGGATGGAATATAATATATATATATATATATATATATATATATATATATATATATATATATATATATATATATATATATATATTTATTTATTTATTTATTTATTTATATTTTTCAGAAGAATCTTACCGGTCACTGTCCTGTCAGTTGAGGATAAGCCACAACCTGGCGTCCATAATTGTCCCATCAGCCAATACAAAACACACACATTCATACCACTCTCAGTCCTCTTCTCTGTGTTTTAATTCACAATATCTATCCATCCCTTTTGTGTAATATAAATAAAATAAATTTTGTTATGATTCCTTTTTTTATTTTCCTATTGAAACTGACCTTGCAGGTGTATATTAGACAAATACCTATATATATTTTTGGTTTATCAAAGATGTAAAGGATAAAATAAATTACTTTGATAAATCCAATAAGTTATTTTAATGACTATCACTCTATATTACTGTTATTATTCATTTCTTCCTCAGTAAGTTTGGACATTTTTTGTAAGGAGACTAACCCGTTTAGGTAATTAATTAGTTAATTAGCTGTTAGAGTAGGACTGCGGCAAGCGTGTGTGATGTCTCCACGGTTGCTTAATTTGTACATGGATGGTGTTGAAAGGGAGGTGAATGCAAGAATGTTAGGTAAAGGTTTATGTATGGTAAATGTTCAGGGTAGATAATGGAATGTGATGGGAGGATAATGAATGTGGCTTTGAATGGTGAGATGCTTGAGCAAGTTATCGGCGAGCACCAATTAAGCCAGCACCGTGTGACCACCTCACCATCGCCGCCGCCTGCAAAATCACCGGCACGGGATGAAATCGGCTTGATAATTGCCGAAAAAAACGCTCGTGTGACCGCGCCTTTGGGGATGAAAGAGTGACGATACATGCAGATTAGACCCTCAAAAATTGAGCCAGACTTACCTTATGCAGAATTTGCGTGGGAGTAGAGTTCACCAGCACTCTAAATGAAATTATCAACTCTTTCTTCCTTAATGTGCGCTCTGCTAAATAAGTATCTTGCCAAGTACTTGAGTACATTGGCACTTTTTTGCCAGAGCGCGAAGGAACCAGGAGCGTGGGTCACGAGGCGAGTCACACCACCATGGCCATACCAATGGCGTGTTATTTCTGCTAGAATTTTTCTTTTCAACGCATGCAAGACTTTTTTTTATGTAATTGCTCGGTGTAGCGGCCACTCTTCCCTATCTTGATTACATGTATCAAGTGTCTGACAAAACTCAAAACGGCTCTACCACATCTCTAGAACTTAGTCAGGGACGGGTCAAACCATCCCTGGATTTCATATTACAGCTTAACTCCCGCATCTTCCGATGAAAACTCGAAAAAAACCGGTCTAGTTAGTCCCATGGAAAGGAACATCTAATGTGTTGGTTACAGTTACATACATCAGAATACATAGATCTACATCAGAACAGACACCAGAAGACCTGTTGGTCTATAGCTAGCGCATATTCATGATTACTTCCTACTACTAGTACACTACGTGTTGGAGAGCAAGGTAAATCAGAATAAGGCTCTCTCCTCGGCTACCTCTACCTCTGGCAACGTGTCGGCAGGAAACAGTTAGAAGGGAACACCGTTTAGGTACCTTATAGAAAAAGAAGACATGGACATTTCATAGTAAAAAATTAAGTTAGAGGATTGTACTATACTACCACTAATGCTGGTTCATCCTGGAAGGGGAATAACTTTATTAATAATAACAAAGTGCTGCCACTACACTTCTCGGATAATTTTCCGCAAGAGTTGGCGGTCTGTACTGGCGTTACAATTTTTCTATTCTATTCTATCACTTTCTCCGGCAAATCGCCCGCGTGTATCCTCCAGCTCAGTAGGTAAATAACATCTATAACATCTAGTTAATAAAGCTAACTCCTAACATTCAACTGACGAGGTAAGATTAGGTCAGAAAAAAATAGATTTTAAACAAAGGTTATGTTTTGATAGGTTATCAAACAAACAATCATTGGGGGCATACGCCAAGAGGCGCGTCGCCTCGCTAATCCTCCGACGCTAGGTGTGGCGATCACCCCGTGCAAGTCCCCATGCAAGCCCCCTTGCCATACCAATTAACTTCCAACAGGAAGCATCGACTTGACCCAGCCACTAACTTGGTAGGCTCCCCCTTGGCCTCTTCCATTCCGGGTTATCTCTTTCAGAAATAACCCGAAAAGCAGGATCAGCTTCTGGGTAACGTGCCACATGCCCATATAGCCGGAGTTAACGTTGGAGGAATATGCTGGTAATAGGCCTTGAATCAGTCTCACGGAGCAGTCGCTGATTTGACACGAAGTTATTCCAACGATACCTCATGATACTACAAAGGCATTTATTACCAAAGACATCAAGTTGCCTCTTCAGATCGGTGTTCAGTGTCCATGTCTCACAGCCATACAGTAAGATAGAGATCACCATCGATTTGAATCTTTGAATCTTTGTCCGTCTGTACAGGTACCGACAACGCCAGATATTCGTGCTGAGCGAGTTCATAGCACCATAGGCCAGGCCAATCCACCCTAAGAGTTTTTGACGTGACCCACCATTGTTTTGGACCACGCTACCAAGGTATGTGAAGCTGTCCAAGATATCAATGTCCTCGCCACACGCATGAATAGACTGTACTGTTTCATCTAGCAAGCCTCCAAACACCTGAAACTTAGTCTTGGGCCAGGAGACCTGAAGTCCTAAATGCTTCGCCTCCTCGTGCAATGCTTCGAGAGCCATCACCAGAGCCTCAAGCGACTCCGCAAAGATTAATGCATTATCGGCAAAATCAAGATCAGTGATCTTGGTGTTGCCGACAGATGCTCCACAGTGACTTTGGTCCACAACTCTACCCAGTACCCAGTCCATACATGTATTGAAAAGTGATAGATCAAGGGCGCACCCCTGCCTGACTCCCGTATGCACAGGAAAGAAGCTGGACACGGCCTTCCCCCCTCACTTCACAGCACTCTCAGTCCAAGAGTACAGGCCAGATAGTAGTCCAATAATTCGTGCAGGAATCCTGCGGAGGCACAGAAGATCCCAGTTTGCCTCGCGATGCACTGAATCATATGCCTTTTTGAGATCGACATAGGTTGCGAGCATCCCCTGTCGAAACTCACTTTGGCGTCCACCAGTATGCGAAGCGCTAGGATACGGTCAGTTGTTGACTTACCAGGTGTGAACCCTGACTGTTCAGGTCTCTGATATTTCAGTAAATGACTGCGAACTTGCATCATTAGCAGGTGGACGAGTACCTTGCCTGGTACGCTGAGCAGCGTTATCCCGCGGTAGTTGTTGCAATCCTGACGGTCGCCTTTACCTTTCCAGATAGGGACGAACAACCCCCTTTTTCATTCAGGAGGAATGGTACCTGAATGCCATACAGCAGTCAAGACAGCATGCAACCCACGGATCATGGCCTTGCCTCCAGCTTTGAGCAACTCTGCACTGTTGTTCCTAATGCCAGCCGCCTTTCCACCCCTCAACTTTGCCTCAGCCTCTATGACTTCATCAATAGAGGGTGCAGCTTCGTTAATGGACGGATCAGCATCCATCACCTGTAACCCAGTGGTTTGAAGCTGTCCGCTTGGAGGGTTAACCTTGAACAACGGCTCAAAGTACTCAAGCCAACGAGCCTTTATGTTTGCACTTTTTAGCAGTGAACATATCACGTAATTGGTTTGTGGTCGCGAAAATGCAATTTTCAAGAAATTTGCAGACTTGTGGTTGCAGAAAATAAGGGTTAGGCCGTTTGAGTATGAGGAAGTGGAGTTTCCTTTGCGGTGCCAATCTTTGCTATCACATAACTTTCACTTGCACGTATGACTATAATTTTTTTACATTCTTCTGAATCTCCACAACCGATCATTATTATTATTATCATCATCATCATCATCATCATCATCATGATCATCATTATTATCATCCTCTTTTCTCAACTGTATGACAAAAGCCTCCCTTAACCTTCACTAATCTATAGGCTGTCCGTCTATTTCAAAACTTCTTATCTCCTATTTCCTTCTAGTTCTCTGTTTGCCTTTCTTTCTTTTGTCATCCCTGATTTGCTATTATGTTATCCTAGTTGTTTATGTTTATTATCTGTTCATCACATGTCATGCTCTGATAATGTCGACTTTTTTGATATTTTAATTGGAGTCAAGATGTCTTTAACTTTGATGTGCTCTCTAGTTCATGATACTCTCTTCCTATTTCTTCGTGTTATGCTAAGCATTATTCTTTCCATTCCCCCTTAGACACTGAATCTCCGTTCCAGGATTTTCATAGGACTCCACATTTCAGATACATAAATTATAAATGGAAAAATGCACTGATTATGAATCTTTACTCTAGTGATAGTGGGTGATTACTTTTTATAACATTGTGTTGTTTATGCTTTTCATATGAATGTTTTATTTAGTTAAAGCATTCCATTTCATCTATATTCTTTTTTTTATGATCTGGACTTGCATTATTTTTTTGTTGTAAGTTAATAATTCTTGAAAAAATTATGTTACTTCATCCTCTACTTTAATTTCATGGTCTAGAAAGTAATTGTTGAGCATCGCCCTTGTCTTTATTTCTTTTTTCAGACACACTTTTTGGCTCTCCCTATGTAATTGCAAAATCATCTGCTATAGTTTATCTGTAGAGTCGCTCATTAGAATATCATTGATAAATCTGACATTTGTATGGACGTTGTGACAAGTGTGGGTAAGCGGTGTAGGGAAACACGGGCTTGGGTGAAGACTTTATTCCTGACTAGTTTCGCTAATGCTTCTTCAGAGGAAACTAGTCACGAATAAAGTTCTCACCCAAACCCGTATTTCTCTACACCATCTACCCACAAATTTGACATTATTCAGGTATTGTCCACTTAAGTTAATTTCTACCTTTTCCAATTGATAGAAGAAAAAAAAACTACCTCTAATACTACCATGAACAGTTTAGGAAAAATAGTGTTATTTTGTCTGATACCTTACCTTATTGATTTATTTTTTTAATGGATCTTACGTAGCTTTCTTTACAAGCGCAGTGTTTTCTTATACATGTCTTCTAATACCTTTACATATATTTCCTTAGTACTTTCATAATAGGTGACTCCAACATACTGCCGCCAACCTAAATTGTCAACTCGAGATCCCCTAATTTCTCACAGTATTTAACGAAAGTGTGAACACCCTTTTCCAAGGACGAGTACGATAACATTCCGGCAACGTAAACAAAGGTTATTTTCGTAGAAATAGCCCAAGATTAGCCTCTACTAACATCTATGCGGCCCATAAGACATCGACAATGGACATGAGCAATGTTTACATCAATGTTTACAGTTTACAGCACCCCCATAGTCTTTCGTCTGGCAGTGGGGTGGCCTCAACACGAACTATATTATTTATCTGATATTGTAAAATTCAAGCATTTGTAACTGCTGCAATATTTCTTGTATCATATAGTAACCCACAAAGAAGGCAACCAGCTTTCTTTTTTCTACATATCATGCTGGTATATTACTGTAATTGGGCTTTAAGCAAAACACGAATAAATTCAATATAAAAAAAAAATGCATCAATATACGGATGAAATCTAGTTAAAATGTGTTAAGAAATCACCAACCAATATGATAAAGAACATAGCAAGGTATGACAGTGTGTTGAATAAAAGTATAACACCATAGAAGTGTGCGCATTTTTGAGGCTCGTTCACACCCCGAGCGAAAAATTAGGGGATCTCCAGTTGGCAATTTGGGTTTGCGGCAAGATGTTGGAGTCGCCTATTGCTGAGGTTACAATTGAGTCAAAAACTTTTTAATACATAGTTTATGGAAGCTATGGATAGTGGTGAGGTGTATTTTGCATATTATCTTGTACTTGATCAATGACATGGATGTGGTCTGGAATAATTTTTTTTTCTTGATTTAAATCAAGCTTTGCACTAATCCTATTTGTGAGCACTTTAATAAAACCCTTTTATGCTACAGACAGTACACTTTTTAACGTGTAGAAATTCATGTCTGATTTTTTATCTTCTGATAAATTAGTATTATCGGGGCGCTTTTGCAAATCCTCGGTACAGAGCAAGTTTGCAAGCATTTTGTATAAAAGAAAATAAAGAAAATCCAAATTTGTCGTGTAGAAAATCTCCTGCATATTTGATTAAGTTAATGGATAAGCCATCTTAACCTCCAGCTCATTTCTTTTAGTGGTTACTTTATTTCACTTGTGTTTACACATTGTTTCTTCATTCAGGTTTTCATATGTAAATGTTTACTATTGTCCACTCCTCCGTTTCCAAGCCGATTGCCGTTGTGGACGAGATTGTGGCTCGATGCAGTGTGCCTCGGACTTCAGTCTCTAGCCTAAGTGATATTTGCTTGGCCTTTTCCTTTTTCTAGAATTATTTCCCCATGTTTCATCTGTCTTTTCCCTCTAGCTTCCCACTATTCCCTTCTTTTCCTAAAGTGTGAGAGCCGTGCTAAGAGGATGATAGGCTAACTACGAATTCAGTCATGGGACGCCCTGAGGGTGCCTTTTTCATTGCCTTTACTCTCCATCATGAGGAAATGAGAAGTGGACCAATTATATCCCCCACTTACATTCGGCTCATCATGGCTAGTCATGAAAATATAAAACTAACAGGTGCGTTGGGGAATGCACCTCAAAAATCTATCCTCTCGATTTCCCTAACCTGTCAACTCCCTCGTCTCCTCCTGCTCCTCTTGTAGTACCTGTTTTCCAAACACCAACACCAACACCAACCACTCCTTCCACATCTGTATCTTCCTCTATTATAACCACCTTAGAACCATATATACCACTAAAACTTAAAACCACTCACCAATTATCTAACCAGACCTCTCTCTCTTCTATAACCCACTGTCCCCTCCTCCTCTCACCCTCGCCCACAGCCATCCACCACAACTAATCACCTTCCTTTATCCAGCCTCTTTGTTCCTCGCCAATGGAACAAATACTTCCATATCCTTGTTCATGCTCCCTACTTAGTAAACACTTTCCAATTTGAAAAATGCATCCAAAGACAGGTGGGAAGGATAACCTTCCACACACGACCTGACATATCTCGCCTAGTCATTATTGTTTTAGAATCCCAAGCTCAAATAATGCTTACCCTCAAAGACCTTGATGGGAAACCTTTTCCAGTGTCCTCTGATACCCAACTGAACACTCGTACTGATACCGTTCTCATACCACATGAAATTTATCCAGTGGACGTCAGTTGGCCTGACTGTTCTTCTAGCTTTTTTGAACTGATTGTAGACAAGCATTATATTGCTTAAGTGTCCTGCTTTATCGTTAATTTGGAAGTACCAAGAAAATATTGCAAATATTCCATTCAAAGGACGAGATTTACAAGACAGTGTATACATACTAGGTGATAACTTCTGCAAGGTTAAATCTTACATTCCACCCCATCCCCAATCAGTGTCAAAACTGCTTGAGATCTGAACTTCCTGTAAAACACTGTAGATCTACTGCACGTTGCTCTCTTTGTGCCTCACCTGGCCATACCCATACAAACTGCCCCTTAACAAAATGCATATGTGCAAACTGCACTCAAGAACATAATGTCTTCTTCTCGTCTCGTTTCGTCTACAAATTTGAATCGGAGGTTGCTGCCATCTGCTTCAAACATTGTTTAACACTCAAAGAAGCTAGACAAGAAGCCCATTTCAATGGCTTCCAATAGGTTCCTCTCTCTTAGCGCATCTCTACCAACACCCCTTGGATCACATCTAGCGCTACCTTTCCTTTTTATTCCACCCTCCTTCGTCCACTCATATCTCTTCGTCTCCCACTTATCCTGTTCCTTAATCTAGCATAATCACCCTTTCCATTACTATTACCCTCTTTTTATCCTCTTATGATCCCAGTTCTTCTATCCTTACAATTATCACAACTCGTAATTTTCTTTCTAAGAAAAATGTCCGCTCCCATAAAATTAAAAATGACCTTCGCTGCAGAGAGTAGATGAAAAGTTAATATTATTGTAAAAGAGAGAGAGAGAGAGAGAGAGAGAGAGAGAGAGAGAGAGAGAGAGAGAGAGAGAGAGAGAGAGAGAGAGAGAGAGAGAGAGAAAAAAAAAAATTGTGAATTTCATCACTGCTTTTCAAAACCTGCCAACTGTACTCCACGCACTGCTTTCCACCTTGTGACTCTCATCTGTGTTCTATCCATTGTTTTTTTTGAAATATTACAAACTATGGAACAATCTGCCTCAACCATTTTTTTCATTCCCTCTATCTTGAACTCTTGCAATATGTGAGTGTCATGATACGATTGGTGCTACCTCTTTAATTGTTGATAACCAAAGACTGTAGCGAATTCATGAAACTATCCCCACTAATCAGTCTGTTTTCACCAAACTATTAACTTCACCAATTGCTATCTAATCTTTTGTTCTTTTTAGTATTTTGCATTGTGCTTTTCTATGTCTATATAATGCTGATCCCAAATAATTAAATGAAATACAAAAATATGGTGATGCACAACTATCCTCACAGATCCACTCACTCTGGGGACGGATGGACATGTCCACCAGCCGCTCCATTTCCACTCAGACCAGAGTGATGCTCCTGAGTGGATGAAGGAGACTAACAGTAAGGTCCAGGCTGCCGATGCAGTAGTGGTGGTGACTCCAGAGTACAACTGTGCACTCCCCCCAGCACTCACTGCTACCATGGACCACTTTCCACCTTCGTCTTATAGACACAAGCCATGTGGAATTGTCAGTTATTCGTTGGGTATGTATTACGAGTTCTTTTTTCCCATCACTCTTTGTTGAGTAGATTAGTGGCTAATATAAATATTAATGAAGTTGTAGAGTAGTTCAAGAATTTGTGAAAGAGTAAATGACTCGGAAAGTAAGCAGTTTGATGTCTATATATGTGAGGTTACAGTAGTATTGGTGCTGGACTCCGTATTATTACAATAATAATATAATAATGAGTATATCACCATGAGGTTTTATGGTTGTATTGCTATTGGAACTTTTGTGTGTGAATAATTAGGACATGTGTGATGACAGTTTGGAAAATGTAAAGTTGAGGAAGATATAATGGATACGGGGAGAAGAGCAAAAGCTTGTTCTGTGGCAAGAGTTAGGGCTGGAGTGGATAAATTGGAAGGGCATTCCTTGGTCATGTATTCATCTAGTAACTAAAGGAATATATATGTATATATATATATATATATATATATATATATATATATATATATATATATATTTATTTATATATATATATATATATATATATATATATATATATATATATATACATAAATATATATATATATATATATATATATATATATATATATATATTGTCAGGGCCGAGGTGACTACCAATTAATATTATGCTTCTATAGAGTTGTCGGGAAGAAAAATCATGGAGTATGATACCCCGAATATATTTACACACACAATAATAGCAAATAGCAGGCTAAAAGCCAAAATAAATCACCAACGACGATCTGCTCGTAAACAATTACCAGAGTAGTGGTATGGCACCCAAATAACTCCCTGTACAGCTGTCTGGAGGGTGAGATGCGTGGTAGCAACACTCGGCAACGTAGATTGCACCTCAGACAGCAGGGAGGGTCGAATGGTGTAGGTACAGTTGAAGAGCACACTGGAAGGGAGCCCAAGTCTCCAGAAATGCCTTCGGAATGTTAAGAACCAGCAGCAGGTGGTGAGGTGTTCTCAGGTGAGAGAGCTGAGGCGTTCTGTCTTTCTCCAGTCCGGTGGCGTGAAGCTTGGCTTGGTTAGACTACCCCCCTACCCATGGACAAGGGGCTGGGGTAGTGGCGGGGAAGCCGGTGAACAAGCAGTTGGAGAGGTGAACCAGCGCCGGCAGACTAGAGTGGTAGTTCAGCCACTAATTAGGGGGAGACGAGGCAGGTGAAGTTCCTCACACATGCCTCCACTAAAACATCTGCTGCACAGATGATGTCGAAGAACTGCAGCTAACCAGGAGACATAAACAAACTTATAATAGACTTGAGTGCAGGAAACAAAACTTGTAAAAGACTGGAGTGCAGGAAACAAATAAAGAAGAGCTATTGCCGGCTGAGAAGGTCGGCTCCAATGTTGTCTGTCCCGGCAACATGAACAACCCTAAATTTATAGGGTTGAAGACCTAAAGCCCGTCGTAGTACTCTATCATTTCTACCTTTAAATTCCTCAAGGTATATTAGAGGCTTGTGGTCTACTTCAAGGATAAATTCCTTACCTCGCAGATAAAAATCAAACCCATGAATGCCGATCACGATGGCCAGGCATTCCCTCTCGATGGTAGAGTATCGTCGTTCCCGATCAAGTAGTTTCCGGCTGGCGTAAGAGATGGGATGTGGACGATCATCATGGTACTGTAGGAGTACAGCACCTAATCCATAGTTTGAAGCATCGGTACATAGGATGAAGGTCTGGCTGGGGTCCGGAAGACGAAGAATAGGTCCCGAAGTCAAGGCTTGGTTCAGCAGCTTGAACCGTTCATGCAGATCTTCAGTCCACTGGAGGGGATCCCGTACCGGCTTCTTCAACAAGTCAGAGAGGGGGCCGGTAGGCTCAGAGGCCTGAGAAATGAAAGCTTTGTAAAATGATATCAAACCTAGGAAACTCCGGAGTAACTTCTTGGTGGTAGGAGGAGTCATGGAGGTGATGGCAGTCAACTTGCCAACTTGTGGTTGAAGATGGTCGCGTGACAAAACAAATCCCAGATAGTTGATGGACTCTGCTCCAAACAGGCACTTTTTAAGTTTGACAGTCAGACCGTTCTGTTGTAGTCTATCTAAAACAGACTTGAGGGCAGAGATGTGTGTGGGCCAATCAGATGAATACACAAAAATATTATCAAAATAAAATGAAACATTGGCCAAGCCAGCAAGCACAATCCTCATTAAGCGAATATAAGTGGCACAGGCCGTAACAAGACCAAAAGGCATTCGAGTAAGTTCCATCAGGCCCTTGTGAGTTGGAAACGCAGTGAAGCGTCGAGCTTTGGCAGAAAGTGGAACCTGGTAATATACCTTACTCAAATCTAGCTCTGAGAAGAACTCAGCACCAACGAACTTATGCAGCTCTGTCTCAATACTGCAGGATGGTTCAGCATAGAAAATAGTAACGGAGTTGAGTAACCTGTAATCAATTGCCATCCGATACGTACCGTCGGACTTCCTGACCATGATAACCGGAGAGCAGTGTGGAGAGGTTGAAGGTTGGATGATTCCTTGACTCAACAGTTGCTCAACCTCTTCCTGGTAGTAGTGCTGGAGATGGATGTGGTGGTAGTGGCAGTAGTAGTAGTAAAAATAGTAATAGTAGAAATAGTAATAGTAGTAGTAATAATAGTGGTAATAATAATAGTAGTAGTAGAAGTAGTAATAATAATAGTAATAGTAGTAGCAGTAGTAGTAATAATAATAGTAATAGTAGTAGTAGTTGAGAGGAAAACCAGTGGAGAAATCAATGCGAGTTACAAGGTGACGGTGCTCTTCAGAAGACGGTGGAGACAAGGGACCTACCAAGTCAATGGCAACTCTGGAGAAGGGTTCAGTTACGACAGGTAATGGTTGAAGAGGTACTGGACGTACCCGTCCCTTAGCTGACATACGTTGACACTTGTCGCAGGAACGGCAGTAATCCCGGATGTCTGCACACATCCCTGGCCAATAAAAGTCTTGCAATACCTTCATCTGGGTCTTCCGATGGGAGAAATGTCCAGCCAAAGGACCTTCGTGAGCAACACGTAGGATGACGGGACGGCAATCGCTGGGAACAACCAAGGATAAACCATTTACCTTTTGAGGGTGATCCGAGGAGAGACATTTTCGGTACAGGAGGCCGTCTTCATGTATGAATTGGTATGTGGCACCATCCCGTGCCTTCTCAACTTCTTGAGTGGTAGCCTTTGATTGTAAACACGTCAAGGAAGGACAGGATTCCTGAAGTTGACGAAACTCATCATGGGTTACAGTCAAAGGATGGAGCTTAGGCAGAACTAGAGGGTGGACCCGTTTAGATCGACCGGCTCTGGTCTCCACAGCACACACTTGAGTAGTGGAGGACTCAACTGGTGGTAGATGCTGACATCCAGAAGGGCGGTTGTCCTTGTCTTGAGAGGAGAGGGAGGTTCCGGGCGAAGGCGAGTCATCAAGAGGCGACAGTGGATCTTGTAGGGAAGAAATGTCAGTGGTGGCTTGGTCATGGTCACTATGGAGAAGATCGTTGTCATTAGTGAGTAGAGAATCAGGACTATCAGGATCTTGTACCCCGGGAATATTCCCAACTAGAGCACTAGCAAATTTAATTGGGGCCCTTACAGCATCTGTCCAACCAGTGTAAAATGGGCACCGTAAGTAACACTTAACGACAGGAAATTCGTCGATGCGTCCCAAATAGTCAGCAACTTGTACTTTGGGGCAGAGTGATGGGTCAATGTCTGGCAAGGCTTCCTCGGAAATTACAACTCCAGAGCATCCGGTATCCCTAATTATAGAGGAAGACCATGACCCATTAATAGTCCCCGTAACTGAGAAGTTAGGCACTTTATGGTCTTCTAAACAAAATCCAACCTTATAAGGGGGCGAGGTAGTAGTTCCATCCTTGAATGCTCGAGGATTCCTCGGACAGCGTGGCCGTATATGTCCTGCTTCCCCACAATTGTGACAAGTCACGGTTGAGGGAGTCTGACTCCCAGGAGAAGGTAGAGACTGGAGTGGAGTAGCAAGTCGACGGGAGATTTTCTTAGCGTTGTGGGCGGATGCCCAGTCATCCGCTAGTTATATTGCTTCCTTCAGCCTGGTAGGCCTTCTTTCCTTGATGAATAGGCGTATTTCTGGTGATAAGAAGGACAAAAATTGGTCAAAGATAATAAACTCCCTTAAATCAGCATAAACATTGGCCACAGAGGAAGACTCAACCCAAGAATCAAACATCCTCGATAACTGGGTAACGAACTGATGGTAGTTCTGTCTTACTCTAATCTTATTTGACCTGAAATCCACCCGGTAGCCATCTGGAGTTTTACTGAAGCCTGTTAACAAGGCTCGCTTCAGTAACTCGTAATCCTCAGTGGTGGATGACGGAAGGGACGTGTAGAGTTCGGCAGCTTTACCAGTAAGGAGGCAACCCAGACGAACGGCCACTCGCTCAAACCTAGTTAAGTAGGTGGCAATATCCTCTTCATCCTTGTATGGTGGTAGACTAGGTCTGGAAACAGGATCATGTGATGGTAGGACTAAGGACTTACCTTTAGCTGCAATTTCTGCCAGCTTGATCTCTTTCTCCCTCTCAGCTTGTGCTTGTCTTTCTTCCCTTTCAGCTTGTTTTTCTTCTCTTTCCTTCTCAGCTTGTCTTTCTTCTCTTTCCTTCTCAGCTTGTCTTTCTTCTCTTTCTCTTTCCTTCTCAGCTTGTCTTTCTTCTCTTTCTCTTTCCTTCTCAGCTTGTCTTTGTCTTTCTTCTCGCTCAGCTTGTCTTTCTTCCCTTTCGTGTTTCTGCTGTTCTACGATCCACTTGCCAATGTCCTTGCCCTGCAGACCGAGGGCTTCACCCGGCTCCTTCAGTTCTTGAAAGGAAGACATGGAGAAGACCAAACAGAGAACACAACACAAAACAAAAATTGGACAACACCTCACGTGCAAAATCTGGCAAAAGCAATAGTTTGACGGCAATCAAAACACTCTCATAACATTACTCCTGGGCCTCAGGCAGCAACGGCGCGCAGCAGCGACTTACAGATTACAACCCACAATCTGTAAAAAGATAATAAATAATTGGTAGTTCTTATCCTGGTCGCCAATATGTCAGGGCCGAGGTGACTACCAATTAACATTTTCTTCTATAGAGTTGTGCGGAAGAAAAATCATAGAGTATGATACCCCGAATATATTTACACACACAATAATAGCAAATAGCAGGCTAAAAGCCAAAATAAATCACCAACGACGATCTGCTCGTAAACAATTACCAGAGCAGGGGTATGGCACCCAAATAACTCCCTGTACAGCTGTCTGGAGGGTGAGATGCGTGGTAGCAACACTCGGCAACGTAGATTGCACCTCAGACAGCAGGGAGGGTCGAATAGTGTAGGTACAGTTGAAGAGCACACTGGAAGGGAGCCCAAGTCTCCAGAAATGCCTTCGGAATGTTGAAAACCAGCAACAGGTGGTGAGGTGTTCTCAGGTGAGAGAGCTGAGGCGTTCTGTCTTTCTCCAGTCCGGTGGTGTGGAGCTTGGCTCGGTTAGACTACCCCCCTACCCCCGGACAAAGGGGTGGGGTAGTGGCGGAGAAGCCGGTGAACAAGCAGTTGGAGAGGTGAACCAGCGCCGGCAGACTAGAGTGGTAGTTCAGCCACTAATTAGGGGGAGACGAGGCAGGTGCAGTTCCTCACATATTTATATATATATATATATATATATATATATATATATATATATATACATATATATATATATATATATATATATATATATATATATATATATATGTATGTATATATATATATATATATATATATATATATATATATATATATTTATATATATGTATGTATATATATATATATATATATATATATATATATATATATATATACATATATATATATATATATATATATATATATATATAATATATATATATTTATATATATATATATAATATATATATATATATATATATATATATATATATATATAATATATATATATATATATATATATATATATTATATATATATATATATATATATATATATATATATATATATATATATTATATATATATATATATATATATATATATACATTATATATATATATATATATATATATATATATATATATATATTATATATATATATATATATATATATATATATATTATATATATATATATATATATATATATATATATATATATATATATATGTATATATATATATATATATATATATATATATATATATATATATATATATATATATATATATATATATATTTATATAAATACGTAATATATGTGTTTTTTTTTATTTTATCACAAGCCGTTGCCGCCAGTAGGCTTTATAGAAGCAAGATGGACTTGCCTCTTGCCTGTTATTTAGCGTAGGATTTTTAAAGATTTTTTATAGTGACGCCTCGAATGTTTACATTCTCTGTTGAATATGTTGAGAACGAAGTTAGGCTAACTGCTGCTTAAGCCTCAAATAAACATTATAAGTCCCGTCTGAGGACAGTATGGCAGCAATTTGGGTAGTCTTTGGCCACTCGGCAGTAATACTTAATAATGGCAAGTGGCCAGCGGATATCGGGGATCGAACCCAGGACCCTAGGTTCGCATACCCGAACGCTGACCACTGTACTACTGCCTCCCAATACAAACATGTATATGTGTGTGTGGTGCCGAGGGGTCAAGGTTCTTTCAAATCCCACCGCTGCCACCAGTGTGGTGCCGGGGGCCAAGGTTCTGTCAAATCCCACCGCTCAGACACCAGTGTGGTGCCGGAGATTCTCCTGTAATAATTCTTTACTTTAACTCCTTTTCTCTTATTATTCCTGCTGCCACCACCCAAGGTATTTTTGTAAAGGGGCATGGGGGCCCTTTATAAGAATGTATTTTACTTTAAATGAAATAATTACTATCATTAAATCTCAACACTAGAATATATATATTTAACACCTTTGGTAGAGTAAGCTGAGTCCTCCTCAGGGCACGTGAGAACGTTGGACGTTTTTCATATCCTTATTTCAATAGTGTTGAGCACCTCCAAAGTACTTACCTTACCACTTTACAGTCAGGGGTTATTTTCAAAGAATTTGACCAGTTAACTTTTGATAACAAATATATTTCATACTTCTCAATGTATTTCCTCCCACTATTATTAGAACTGATTAATAAGTAAACAAAATCACCCGAACTGAATAACACAGTACAAACTAGGTCCGATCACTACCCTAGGTTCATACATATCACACACGTTATATCCCTCCTATCTTAGGCTTCATAATCTTTCCCCCCTCCCCCCTTTTAACATATTTCCCCGGGCATAGTATTTGAAATTTTGATAATTACTAAGAGTGGTTAACTAACCGCCTCTTAGGATGCAAATCAAATGATCTCACATCATATTTAATTAACATTAATGAACACTGCCCACTATTAACATATGGTTTATGTTTTATGTTCCCACATGGGATGGCTACAGGCCCCGAAGGCTTTTCTATTCACTGTATTAACTGTTTACCAAGGTCACACGTGGTCACCGTTCCTGACAAAGGACAATATATGATGTTGGGCATTATCCTCACTAAGGCTGTTACCTCTCACTGTGTTATAATGTGTGATAGTGTTCACCGTGTATTTGTGTTGTCGTGAAGGCCGCTCATCTGTAACCAGACACCATGGTGAGACACGTTCCTTTCCTGACGGCTAGGCGGAGAGAGAGGGTGTGCCATGAGGCCATATCTCAATACCTTATTTCACCTCTACTGATAACTATTATTCCATTTTTTTCTATCTATTATTGACAACTTTCCCTTCAGGGTGATAATACTAATATTCTAGGGGAATTTTGATATTAGGGAACGTGAATACCTCACCTGTAACCAGACACCATGGTGAGACACGTGGCGGAGAGAGAGAGAGAGTGCGTGGCTATCTCGTACCAAAATGCGCGTCCTGCCTGACGAGTTGTCAACTAGTATTTACCTATTCCCCTTTTTATCTCTCTTACCTCTTTACAAAATAAGTCTCTTAACCAAACACTATAAGGCGAAATTATAGTTAATGCGAGTAAAAACATTTGGGAAGGCGTACAGTGTGGGGTGCGAAGAATATTACAATCACATGACTAATAACTGAAAGACTGTGGCATTTTTCCCGATTTGGCGGGAATCGTGAACGCGCCAGGTTTAAAAAATGTATAAACAAAACAAAAGAAAGAAGAATTCTGAAAGGGGCTTATGTCGTGGCATCACACAACTTTTCCCTCCGGGTGAAATGTTTTTACTCACATTTACAAAAAAAACAACTTAACATAACATTTTAAAATTTTTGACAATGGTTTTATGGTCCCTAAGTTATCGTCCGCCTCATTTGACAACTGGATCATCATACACTCGACCTTCCCCATCATTCTACTACCTCAGCATAACTCCGTGGCCAATATACCTGCAACTTTAAATGTGGTTCCTTGGAAACCAGTTGCCTTGCTGATACTATTAAACTGCAATAGTCTCGACTGTCGTAGTAACACACCCCAGTCTGAATACTCATGATAAAAGCGTGGATGATCTCGTCAACTGTACAAGATCCCGGACACTCTGTAGTTAAGTTGGGCCTTCCAGACTCTTGACTTTCATTCTGAACAAATAATAAAATAAAGTTCCAGTCACTCGGTTTCATTCTCTCTCACATTTACTCCCCTGTCACTCTCCATCCATTTCCGCAGCAAGTAGTCATAACAGGAAGCATTTGCCAGAGCTTAAGCTACGTCCTGATGTCTCCTCCACCTCCTAACACCGGCAGACTGTACCTTAGAGGCCTAATCACACTACTACCAGGTGTGATTCCCTCACTTTAAAGTGGTCTACTGTTCTCTTGACTATTAGAAAAACAAATGTATAAATAAAACTTCAGTGAACTCAGTTCACTACACACCTTCAGGGCTCAAACTAGTCCTGGGGGGAATTAAAGTGGATGGTCAACCGACTTTTCTCACCTGGGTCGAAATTAAACTTTCTCACTACACTTCCTAGAGGGGACTTTAACTTGGCACCATTTAGTGTTCAAAAATGTTTCCTGATACCTTAATAATAACACACAAATGTTACATGGATCTTCGGGGGTTTTTCTGCCCTGTCACTTTGTTTAGCACTCCTCGATATATCGTCGAGGTCTATTACGCAACCGTGGAGGCAGTGGTTCATCCCGGCTTTCCTCCGCACACGACACTTCCAGGGGAGCCAGTAACCACTCCTCCTTGCCCACATATGGCTTTATTTTCTCAGCCGCCCTTTGCACCTTTTGACCGGTAAAAATGTTTTCTAGCAGGTAAGCACCACCATCCCTAACCACTTCTATTGTTTTGTAGGGACCAGCCCACTTAGGGTTCAACTTCCTGCTAGTACCCGGTAGTGTCACTTCCTTCCTGACCCACACCAATTGTCCGACACTGACGGCCTGGTTGGTCCTTAGTTTGTTTGCCACTTCCCTATACCGTCGGGTCTGTTTGAGATGGGTCTGCTTGATTACCTCCTGGGCCACCTCCAATCCTTCAGCGTCCCCGTCAATACTGGGTAGAGGGGAGTCCACTTGTCGAGGGGCATGGCGTCCGAAGAAGGCGAAGAAGGGTTGGACAGCCGTCGAGGAATGGACAGCATGGTTCAACACTGTCTGACAAGACGCCAAATACTGTGGCCATTTGAGGGGATACCCTGCACACAGGATAGCCAAGACAGTTTTGAGAGAGGAATGGACCCTCTCCGTGGTGCTGTTCCCCCTGGGATGATAGGGAGTCGTGTGATGCGTGAGGATCCGACGTCTCCGGCAGAGGTCCTGGAACTGCCTCGACACAAACTCCAATCCGTTGTCGTGGACCACAGACTGGGGTGCTCCGAAGTCTGCTATATACTGCTCCATGCTCTCCACGACAGTGTGTGTGTGTTTTTTTTTTTTTTGTTTGTAATTTCACAGTGCCTCTAAATTGTTGAATCTTTTACTCACTAACCTAACTTAACTTCATTACCACTCAAAGAATAAACGCGACCTTTACTAAACAAATAATGCAATGTGAGCAAAATTTAAACACAAATAGGTGCATAAATAAACAAAAATAACATCAACTTATTTCCACAAAATCAGGATCATTAACACATTATGACACCATTTCGTTATCTTCCTTTACATCTAACGTTTCCCGAATCATCTTAACTAAAGCGGGATAATCGTTAGGGTACACTTAATCCAGACTAACTTATTTGCTACCTTAATCCAGACTAACTTAATAACTACCTTAATCCAGACTAACTTACCTAACTCATCACCACCTTAACCTAACCATTTCCATCCTTACCCATACTCCCATGAAACCCAACCCATTGTCCCCATAGCTAACCACGTGGGACCATGAGTACAACTATTCTTACCCCTCATACTTACTCACTGTGGTAACCACTTGGGTAGTGCTCAAATACTTTGAATCCCACCGCTAAGCCACCAGTGTGGTGCCGGGGGGCCAAGGTTCTTTCAAATCCCACCGCTGCCACCAGTGTGGTGCCGGGGGCCAAGGTTCTTTCAAATCCCACCGCTCAGACACCAGTGTGGTGCCGGAGATTCTCCTGTAATAATTCTTTACTTTAACTCCTTTTCTCTTATTATTCCTGCTGCCACCACCCAAGGTATTTTTGTAAAGGGGCATGGGGGCCCTTTATAAGAATGTATTTTTACTTTAAATGAAATAATTACTATCATTAAATCTCAACACTAGAATATATATATTTAACACCTTTGGTAGAGTAAGCTGAGTCCTCCTCAGGGCACGTGAGAACGTTGGACGTTTTTCATATCCTTATTTCAATAGTGTTGAGCACCTCTAAAGTACTTACCTTACCACTTTTGAGTCAGGGGTTATTTTCGAAGAATTTGACCAGTTAACTTTTGATAACAAATATATTTCATACTTCTCAATGTATTTCCTCCCACTATTATTAGAACTGATTAATAAGTAAACAAAATCACCCGAACTGAATAACACAGTACAAACTAGGTCTAATCACTTCCCTAGGTTCATACATATCACACACGTTATATCCCTCCTATTTTAGGCTTCATAATCTTTCCCCCCTCCCCCCCTTTTAACATATTTCCCCGGGCATAGTATTTGAAATTTTGATAATTACTAAGAGTGGTTAACTAACCGCCTCTTAGGATGCAAATCAAATGATCTCACATCATATTTAATTAACATTAATGAACACTGCCCACTATTAACATATGGTTTATGTTCTATGTTCCCACATGGGATGGCTACAGGCCCCGAAGGCTTTTCTATTCACTGTATTAACTGTATATATATATATATATATATATATATATATATATATATATATATATATATATATATATGTACATATTTACAATCGTCCAAAGAAGTGGTGGCGCCTCTTACGGAGATTTTCGTTCAAAAATTAGATTATGGTAACTCCAACAAATTAAAGGAAATATCCTTATAACTTGTCAGGAATGTCACTATATTCGTGAATTGTTACTATAAATGATCTAAAAATAAATTACAATTGGTAATTAAATCTATTTGTTGAGAAACAACCATCTAATCATGATATTTCATCAAGACTTGTCGAAGCATTTTGACATCGAGGTTTTCGCTCACAGAGAAATTCAGTCAAATGAAACTCATTTGTAGAAGTAAAATTTATATATGCATAAGACTATGTATTTAAGATGATCTTAAATATCAAGCAAAATACAACTCAAAAAAATATGTATGAATTGTTTAAACATTCTCCATTAAGAATTATGATATAAAATCTACATTTAAACTCTCGCTTGACCATGACGTCATCGGGCAGGACGGTCCTTAAAAATAGGCAATAGGCTATTTAACGTAATAAGATATAACTATTATTCAGTCTTCACATAACGGTCAGTAATAGGCAATAATTAGTATATCTTCAAATACTTTGCAATATGTTATGATTAATATATCTCTGAATAATGATAATAATAATATTATAATTAATATATCTTTATATAATGATAATAATGTTATAATCAATGTATCCTTATATAATGAAAATACTGGTAATAGGTTATAATCTATATATCTTTAAATAATAATAATAGGCTGTAATTAATATATCGTCTCTAAATTATGATATTATAATGCTCAACCGTTGGCGCACGATGACTATAATCTAAATAATATTTGAGCTATAACAATAAATTCTTCATATTTCTTCCATTTTCTTTGAAGACGAAAAATGATAAAAACTGTTTTTAAGGATGGCTTTAGTAAAAAGATACTGAATCTTATAAAATTTTAAAATACAATAGTTTTATTTCGTTCTGGAATTTTTTAGATAAAAAGAAATACTTTTTTGCCACCAATGCAAATATAATGTATGCAATTTTAAGGCATATTGCATTCAAATGACGTGTAAAATTAGGTAATATCAATTAATGAAGAAAACATGAAAGCCTCTGTTATTGGTCTTTTTTTTGCACAAACGAATGAAAATAATTAATAAGGGCGATCAAAAAATCTATAAATTGGTAAGTAATCGTTTTATTGCACCGAGGTACCACTCAGAGTGCGTTAATAGTGTAATTATAAGGAAATATCGGTTATGATATTGCCCTAAAACGAAACAACATGGCGGCCGGCCAGCGTCAATTATATTGAGATCAGTGGGTGCAGTTGCCAAATGTCGCCAAAAGGAAAAAATCTGAATTTTACGCCACCACTTCTTTGGACGACTGTACATACATATATATATATATATATATATATATATATATATATATATATATATAAATATATATATATATATATATATATATATATATATATATATATATATACATATATATATATATACATATATATATATATATATATATATATATATATATATATATATGTATATATATATATATATATATATATATATATATATGTATATATATATATATATATATATATATATATATATATATATATATATATACATATATATATACATATATATATATATATATATATATATATATATATATATACATATATATATATATATATATATATATATATATATATATATATATATATACATATATATATATATATATATATATATATATATATATATATATTATATATATATATATATATATATATATATATATATATATATATATACATGTATATATATATATATATATATATATATATATATATATAAATATATATATATATATATATATATATATATATATATAATATATATATATATATATATATATATATATATATATATATATATATGTATATATATATATATATATATATATATATATATATATATATATATACATATATATATATATATATATATATATATATACACATGTATATATATATATATATATATATATATATATATATATATATATATATACACATGTATATATATATATATATATATATATATATATATATATATATATATACATGTGTATATATATATATATATATATATATATATATATATATATATATATAATATATATATATATATATATATATATATATATATATATTATATATATATATATATATATATATATATATATATATATTATATATATATATATATATAATATATATATATATATATATATATATATATATATATATATTATATATATATATATATATATATATATATATATATATATATATATTTATATATATATATATATATATATATATATATATATATATATATATTTATATGTATATATATATATATATATATATATATATATATATATATATATATATAGATATATATATAGATATAGAGGTGAGTGGATATAATAAATCACATGATAATTTAATGGAGACAATTAACGTAAATGAGTGAAATTTCAATGAATTGTGTAAGGAAAACAAATTATATGAAAAAATAAATGAACATCCTCAAGAAACTAAATGATTAGATTGTAAAGGAGATTGAAAAATTAAAAATATAAAATAAGGCTTTAAAGAACGTCCAAGGGTTTCAAAACGGGAGAATACAGATTATTTCAAAGATTTTGTTACTAATGAAGTGAAAGCCTGGAAAGAAGAAAAAGAAAAGGATAAAATTTGCTTTACGGAATTATTTGAACACCAAAAAATGGAAAGTAAAGTGAGAATAAAAAAAATAATAAAATAAAAGTATTCAAAACTAATTAAAACATATTCAGAAGTGCAGCAGAGAAGAAATCGAATCTAATAATAAAGAGAGAAAAAGAAGAAACTAAAAGTATAAAGGAAATACTAAAACAATTAAATGATGAGGATGAGGATCATAAATTTGAGGAGAAAGTAGAAGAAGTAATGAGGTTAGGTCCATACATTAGAGGAAGTATTAGACTAATCAAACTCGGACTAAAGAAACAGACTGCAACAGAAGGGATTTTAGCTAGGACTTACCAACTCAGGCCGAGTGGCCTAAGATCACCCACATGCTGCCATAACACCATCCTCGCCAGGACTGCAACGTTATATGCGCGATGAGCTTCAGCTGGCAGCATGAGCCTATCAATAAGAAGAAACAAGGCGTCACTTAAAAAATATAACCCGCGCTACTAACGGGCGGAATCCAACCATCTAAGGTTTCCCTGAAGGTTACCGGCGCCATGGGTAAAAGATAAAAAAAAAAAAAAATAATAAATAAATAAATAAATAAATAAATGAAGAGACAAACATTTTTAGAATTGAAGGAAAAGGCAAAGTAGAAAAATGATGCAAGAACAAAAATAAAAAAAACTAAGTCTTTTTTGAGAGGAAAGGACAATAAGATAATGAAATGGTGCACAAATAACAGATGTTGCGTTACTAACGGGCGGAGGGTGACCATCTAAAGCTTCCATCAAGCCTTCCGGCGCCACAGGTTAACGGAGAAAAAAACTGAAAATACAAAATATAGAGAAGATAATTCATCAAGATTGGACCTATTATTTACCAAAGGAATATATCTGGAAAAAATAATTAATTATGAGTCCCTCTTTGGAAGGAGTGATCATGTGATCCTGGAAATTGAGATTAGGGGATATACGGAAGACAAATAGAAGGAATCATACACAAAGAAAAGAAGAAATTATGCAAAAGCAAACTATACTGTAATGAAGAGATTTTTCAATGAAACTGACTGGACGAAACTTAAGGAATTAAAGGACGTACAAGAGAAATATGATCTCTTCCTGATAATATACGAACAAGGAGTCAAGGAATACGTTACATTTTATAAAGTAAACGAAAAGGGTAAAAAATATTGGTTTAACGGAAAGTGTAAAAGAGCTAAAAAGGGAAAAGATGAAACATGGAGGAGAGTGAAAAAGAAAACGATTCAGGAAAGGAAAGAAGAATATAAACTAGAAAAAAATGAATATGTAGGGGTAAGAAGAGAAGAAGAGATGAGATACGAAAAATGATATATTTGACAAATGCAAGTAAGAACCAAAGCTGTTTTATAGATTTATTAATGGAAAAATAAAACATAAAGAAAATATAACTATATTGAAGAAAAATAACGAAGTATATGAGGATCCGAAAGAAATGAGTTAAGAGCGAAATATGAATTATCAGAAAGTATTTACAACTGAATCTGACCTTAAAAAGTCACAAGGATAAGTGAAAAAAATGAGATGTGGATATTCAGAATAAACAGAGAAGAGATAGAAATGATAAAGGAATTGGATGAAAGAAAAGCAATAGGACCAGATGAAGTATCAGGATAAATCTTGAAGGAGTGCAACTTAATTATAGACCAGTGTCATTGACCAGTATAGTCTGTAAGATATGTGAAAAGTTAATCAAGAAACACGACTGAATACTTAGAAAGAGAAGGAATAATATCAGATAGAAAAATTTGATTCAGAACAGGAAGATCATGTGTCACAAACTTATTGAGTTTTTATTCAAGAGTAATAGATATAGCATAAGAAAGAGATGGGTGGGCAGATTGCATATATTTAGACTTAAAAACAGCATTTGATAAGGTTCCAGTTGGAACACATTAAAGGATTGAAAAGAACATTGAAAAACTGGAAGGAGAACTACCTGAAAGGAAGGAAAATGAGAACATTAGTAAAAGATGAAAACTCAGAATGGATGGAAGTGAAAAGTTGAGTACCAAAGAGATCAGTTTTGGCACCAATAATGAAAAAAATGAGAAATGCAAAATACAACACTAAAAAGAAGAAGAAAAAGAAGAGATTTAATGATAATATATAAATTGATGAACAACTTGCAGGAAACAGAGAGAAAAAATGTAGTAATGAAAATTAAAGAACAAGCTAGACATTTGAGGGGATACAAGAAAAAATTGCTAAAAGAAATATCCTTGAGCTATGCAAAAAGTACAGCATTCCCCAGAGAACTATGGAGTTTGGAACGAATTGAAGGAAGAAATGAAGGGCACAAGATGTACAGCAACTGACAGAAAAACTGATCAAATATGCATACGGAGACGACCACACGAGTGTAGATCAGACTAGGTGAATACACACACACACACACACACACACAGCTGATGCGCAACGCATGGGACGCCTTCCAGAGACGCTCTCTTCTAAACAAGCTTAGTTATAGTTATATAGGGTCTGAGTTTGGTACAGTATTGTGGTCCTATCTAGAGTAGAGGAAAGGTGATTTGGGAAGGTCATGACCATGGAAAGTCCATTAGGTGAAGTGTTAAGTGATGGAAACAAGTTCCAATCGCCAAAACGGCCGTTACGGAGCCCGGGATTTAAAGGATTTACTGAGGATGATGTGAATATCGCCAAATCTATGATGAGATTGCATTACATTGAAGCAGAAGAGGATAAAACAAGGATTGAGATGAAAGGGGTCCAGTTGGAGGTGAGTGAATGTAAATATTCAGTTGAGAAGTTATTTGCAAGGATGAACGCCGCTGAGTCAACTTTTAATGAATGGCACACGGAAAGAAAGGATTTGAAGAAGAAAATAGATAACCTCAATAAGGTAAATGATGAGAGAGTAAAGAAGATTGAAAAGTTGAAGTGTGAAAACAAGGGAATAAGGGAGGAAGTGAGTGGATGTAAAAAATCATTTGAAAATTTATTGGAGAGGATTAACACTAACGAGTCAAATTTCTATGAATTGTATAAGGAAAAAAGTCATCTGAAAGATGAAATAGACAACCTCAAGAAAGTAAATGATGAGAGGGTAAAGGTGATTGAGAAACTAACAAGTGAAAATGGAGCTTTAAAGAACACCCAAGGATTTTCAAAACAAGAGATTACAGAGGAATTTTAAGATTTTCTTAACAATGAAGTGAAAGCCTGGAAAGAAGAAAAAAAAAAGGATGAAATTAGCTTAAAAGAAATATTTGAACAACAAGAAATGGAAAGCAAAGTGAGAATGGAAAAAGAAGTAATTACAGTATTAAACACTAATGAAAACATCGTCAGAGACGCAGCAGAAAAGAAAGAGAATCTAATGATATACGGATTGAAAGAAAAGGTTATACCTATGAGAACAAAGAGAGAAAAAGAAGAAACAAAATACATAAAGGAAATGCTAAAAAAAAATAAATGATGAGGATGAGAATACTAACTTTGAGGAGGAAGTAGAGGAAGTAAAACTCAGACTGCAACAGAAGGGATCTTAGCTAGGACTTACAAGCTCAGGGACATTGCAGAATATAAAGATGTGTTCATTAAAAAGAGTATGAATGAAGAAGAGAGACAACAATTTAAAGAATTGAAGGAAGAGGGAAAGCAAAAAAATGATGAAAGAACAACAGAGGAGCAAACAAAGTTTTTTTTGGAGGGAATAAAGAACAAGATAATGAAATGGTACATAAACAACAGAAATTAGAAAGAAAAGAAAATTAAATGAATGGAGCAGTTACAAAAGGAAGTGATTAAATAAAAGTAATGTATACTAACATAGATGGAATAATTTCAAGAAAACTAGAGTTAGTAGATTATTTAAAAGAGAAGAAACCAGAAATTGTATGCCTAACAGAAATAAAACTATGTGAAGAAATCCAGACTAACATTGTGAATGATAATTATAGTATATGGAGAAAGGATAGAAAAAACAAAATAAGGTGGTGGTGTGATGTTAATGATAAAATCTAAGATAAAAGTTAAAAATGTAGAGTATGGAAAAGGTAAAGCAGAATTGATAAGTGCATAAAATTAATACAAGATGTGGAGAAAGACAAAAAATGATAGTTGCATATGTACCTCCAAAAACTAAAACTTAGACTAAGGAAGAACATGAAGAAATAATAGAAGATACCCTAGAGAGCTTAGAAAAGATTATTAAAAGCAGTCAAAGAGTAACACTGGTGGGAGATTTTAACTGCAGTGAAGTAAATTGGGAGACGTTTGAAAGCGGAGGTTAAAATACATGGGGAAATAGATTATTGAGACTAACGATGAATAATACAATGATTCAATGGGTAACTGAAAATACAAGATTTAGAGGCGAAGATAAACCATCAAGATTAAAATTTTTTATTTACTAAAGGAATAAATCTAGAAACAGATATTAATTATGAATGCCCCTTTGGAAGGAGTGACCATGTGGTCCTGAAAATTGAGATTAAGGGAGATATAAAAGACAAACAGGAGGAATCATACAAAAAGAAAAGAACAAATTATGTAAAAGCAAACTATACTGCAATGAAGAGGTTTTTCAATCAAATTGACTGGACGAAAATGAAGGAATTAAAGGACGTACAAGAGAAATATGATCTCTTTCTGATGATATACGAGCAAGGAGTAAATGAATACGTTCTATTTTATAAGGTAAAAAAAAAAGGTAAAAAAAGAGTGGTTTAACGGAAAATGTGAAAGAGCTAAAAAGAGAAGAGATGAAGCATGGAGGAGAATGAAAAGAAAACCGGTCCAGTAAAGGAAAGAAGAATATAAACTAGAAATTAATGAATATGTAAGGGTAAGAAGAGAAGAAAAGAGATATGAAAAAAATATAGTTGACAAATGCAAGGAAGAACCAAAGCTGTTTTATAGATTTATGAATGGAAAAATAATACACAAAAAAATTATAACCAGATTGAAGGAAAATAATGAAGTATATGAGGAAATGAATGAAGTGCTAAATAAGAATTTTCAGAAAGTATTTACAACTGAATCTGACTTTAAAAAGTCACAAAGACAAAGGAAGGAAAACGAGATGTGGGAAATCAAGATAAGTAAAAAAGAGATAGAAGAAATGATGAAGGAATTGGATGAAAGAAGAGCTATAGGACCAGAAGGAGCATCGGGATACATATTGAAGGAGTGTAGACAAGAAATGGCTGAACCAATTCATGATATAATTGAGTGTTCTATTAAACAGGAAAAGTCCCTAAAGAATGGAAAAGAGCTGATATAATGCCTATTTACAAGAATGGAAACAAAGAAGAACCACTTAATTATAGACCAGGGTCATTGACCAGCATAGTATGCAAGGTATGTGAGAAGGTCATCATGAAACAATGGACTGATTACTTAGAAAAAGAAGGAATAATATCAGATAGACAATTTGGATTCAGAACAGGAAGATCGTGTGTCACCAATTTATCAAGTTTTTATTCAAGAGTAATAGATATAACACAAGAAAGAGATGGATGGGTGGATTGTATATATTTAAACTTAAAAAAAGGCATTTGATAAGGTTCCGCACAGAAGATTATCATGGAAGTTGGAACACATTGGAAAATTGAAAGGAACATTAAAGAACTGGATGGAAAACTACCTGAAAGGAAGGGAAATGAGAATAGTAGTTAAGGATGAAAAATCTGAATGGAGAGAAGTGAAAAGTGGAGTACCACAGGGATCAGTTTTGGCACCAATAATGTTTTTAATATATGTAAATGACATGACAGAAGGAGTAAGCAGTTACATAAGTCTATTTGCAGATGATGCAAAATTACTAAGAAAGATAGGAAACCACAAGGATTGTGAGGAGCTACAGAATTATATAAACAAGATATATGAATGGAGCAAGACATGGGAAATGGAATTTAATGCAAAAAAATGCCATGTATTGGAAATGGGAAAAAGTGCAATGAGACCCTCATGAACGTATAAGTTAGGGGAAAATGTTATATCAATAGCAAAAGAGAAAGATTTGGGAGTGGTAATACAGGACAACTTATCACCAGAGAAACATATAAATAGAATATTTGGTGACACTTACATGATGCTAAGGAATATACGAATGGCTTTTCATTTTCTAGATAAAGATATGATGACAAAACTTATAACTCCAATGATCAGACCAAAACTGGAATATGCAGAAGTAATATGGTCCCCGTACAAGAAAAAGCATGTGTTGAAATTAAAAAGAATACATAGAATTGCAACTAAGATTGTGCCAGAATTGAAAGACCTACCATATGAGGAAAGATTAAAAGAAATGCACTTAACAACATTAAAAGAAAGAAGAGAAAGAGGTGACTTAATTACAATATATAAATTGATGAACAACCTGGAGGAAACAGATAGAAAAAACCTAATATTAAGAAGAAAAGGAGAGGCTAAAATTTTGAGGGGACACAAGAAAATACTGCATAAGGGAGTTTGTTTGAAAGACAAAAAAGTACAGTTTTCCCCAAAGAAGTATAGATACTTGAAATGAACTGAAGGAAGAGGTGATAATGGCAAAAAATGTACATCAACTGAAGGAAAAACTAGACAAATATAGATACGGAGACAGGACCACACGACTGTAGCTCAGGCCCTGTATACTACAACTAGGTAAATACAACTAGGTAAATACACACACACACGCACACACACACACACACACACACACACACACACACACACACACACACACACACACACACACACACACACACATCTATGTAACAGAGAAGATCACAAAAAAAAATATTATAGAAAATAATAGAGGAGAATGACAACTTTATTGTGGTTTGAAATTTTAACTGCAAAATAATATGCTGAGAAGAATGATGTATAGTAGAAGGAGAGAACTTGTGGGATGGGAAATATTAAACTTAGCAATGGAAAATGTCATGATTGATAGGATCAAAGAAAAATAATAAGGAATCATCAATATTAGATCTATTACTAACAAAAGGAACCAGACGTAATTGAAACAAATGAGTGTCAGGGATTAATAGAGAAAAGCTATCATATACAATTGAAGTAGAAATATTTAAAAGAAAATGAAATAAGAGGAGAATACAAGACAAATGGAAAATATAACTACGGGAAACCAAACTTCGACATATTAAGAAATACCTTACTGAAAGAGACAGGAGTCGAGAGACGTTTACCAAGAGTGATATTAAGGGACATAAAAAAAAAAAAAATTATTGGTTTAGGCGAGGACGTGAGATAACAAGAAGGAAAATAGAGGAGACCTGGAAATAAGGACAAAATAGAGGAATACCATATGATTGAAGACACATGGAATGCAGTGAGAATATGTGAGAAAGGTGATGTGGAAAAATAACAACAACTGGTTTATAGAGTGCCGAGGTTAAATGTGGAAAGAAAGCGTGTCGTATGAGAAGAGTCAGAGGTGGAGTCAGAAAAGGGAATGAATTGTGGTATGATGATGTAAGTTTGGTTATAGCAGAAAAGAGATATGGCCATGAAGTGTGGCTGCAGAGGAAGGATGAGGTGTCATATGAGAGATACAAGGAAAAGAAAAATCCAGCTAATATGATTGTGCGTGATGCAGAAGTGAGTGCAGATGAAAGGTGGGATAGGAAGATGACAACAAATTTTCATAAGAATAAGGAGATGTTTTGTAAGGAGATACATAGGATATGGAAGAGAACATCTGAAAATGAAGATAGTTTGCAGGCAGAGGATGGTACACTATTGGTTGAAAAGGAAGCAGTTAAGAAGAGATGGTCTGAGATTGTTACTGTTGGAAGGGATACTAGAGTAAATGTGTTAGGAGGTTTGAATAACCCACATCACGAAAGAGGAAGTGCAAGCGGTGGTAAAGATGAAAGCAGAGAAAGCTGCAAGGTTGGATGGGTGTGCTGTAGAATGTTTGAAAAGAGACAGTGCAAGTGTGATTGAAGTGTTAGTGATATTGATAAATGTGTGTTTTGTAACTAGTATGATACCAATTGACTTGGCGAGTTTATGTCTAGTTCCTTTGTATAAAGGTGATAGATGTGAGTGTACTAGTTTTAGGGGTATAAGTCTGTTATGTGTTACAGGTAAGTATGGTAGGATACTGATAAAGAAGAACAAACACAACTACACAGACACTCGCCCAGTCAACTGGTACGATATTAGGCATAAAACACACATTTAGCAATCTTACTAATCACTCAATCATACTTGCAACGCAACTTTTCAGACATTCTACAGGACACCCATCCAACCCTGAAGCATTCCCTGCTTTCATTTCCTTTATCGCCTCTTGCACTTACTCTTTCGTGATCTATGAGCTATTCCACACTCCAAACACATTTACTCCATTTTCCCTTCCAACTAGAACAATTTCAACCTCTCTATCTTGCTCTACATTTAACAGTTCTTCAAAATACTCAGCTCATCTCTGAACTACTTCCTTTTTAACCAACATTGTACCATCCACTGCCTTCACCCTTTCTTCATTCCCAGATGTTTCCTTCATTATCCTCTATACCTCCTTCCATAATATTTTGTTTTTATGGAAATTATCAGACATCTGCACTCACTTTGCATTACGCACAACCCTTTGAACTTGATTTAGATTATACTTGTGTCTCTTTTATTTCCACATTATTTATCTTCAGCCCCACTTCATAGGCATGCCTCTTTCCTGCTACAGCCACCATTAGTCTTCACACCATCATTCTTTCTCCTTTCTCAACCCAACTTCCCACTCTTCTCATTACACACACCTCTGCATATCCCACCAGTCAGCCATCTGACTGTTAATGTTATTTCGGTTGGCGGTGGTATTGGATATTCATATATGGTCTCAAATATCCACATAGACAAATGCTACCTCAAATTTGAACTTATATTTGAAATTTTTGATATCAAAAACCCATGAAAAGAGCTTTCATTTAAGTCTCTACGAATGTTGGATCTGAAGTTATGCAAAAGTCCATATTCCGGTGGCGGCCATCTTGAATCTTCCAATATGGCGGCCCCATTGAGCGGCGGCTTTGGCTCCCGCGGAAATGAATAGAGGGGGCAAAGTTCTAATGTGTACCAAATTTAATGTTTTTGGAAGAACATGCACAATTCTTTCCCTAAGGGCCTAGACTACATGACACTCTTAGACAGTTCCTGTTCCTCTTCCGCTTCACCTTTCTCACACATTCACTGCATTTCACTCATGTACAATCATCTCCTTATATTCCACCATTTCCTCCTTTTTGTTAAACTCCCTCACTTTTAGGACTCTGTCTCCCTTACTCGTCTAGTTTCCATCCACCACATTTTCTTATACGCGCTATAATTTCTTCAGTTTTTGTTTCACCAAGTTTTGTCATACATATTTCAGTCCTGCAATTACTACGATATTTAATGGTATCAACCAAAATAGCTTACCTTGAATGATCGGTGAACTAAGGCCAATTTCCATGATTAGAGAAAGTGCAATATATAAACATCTTGAGAAATATTGCTACATTCGAATGTAGGTAATACAGCCGCCACCGCCTCAAAATAAGGCATGCGTACTGTACAGCCTGCTATTGTAGCAAACATAAATTAATTCACTGTTATTATTCAAAACAATGATGTGGCCTTTTTGGCTAGACAACATAATGTTACTAATCAAATTAAGTTCTTTATATAAGCCTTAATTTTTCAAATGCGATAGTTAAGAAATATTCATGAATATATCTGGTGTAACTCCAATAATATAAAATCAAACTGTGGATTCATATGTATTACGAATTACGAACAATTTTTAATTATAACAGTACGAATTAAGGTGGAAAGTGATTGCTGTACTACTTACAAAAAAGTAAGTGATCATGAGGTGATTGAAAGGGAGCTGTAAGGTTGTGAGGGTTAGATATGGTGATGGAATTGTTACGTAATATATACAAAGCTTGCAAACAATTTGTCAATTTTGTTTTCAAATGTCAAGATACTATTTTAATTTATCTATTTTAGGTTCATTTGCAGGTGTGCGTGCAGCAGCATTGGCTCGACCCTTTCTCAGTGAGCTGGGTATGATTAGTATACCCCAGGCCTGCGCCATCTCAGAGGTAGGTGTGGGGAACCA
>JAPQNM010000017.1:1471906-1474406 GCA_029783475.1 Metacarcinus magister | reverse complement strand
GTTACTTGGCGTAGGTTTTCAGATTTGTTATAGTTACGCCTCAAATGTTCACTTTCTCTCTTGAATATGTTGAGAACGTGCGAGGCTAGCTGCTACTACAGGCTCATATGTTTATAAACATTGTAAGTCCCGTCTGAAGACAGTATGGCAGCAATTTGGGTAGTCTTTGGCCACTCGAAAGGCCACTCGCCGGTGATATCAAAGAATGAAAAGTGGTCAGCAAATAACGGGGATTCGAACCCGGGAACCTAGGCTTGCATATCCAAGTGCTAGACCACTGTATCGCCGCGGTGTCTACTCGCCGAACCAACTCTAGTGTAAATCTCCGGCGGGTTCTGCGTGTGGGCTCTCGGATCATACTAACCCTTTTAGAGGACCACTGACTGCCTCATCTATTGGATGACCTCAGTATACTGAGGATGGATATAGTTGGACTCCTTAAGACGAGGAGGCCTGGCAGTGGCGAGATCAGTAGTAGAGGTTTTACCTACTACTGGTCCGGTATGAGCAATGGTGCCCGTCTTAAAGGAGTAGCTATAGGCGTTTCTAGCAGACTGCAGCCGTTCGTTGTTGAGGTTATTCCAGTTGATGAGCGTATAATGGAATTGAAGCTGAAACACATCTTGGGCTTCATGTCTCTTGTTTTAGTGTATGTTCCTACCGAGGTGTCTGGGGCTGACGAGAAAGAGATGTTCTACGCTAAACTTGACTTGACTTGTCTTGGGCGACTTCAATGCTGCCACTGCCACTGAGAGTTATTTGTTGGTCCCCATGGCTCTGGTACCAGGAACACCAACAGTTCTCTTCTGAATTTTGTAAAATTCTGAAGGTTGAGAATTGCAGGTTCTTGGTATCAAAGACCAGAGCTGCACCGCTGGACTTTGTTTAGCAATGCCGGAGGGATAGCTAAAGAGATCGATCACATTCTCGTTAGTACGCGTTGGAGGATCATCCAGAACTGCAGGGTTTTCCGAAGTTCCGAGTTCTTTGCAACTGACCACATGCTTGTTGTTGCAACACTCAAACTTCATGTCAAGTCCAGACAGATATCAAGATGTGATCACAATGTTTTCCCTCTTGAGAAACTGAAGGACTCCTCATGTGCTCATGAGTATGCAGTGACAATCTCAAAAAGGTTTGAAGTGTTCAACGCCTTAGATGACCCGGTAGAACTGTGGGATACCTTCAAACGTGAAACTCTTGATGATGCCAGAGGGTGTGTTGGAGGGCGTCCATAATCGAGGGGTGGTGATGCTTCGGCGAAGACGCTAGACAACATAGAGAACAGTCGCGCTGCTAGGCTGGCTGGGAGCCGAGGCCAGTACAGGGCTCTGTCTCGTAGGACTAGTGCTCTTCTGAAGAGAGACAAGGAGAGGTATGTCAGGAGTCTCGCAGAGGATGTTGAAGGTTATTTAAATGCTAATGACCTCAATCCTGCTTATCGAGCCCTGAAGTAGCTCCGCTCCAAGTCTACATCTCGGGGGAGTGCTATCCGAACAGCAGATGATTGACTCGTATCAGACACGGATGAGCAGATGGCTCGTTGGGCTGAGTACTTTGAGCAGTTGTTCAAGGTTAACCATCCAAGGGGTATACTTATAAACCACTGGGTTACAGATGATGGAGGCTGATCCGCCCATTAACGAAGCTGCACCCTCGATTGATGAAGTCAAAGAGGCTGTGGCAAAGGTGAGGGGTGGAAAGGCAGCTGACATTTGTAATATCAGTACAGAATTACTCAAAGCTGGAGGCGAGGCCATGATCCATGGGATGCATGTTGTCTTTACTGCTGTATAGCATTCAGTTACCATTCCTTCTGACTGGAAAGGGGGGTTGGTTGTCTCTATCTTGAAAGGTAAAGGGGACCGTCAGGATTACAACATCTACCGCGGGATAACACTGATTAGCGTACCAAGCAAGATGCTCGCCCATCTGCTACTGATGTGAGTTTGCAGTCATTTGCTGAAATATCAGGGACCTGAACAGTCAGGGTTCACACCTGGTAAGTCAACAACTGACCATATCCTAGCGCTTCGCGTACTGGTGAAACGCCAACGTGAGCTTCGAAAGGGGATGCTGGCAGTCTATGTCGATCTCAAAAAGCCGTTTGATTCAGTGCATTGCGAGGCACTCTGGAATCTTCTGTGCCTCCACGGGATTCTTGTAGGGATTCTTGGACTACTATCTGTCCTTTACTCCGAGACTGCGAGAGCTGTGAAGTAGGGGGTGGGGGGGGCATGTCCAGCTTCTTTCCTATGCATACAGGAGTGATGCACGGATGCATCCTTGCTCCATCACTTTTCGATACTAGTATGGACTGGGTACTGGGCAGAGTTGTGGACCAAAGTCACTGTAAAGCATCTGTCGCCAACAGCAAGATCACTGGTCTTGTTTTTGCCGACGATGCAGTAATCTTTGCTAAGTCACTAGAGTTTCTGATGATGGCTCTCGTAGCACTGCACGAGGGGGCAAAGCCTTTAGGACGTCAGGTCTCCTGGCC
>JAPQNM010000017.1:1461906-1466906 GCA_029783475.1 Metacarcinus magister | reverse complement strand
GCCTCTGAAGCAGCAAGCCAGCAGTGTAAGGCGAGTCAAGTCGACAGCACTTGAGAGATCTACGCCCTCTCCCATCATCAGTGTTGTCGTCCCGCACGCTGCAGTGTCGGGAAGCATCGAGGTGATACCTGACACCGGTGTGGACTCAACGGTGATAGGCCTACAGCACCTTAAGAGCCTAGGCCTTTCCAAGTCCGACCTTGACCCGCCCCAAAATTGCTTACTACAATGCTGACGGCTCTAAAATGCCGGTCGCTCTGGGCTCCTTCCAGGCTGAGCTGACCTACGGTGCTCTTTTTTGCATTGGTTGGATTGATGTGCAAAGCTCCTTCGATACGCCCTTGTTGTCCTGGGAGCATTGCCGAGACTTGGGTATAGTGTCTGAGGACTTTCTGCAGCAAATTAGGACCAGCAACTAGGTAAGGATATCAACGAGCGTCAGACCAGAGGAAAACACGCAGAGCTGTGGACAGACAAGTGCTGGAGATTTCCCATCCCAAGTCACAGCGCCGCCACTTCCACTCCTTAGCACCACATACCATGAAGCTGCCAAGGCATACTTCCTTAAGGAGTTTGCAGACGTGATCGTGACGAAGGATGACCAACGGGATGCACCGCTGAAAACCATGTCAAGTCTGCCCATGCGAATCCACTTTAGGGAAGAAGTACAGCCCTTCGCCATATGCAGAGTACACGGGATCACCTTAAATGCCGAGAAGTTTGTTCTGGGCGCACCAAAGGTTCGCTTCTGTGGCTACCAGCTTTCCCATGATGGCATCGCGGCAGATCCCAAAAAAGTTCTGGCTTTCATGGACTTTGCCAGGCCAGCCAACTTGACAGACTTGCGGTCATTCATGGGCCTGACAAACCAGATGGCTGAGTTCAAACCCAACACATCTTGTGCTGCTGCTTCTCTACGCCCATTGATGAATCCGAAGAGGTCATTGATAAATAATACAAAGAGAGTGGGTGATAGGACAGAACCCTGAGGAACACCACTGTTAATAGTTTTAGGGGAAGAACAGTAACCGTCCACTACAGCAGCAATAAAACAGTCAGAAAGAAAACTGGCGATGAAGGTATATAGAGAAGGAAAGAACCCGTAGGCAAGTGGTTTAGAAATTAAAGATTTATGCCAGACTCTATTGAAGTCTTTCGACATGTCAAGGCCGACAGCGTAGGTTTCACCAAAATCCCTAAAAGAGGATTACCAAAATTCAGTTAGAAAGGCAATCAGCGAGAAGGTTGTGAGCTGATAGATGCCTTGTTAAAGACAGCTCAAAGGCTTTAGAAAGACAGGAAATTAAAGCTATTGGGAGGTAGTTTGAAGGATTGGAGCGGTCACGCTTTTAATGAACAGGTTGAATGTGAGCAAACTTCCAGCAAGAAGGATAGGTAGAAGTAGAGAGACACAGACGAAAGAGTTTGACCAGGCAGGGAGCGAGTTCAGAAGCACAGTTTTTGAGAACAAAAGGAAAGACTCCATCCGGACGGTAAGCCTTCCGAGAATCAAGGCCAGAGAGGGCCTGGAAAACGTCATAATGAATAATTTTAATTTTAGAGATGAAGTAGTCAGAGGGTGGAGGAGTAGGAGGAATGTGACCAGTATCATCCAAAGTAGAGTTGGTAGCAAAGGTTTGAGCGAAAATTTCAGCTTTAGAGAAAGAAGAGACAGCTGTGGGGCCATCTGGTTGAAGTAAAGGAGGGAAAGATGAAGAAGTAAAATTGTTAGATATTATTGGCTAGATGCCAGATATCACGAGAAGAGTTAGAGTTGAAAAAATTTTGACGTTTTTTATTGATGAAAAAGTTTTTAGTAAGTTGGCGAATAGATTTGGCATAATTACGGGCATAATTACGGGCAAAAATATATAGGGCATGAGTTTCAGCAGATGGATGGCTACGGTACCGTGTGTGAGGCGCCTCTCTATCATTGACAGCACGAGAACAAGCAGAGTTAAGCCAGGGATGTTTAGCTTTAGTATTAGAGAAAATATAAGGAATGTATAACTTCATGCCAGAGACAATCACCTCTGTTATGCGTTCGGCACAAAAAGAAGGATCTCTGACATGGAAGCAATAATCATCCCAAGGAAAATCAGAATAGTACTGCCTTAGGTCCTCCCATTTAGCAGAGTCGAAATGCCAGAAGCACCTTTGTTTAGGCGGGTCCTGAAGCTGCACTTAAGCGATAGAACAGGTAACGGAAATATGATTGTGATCGGAGTAGCCAAACAGAGAGGAAAGTTTTGCAGAGTAAGCTAAAGGGTTGTAAGTTAGGAAAAGATCAAGAATGTTAGGCGTGTCTCCAAGGCGGTCAGGGATCTGGATAAGGAACTGCACCAGCTACTCTAGGTTATGAAGGATAGGAAAGTTGAAGGTTTGTTCACCAGGTTGGTCAGTGAAAGAAGATGAAAGCCAAAGCCATTTTTGTCATGCAATCATGTATTCACTCGGACAAGGTGGCATCATTCATGAGCAAGGAACTACAAGTATTTATCGCCAGTAAAGGAATCGCTTGCAGCAGGTAACGGACAGGTGAAGCACTTCAATGGAACTATATGGAAGGCCATCACAGCTGCTCTGAAGTCTCGTGATCTATCAACACAGTACTGGCAAAATGTCTTATCTGGTGTTCTTCATTCATTACTACCAGATACCACCGCTAATGCTATCCCTCATGAAAGACTTCTTGAAAATGCTCGTCGTTCATCCACAAGAGCTACACTTCCATCTTGGTTTTGTAATCCTGGTTTGGTGCTCTTGAAGCGTCATGTACGTGGAAACAAGACGGATCCCTTAGTAGATGAAGTGGAACTCCTACAAGCGAGTCTGCACTACGCTCATATTCGGTATCCAGATGGCAGGGAGGATACTGTATCTACTCGATATTTGGCCCCAGCTGGTAGTGAACTCACAGCCCAGCCTCCAGACAATATAGCTGCAACTCCTGGGTCGAGTTCTCCTGAAGCAGTTAGTGTGAGAGCTAATGATTCTGTTCCTGAGGCTTTAAACCATCCTCATCCTGATGAGGGTGCGCCAGTTCTGAGGCGATCCGAGCGTATCAGACGTCCTCCTACTCGTTTCGAGGCTTTGTAGGTACGCAGTGGGAGGGGGAGAATGTAATAATAACTAGTTAAATGATAAATATGTGATTAGTTTAGTTTGTCATACTATGTAATGGCTAACTATTTGATGGGTGGTAGTAGTTCCTTATTTGCAAGGGTTTACATAGATTCGGCAACACTGTATGTTATTCGAGATGGTAGCAAGTAAGCAGATGTAGGGCAGTTCGAGAAAAACAGGTAACCCATCCAGGTGTGTATTCTAATATATTGTTACTGTATATTACGCGTATCAAAGTGTTATATGTTTGAGTTTCATTCTGATTATACATCATACTGAAACTGTTCTTAACTCTGTTACAGAAATGCACACTAGTTTTTATATAGTGATGTGTTTTGCATTCCACAACAATGGTAACAGGAGAGAGGGGCAGAAATGTTGTCCCTGTGGTATCTCGAGATGGAAAGAAGGCCGAATAGTTGTCACAGCGACTGACTTTGAATTCATCAGACCGCGAATACATGCCTACATTTTAGGTTAAAGGCGTTTTCAGTAGTGGCAATGACCTAGACAAACTTCTGGTGTCCTCACTGAACACGATGTCGAGCGCTGTGCTGCCAGACGACCATGATCACCATGCTCGAGTGAAGTTATCGTACAATTCAGTCTACAGAGCTAAGGTGGAATATATTGATTTATGAAGGAGCATCTCTTAGCCAGCCAGCATTACCTCATCTTACGCCCTTCATCTAGAATTTCCTATACTGAGTGTATGGCGGGACTGGCTGTGTTTTGGTCTGTGTTCGATTTTCGATATATGTATTAATTATTCAAAATATTTTTTATTCAAACATCTTACTTCTTATTTTAATTTGATGAAAAAATCCAACAATACAAAAAAAATAACCGTACTGCAATGTCGAAGTCACAACCAAAAGAATGAAATCAACCAACACCCACACAAGATCGCTGGATGCCACACGTCGTTAGCTGCCACAAGTTCCCTAATATTTTTCAATCTTTTTACTTGTTTTTGGTTTTCTTTTATATTAAAAGCAACATATATAATATAAATCTTATTTATATCACCAACTCTCATGGTCTCAAACATCTTACTTCTCTCTGATTTATTCAAAATATATCTCGTTCATGTCCTTGTTATACACCACCTACGCCAAAGTCACTTGATGCCACTTAAAGTTGGAAGCTGCTGCGCGCTGATTGGTTGAAAAGCTCTTGGCAAATACCAACAAGAGAATACCAAACATAATGAAGAGGTGTCTTTATATCGTTTGCTTTTTCTTGAAAAAACTTTGTCTAGTCATCGCGAAATAGTTGTTTGTCATCGCGACAGAATGCCACTACTGAAAATGCCTGAACAGAACCATTCCTATTCCTAATTTTACCATTACAAAACTTAATTTATAACAAAATCACTAATTAAGATATCCCAGGTGCATTTTTCCTAAATTTGCTCGTAACCCCTAATTTCCCAATTCAAATTGTTGGGAGGATGAATAATTCCGATAATCACTGCATTAAATTATAGTTTGCTGATGATATCGTTAGGATATGGAATGAACCCTGACCTTTCATTGTGCAGTGTGACACAATAAATTCGTTTAAAACAAACTTGACCATTAAATACTCCAACAAGGTCTCCCATTGGGCAATAAGACCTGGCTCCCCGCTGGAAGCTTGAATGAGTGTATTATTGACTTACCTTCTCTAATTCATTCTTTCTAAGTTAATTTATCTTCAAATTTAAGAACAAACCACCAACATTGAACTATAGGGTCTGTGTGGCCTTGATCTTTATGTAATTCTATGTAATTCTCTCTCACTTGCTGCCTTCAACTCTGTCTTCGACTCAGAGTACATTAGGGAGCATTTGGGGCAAGCATGAATCTCTACAGGCATCACATACAAAATCC
>JAPQNM010000017.1:1441906-1446906 GCA_029783475.1 Metacarcinus magister | reverse complement strand
GCTTCCAACTTTAAGTGGCATCAAGTGACTTTGGCGTAGGTGGTGTATAACAAGGACATGAACGAGATATATTTTGAATAAATCAGAGAGAAGTAAGATGTTTGAGACCATGAGAGTTGGTGATATAAATAAGATTTATATTATATGTTGCTTTTAATATAAAAGAAAACCAAAAAACAAGTAAAAAGATTGAAAAATATTAGGGAACTTTGTGGCAGCTAACGACGTGTGTGGCATCCAGCGATCTTGTGTGGGTGTTGGTTGATTTCATTCTTTTGGTTGTGACTTCGACATTGCAGTACGGTTATTTTTTTTTGTATTGTTGGATTTTTTCATCAAATTAAAATAAGAAGTAAGATGTTTGAATAAAAAATATTTTGAATAATTAATACATATATCGAAAATCGAACACAGACCAAAACACAGCCAGTCCCGCCATACACTCAGTATAGGAAATTCTAGATGAAGGGCGTAAGATGAGGTAATGCTGGCTGGCTAAGAGATGCTCCTTCATAAATCAATATATTCCACCTTAGCTCTGTAGACTGAATTGTACGATAACTTCACTCGAGCATGGTGATCATGGTCGTCTGGCAGCACAGCGCTCGACATCGTGTTCAGTGAGGACACCAGAAGTTTGTCTAGGTCATTGCCACTACTGAAAACGCCTTTAACCTAAAATGTAGGCATGTATTCGCGGTCTGATGAATTCAAAGTCAGTCGCTGTGACAACTATTCGGCCTTCTTTCCATCTCGAGATACCACAGGGACAACATTTCTGCCCCTCTCTCCTGTTACCATTGTTGTGGAATGCAAAACACATCACTATATAAAAACTAGTGTGCATTTCTGTAACAGAGTTAAGAACAGTTTCAGTATGATGTATAATCAGAATGAAACTCAAACATATAACACTTTGATACGCGTAATATACAGTAACAATATATTAGAATACACACCTGGATGGGTTACCTGTTTTTCTCGAACTGCCCTACATCTGCTTACTTGCTACCATCTCGAATAACATACAGTGTTGCCGAATCTATGTAAACCCTTGCAAATAAGGAACTACTACCACCCATCAAATAGTTAGCCATTACATAGTATGACAAACTAAACTAATCACATATTTATCATTTAACTAGTTATTATTACATTCTCCCCCTCCCACTGCGTACCTACAAAGCCTCGAAACGAGTAGGAGGACGTCTGATACGCTCGGATCGCCTCAGAACTGGCGCACCCTCATCAGGATGAGGATGGTTTAAAGCCTCAGGAACAGAATCATTAGCTCTCACACTAACTGCTTCAGGAGAACTCGACCCAGGAGTTGCAGCTATATTGTCTGGAGGCTGGGCTGTGAGTTCACTACCAGCTGGGGCCAAATATCGAGTAGATACAGTATCCTCCCTGCCATCTGGATACCGAATATGAGCGTAGTGCAGACTCGCTTGTAGGAGTTCCACTTCATCTACTAAGGGATCCGTCTTGTTTCCACGTACATGACGCTTCAAGAGCACCAAACCAGGATTACAAAACCAAGATGGAAGTGTAGCTCTTGTGGATGAACGACGAGCATTTTCAAGAAGTCTTTCATGAGGGATAGCATTAGCGGTGGTATCTGGTAGTAATGAATGAAGAACACCAGATAAGACATTTTGCCAGTACTGTGTTGATAGATCACGAGACTTCAGAGCAGCTGTGATGGCCTTCCATATAGTTCCATTGAAGTGCTTCACCTGTCCGTTACCTGCTGCAAGCGATTCCTTTACTGGCGATAAATACTTGTAGTTCCTTGCTCATGAATGATGCCACCTTGTCCGAGTGAATACATGATTGCATGACAAAAATGGCTTTGGCTTTCATCTTCTTTCACTGACCAACCTGGTGAACAAACCTTCAACTTTCCTATCCTTCATAACCTAGAGTAGCTGGTGCAGTTCCTTATCCAGATCCCTGACCGCCTTGGAGACACGCCTAACATTCTTGATCTTTTCCTAACTTACAACCCTTTAGCTTACTCTGCAAAACTTTCCTCTCTGTTTGGCTACTCCGATCACAATCATATTTCCGTTACCTGTTCTATCGCTTAAGTGCAGCTTCAGGACCCGCCTAAACAAAGGTGCTTCTGGCATTTCGACTCTGCTAAATGGGAGGACCTAAGGCAGTACTATTCTGATTTTCCTTGGGATGATTATTGCTTCCATGTCAGAGATCCTTCTTTTTGTGCCGAACGCATAACAGAGGTGATTGTCTCTGGCATGAAGTTATACATTCCTTATATTTTCTCTAATACTAAAGCTAAACATCCCTGGCTTAACTCTGCTTGTTCTCGTGCTGTCAATGATAGAGAGGCGCCTCACACACGGTACCGTAGCCATCCATCTGCTGAAACTCATGCCCTATATATTTTTGCCCGTAATTATGCCAAATCTATTCGCCAACTTACTAAAAACTTTTCATCAATAAAAAACGTCAAAATTTTTTCAACTCTAACTCTTCTCGTGATATCTGGCATCTAGCCAATAATATCTAACAATTTTACTTCTTCATCTTTCCCTCCTTTACTTCAACCAGATGGCCCCACAGCTGTCTCTTCTTTCTCTAAAGCTGAAATTTTCGCTCAAACCTTTGCTACCAACTCTACTTTGGATGATACTGGTCACATTCCTCCTACTCCTCCACCCTCTGACTACTTCATCTCTAAAATTAAAATTATTCATTATGACGTTTTCCAGGCCCTCTCTGGCCTTGATTCTCGGAAGGCTTACCGTCCGGATGGAGTCTTTCCTTTTGTTCTCAAAAACTGTGCTTCTGAACTCGCTCCCTGCCTGGTCAAACTCTTTCGTCTGTGTCTCTCTACTTCTACCTATCCTTCTTGCTGGAAGTTTGCTCACATTCAACCTGTTCATTAAAAGCGTGACCGCTCCAATCCTTCAAACTACCTCCCAATAGCTTTAATTTCCTGTCTTTCTAAAGCCTTTGAGCTGTCTTTAACAAGGCATCTATCAGCTCACAACCTTCTCGCTGATTGCCTTTCTAACTGAATTTTGGTAATCCTCTTTTAGGGATTTTGGTGAAACCTACGCTGTCGGCCTTGACATGTCGAAAGACTTCAATAGAGTCTGGCATAAATCTTTAATTTCTAAACCACTTGCCTACGGGTTCTTTCCTTCTCTATATACCTTCATCGCCAGTTTTCTTTCTGACTGTTTTATTGCTGCTGTAGTGGACGGTTACTGTTCTTCCCCTAAAACTATTAACAGTGGTGTTCCTCAGGGTTCTGTCCTATCACCCACTCTCTTTGTATTATTTATCAATGACCTCTTCGGATTCATCAATGGGCGTAGAGAAGCAGCAGCACAAGATGTGTTGGGTTTGAACTCAGCCATCTGGTTTGTCAGGCCCATGAATGACCGCAAGTCTGTCAAGTTGGCTGGCCTGGCAAAGTCCATGAAAGCCAGAACTTTTTTGGGATCTGCCGCGATGCCATCATGGGAAAGCTGGTAGCCACAGAAGCGAACCTTTGGTGCGCCCAGAACAAACTTCTCGGCATTTAAGGTGATCCCGTGTACTCTGCATATGGCGAAGGGCTGTACTTCTTCCCTAAAGTGGATTCGCATGGGCAGACTTGACATGGTTTTCAGCGGTGCATCCCGTTGGTCATCCTTCGTCACGATCACGTCTGCAAACTCCTTAAGGAAGTATGCCTTGGCAGCTTCATGGTATGTGGTGCTAAGGAGTGGAAGTGGCGGCGCTGTGACTTGGGATGGGAAATCTCCAGCACTTGTCTGTCCACAGCTCTGCGTGTTTTCCTCTGGTCTGACGCTCGTTGATATCCTTACCTAGTTGCTGGTCCTAATTTGCTGCAGAAAGTCCTCAGACACTATACCCAAGTCTCGGCAATGCTCCCAGGACAACAAGGGCGTATCGAAGGAGCTTTGCACATCAATCCAACCAATGCAAAAAAGAGCACCGTAGGTCAGCTCAGCCTGGAAGGAGCCCAGAGCGACCGGCATTTTAGAGCCGTCAGCATTGTAGTAAGCAATTTTGGGGCGGGTCAAGGTCGGACTTGGAAAGGCCTAGGCTCTTAAGGTGCTGTAGGCCTATCACCGTTGAGTCCACACCGGTGTCAGGTATCACCTCGATGCTTCCCGACACTGCAGCGTGCGGGACGACAACACTGATGATGGGAGAGGGCGTAGATCTCTCAAGTGCTGTCGACTTGACTCGCCTTACACTGCTGGCTTGCTGCTTCAGAGGCCTGGGGTTTTCGAGGGGTGACTGGGCTCGCACTACGTGGAAGGTGGATCGTTTTTCTGTCCATGACTTCAGATTCCTAGGCTTACTGATGCTTGGGTTGCAGTGACATGAGTGGAGGTGGAGAGAGGGCACCGGGACTGGCAAGCCTTGACAACAAGGCACCGAAACTCGCAGAATCCTCACGTCTCTGTTCTTCTCTCTCAGCACGAGCAGCTGCTACCTCCGTCCGATGACGTGCTGCATCTTCCTCGCATTCAGCGCGTACCGCGTCGTCTCGGCTCGTTATCCACTTGAGAAGAGCGCAGAGGTCCATCTGCGGAGGCGAGGGTGGTGACTCATGACTTGAGGGCGACGAGTCACGAGTCACGAGTCACGTGATTAAGTGCCTTTCCTTACTTTTCCTTTCGGCATTACACCTTAACCCCTCTGGTCCCGGCAAGTTGCACCCAGCATTCCATTTTCTAAACGCTGATTTTGCTCGATTTCGACTAATTTCACACTATCCTCACTCTCAACCTATATATTGTACTGACATAGAAATTGTTTATTAGTTTACTTCAATTTTTTCTTCTTTCCAGTGGTACTATCCCCATGTCTCTACGATGTTGAGTTATAGAGATATGACGAGTTGAAGGAGACACGGTCTGGGCGTGTGGAGAAGCGATTATTCGTGCGCGCGGAGCAGCTGTGGCTTCATACTAAAATGTCCTAATTCAATGCTTGTAATTCAGTGAACA
>JAPQNM010000017.1:1434406-1436906 GCA_029783475.1 Metacarcinus magister | reverse complement strand
GGATCATGGCCTCGCCTCCAGCTTTGAGTAATTCTGTACTGATATTACAAATGTCAGCTGCCTTTCCACCCCTCACCTTTGCCACAGCCTCTTTGACTTCATCAATCGAGGGTGCAGCTTCGTTAATGGGCGGATCAGCCTCCATCATCTGTAACCCAGTGGTTTGTAAGTATCCCCTTGGATGGTTAACCTTGAACAACTGCTCAAAGTACTCAGCCCAACGAGCCATCTGCTCATCCGTGTCTGATACGAGTCAATCATCTGCTGTTCGGATAGCACTCCCCCGAGATGTAGACTTGGAGCGGAGCTACTTCAGGGCTCGATAAGCAGGATTGAGGTCATTAGCATTTAAATAACCTTCAACATCCTCTGCGAGACTCCTGACATACCTCTCCTTGTCTCTCTTCAGAAGAGCACTAGTCCTACGAGACAGAGCCCTGTACTGGCCTCGGCTCCCAGCCAGCCTAGCAGCGCGACTGTTCTCTATGTTGTCTAGCGTCTTCGCCGAAGCATCACCACCCCTCGATTATGGACGCCCTCCAACACACCCTCTGGCATCATCAAGAGTTTCACGTTTGAAGGTATCCCACAGTTCTACCGGGTCATCTAAGGCGTTGAACACTTCAAACCTTTTTGAGATTGTCACTGCATACTCATGAGCACATGAGGAGTCCTTCAGTTTCTCAAGAGGGAAAACATTGTGATCACATCTTGATATCTGTCTGGACTTGACATGAAGTTTGAGTGTTGCAACAACAAGCATGTGGTCAGTTGCAAAGAACTCGGAACTTCGGAAAACCCTGCAGTTCTGGATGATCCTCCAACGCGTACTAACGAGAATGTGATCGATCTCTTTAGCTATCCCTCCGGCATTGCTAAACAAAGTCCAGCGGTGCAGCTCTGGTCTTTGATACCAAGAACCTGCAATTCTCAACCTTCAGAATTTTACAAAATTCAGAAGAGAACTGTTGGTGTTCCTGGTACCAGAGCCATGGGGACCAACAAATAACTCTCAGTGGCAGTGGCAGCATTGAAGTCGCCCAAGACAAGTCAAGTCAAGTTTAGCGTAGAACATCTCTTTCTCGTCAGCCCCAGACACCTCGGTAGGAACATACACTAAAACAAGAGACATGAAGCCCAAGATGTGTTTCAGCTTCAATTCCATTATACGCTCATCAACTGGAATAACCTCAACAACGAACGGCTGCAGTCTGCTAGAAACGCCTATAGCTACTCCTTTAAGACGGGCACCATTGCTCATACCGGACCAGTAGTAGGTAAAACCTCTACTACTGATCTCGCCACTGCCAGGCCTCCTCGTCTTAAGGAGTCCAACTATATCCATCCTCAGTATACTGAGGTCATCCAATAGATGAGGCAGTCAGTGGTCCTCTAAAAGGGTTAGTATGATCCGAGAGCCCACACGCAGAACCCGCCGGAGATTTACACTAGAGTTGGTTCGGCGAGTAGACACCGCGGCGATACAGTGGTCTAGCACTTGGATATGCAAGCCTAGGTTCCCGGGTTCGAATCCCCGTTATTTGCTGACCACTTTTCATTCTTTGATATCACCGGCGAGTGGCCTTTCGAGTGGCCAAAGACTACCCAAATTGCTGCCATACTGTCTTCAGACGGGACTTACAATGTTTATAAACATATGAGCCTGTAGTAGCAGCTAGCCTCGCACGTTCTCAACATATTCAAGAGAGAAAGTGAACATTTGAGGCGTAACTATAACAAATCTGAAAACCTACGCCAAGTAACAGGCGAGGCAAGTCCATCTGTGCCTCCATATGCCTACTGGCGCCAACGCTTAATTGATATGGAAGGATATATATATATATATATATATATATATATATATATATATATATATATATATATAGATAGATAGATAGATAGATAGATAGATAGGATATACATATATTTTTTTCTATATCATAAACCGTTGACGCCAGTAGGCTTTATAGAAGCAGAAATACCTGTTATTTGGCGTAGGTTTTTAGATTTTTTATGATTACTCATCGAATGTTGAATATGTTGAAAACGAGAGGTTATTGCTGCTACAGCCTCAAATGCATTTGAACATTGTATGTCCCGTCTGAGGTTATTATGGCAGCATTTTGGGTAGTCTTTGGCCACTCGGCGGTAATACCAGAGAATGAAACGTGGCCAGCGGTTATTGGGGGATCAAACCCGGGACCCTAGGTTTGCATGCCCAAATGCTGACCACTGTACCATTGCCTCCCTTATTATGCATATATCTATATTGCCCACAAATGCTGTACTATTATATCTATTCAAAAAGTAATAAACCAAAAAATAATAATAGGCCTGTGAAAGTTGTAAGTAGAATGGTCAACATCCCAATAAATAATATCTACCCGAAAAATGTTGCAAATATATCAATCAAACCTTGCCAAAAATAATGTTATAATCCATTTTTTCGTTCTAGCTCATAAACTCATTTTCTATTTAAAAAAAAAACCACCGCACCCGA